>BPLQ01002757.1:0-600000 GCA_021605075.1 Caerostris darwini | reverse complement strand
TTCGTTTATATTTCAAAAATTGGATTCGAAAGCTTGCGTGTCTATATTGAGCAGGATAAATTTGTAGGTTGTTGAGCTGACTTGTTGTTGAGCTCGTCGAATAGGGTACGATCTTTTTAGATCACTCCAAACATTCCATCCCTGCGGAATGTTTGAAATTGTGCTGGCCCGTTTGATGGGGAGAGTAATAGGCTCCTGTGCTGCACACTGGGTAACGCTGAAATATTTCTAATCGTTCCTATTGGTTTTGTTCAAATTGTTCGTATTTTGTATTTCATCACTTTTTAATAACCCACTTTTTTAACTGCGAAATTAAGTAGTTAACTACTTTTCTAACTACTTTTTCACTTTTTAATCTATTTAATCAATTAGTTAAGCATATTTTTGAATTACTTTCATCACTTTTTAAAAACTTCTTAAAAATGAAAGATCTAAATTTTTTTTTCTTAGTTTCTTTTATTGGTGCATTAAATAGAGAAAACGTGGGTGCAACGTAGAAAGCATCCTGGTCCACCCTAGCTAGCGCTGAATCTGCTACATATCTATCATTTTAATTAATACAAACATAGGTTATATGCCCGGTTTTCAAACACACCTTAATTTTTTTTACGTTAAACATTTCTTTAAACACTTTGCGATAATAATTTTCCTTCCAAATAATTCCTTTGAATTAAGTTCCATTAAATATAGTATAATATATTAATAAATATAATAAGTTTGATAGGAGTATTTAGAATTCCTAATATAAAAAAATACTATTAAAAATATTTAGGATTTATAATATAAAAAATACTATTAAAAGTTTTTAGGATTCATTAAATTATAAAAATTAAACATAAAATCATCTATGTAGTATTTAAATAAATAAAAACACAATAACATGTTTTCACTTTAGATTTGTTATGTAGAAAATTTTAATATTTGTCAGTTACAGGAAAAAACGTCAAATACCATTAAAATATTTTCTGTTTATTTATCTATTTATTATTATTATTATTTATTTTTTTGAAATTTTTGGTTATTTTAAAATATATTATCACAAATAACTCTCTTCTCTATATTGGAGATGACTGGAGAGTCTATTAAAAGATAATAAATGGTTTTAAAACAAACGTAAAATATAAAAATGTAAAAATTATAGATAAATTATTACAAATTAAAAATATATAATTAAAGTTATTAAAAGTATATTAAAAAACAAAAAGTATAAAAATTATAAGTTATGAAAGGAAACATTTTTTTAATTAAAAATTATGAACAAACTAAATAGTAAAAAAAAATCGTTATTATTCTATTAAAAATTCGCGTTTTTTGATTCGAGATAAAAATATGTAAAAAATACTGCATGCAAAATTGACATGCATAACTATAAAATAAGTACAGAAGGAAATTAATGGCATTGAGTAAAATTATTTAAAAAATTATATATTTATTTATTGACAAAAATAATATAAATAATTGTTAAATTCCTTTATTTTGTCATAAAAAAAAATCAGAATTTTTGAACAAAATTTCTTCTTACATAATTTCGTAAGTAACAATGACTTTCATAACATAATTTCTTTTAGTTAACAATGACTTAAATATTTTTATAAAGTTTTTTTTTATATTTGAAACACGTTATTTAGCACTTTTTCTTGAACATTTTACTTCTTACACATTAAATTCTAACGAAAATAAAGTAAAAATATTATTTTTCTCATTTTTAATGTAAAAAAAAGATTTAAAAAGATTTTAAAGATTAAAAGATTTGAGTAAAAAATTTAAAGATTGCTACTTTTTGAAACAAACTAAATGCATTTGTTTTTTAAGACTAAAAAAAAATTCTCTGCACTATTTAAAATATTTTAAAGAACAGCAATGGCATTTTTTACTTATGAAATTGAATTAAATTTTCCTACTTAGTAAAATGCTTTTTCTGTTGCAATGTATTTGCTGCAGAAAATGTAAGTGTTTAAAGTTTCTTAAAAATTTGATTATCACAGCATTTTTTATGAATATCTTTTAAATGGAAACAATAATTTTTAAATAAAGTTTGAAAAATATTGATAAAACTGTCTTCTGAGTATTGAGAAAACTTTAAAATACTTCTAATGGAATATATAGCTAATGGATTTACTATACGTGAAAGTCAAAATTGGCATTGACAGTACTTGAAAAAAGAAAATATTAAATAATTTTTTACCAAATTCTTTATGTTTAAAATAAATGTATTTTATTAAAATAGAAAAGCAGGATTTTACAAAGTACATTTTTGAACTTTTATGTTTCCAAAGAAGGGTTTAGATAGAATTAAAGTTCGAAAACAAAAACATTTGAATACTTTTTTGTATCATTTTCTATTTAATGTGATAGAAGGATTTTTATTTTTTTAATAATAATTTATAATTTATAAACATATTTAATGTTCCCCTTAATTTAGTAAACGTTATATTTGGTTCATGTACAGAATCACTTATTTTAAGAATTTGGACCTAAAATCAAGAAAAATTATTATTTAGGAATGAATAATTCATGTGGTTCACTTATTTATATATTTATTTAGATATTATTTATGATTTTATTATATTTATTTTTATATTATAATATTTGTGATTTATCTTAAATATAAATAAACGGATTATTTTTTGTCTTAAATATTTACTTTAAGATAAATATTCAAATTAAAAAACAATGAAAATTGGTGTTCAATATTATTTTGTACATTATTTTTAAATTATTTTTTTTAAATATTTAACTAATTAATATATTCCTAAACATTTCTAATTAAATAAAAATGTAGTATTTTTTATTTAGCCTAATTTTTTAAAATTAATTTTATCCTACTCTTTTATTTTAATAGTAAATTGTTATATTAAACTGCCGTAGACGTCATTTTTGGCTGATTCAAAAATATTAAATTACTTAATAAGATATGCAATTGGTATAACCTGTAAATTTCTTATTTTTATATAATAAAGAAAAATTCACGACATATCAATTATTTAATTTTATATTATTTATTTACAGAAACAATCTAAAGAACATATATTTCCTATAAATTATAACATTATAATACTATCTTTTCTAAAATTCTGTCATTTTAGAAATTTTTCAAAACAACGTCTTAAATCTAACTAAAAAAACAGTTACAAAAAGTATAATTAGTAAGACTGTTTTGAGGAAAATTGAATCCTTTTATTTTGAATGAAAATAAAGAATAGGTATTAAATAAAATGTATCGTTTTGTAAATTGAAAGACTATTTTTATTTAAAATAATTAGTTTTAAGAATATTAATATACATTCTAAATATTTATTCCTGTTTTTAACATAATGAGAAATGTGTTCTTATGAGGACTTCTCATAAACTCCACATAAAAATTCAAGTGGCATTTAGAGGAAGATGCTAAGCGCGAAATGGCATATCCAGCTGCTAAACTTCATAATTTCGTCACTTAGCCAAAGGCAGTTTAAACTAATGCACTCAAATGAACATTTTATGCAGAGGGAAGTAATTTCACCCTAGAGAAAACAAATCTCATTTTCTCTTCTTGCTTTAAAGTTGTCGTACCACATCATTTTCGTTTCATTCTATCCCTCCCTGGCATGATACTATACGACAAAAAGAGACATTTCGTCAGAGAGGGTTGAAAAAATGAGAATTGCTGACTTTATTGATTCAAGCCCCATAACGTCTGGCAAATTAATTTATCTTTCTCATATACGAAAATTAATGACAGCTGCTTTTAATGACATCTGCTTTAATGACAGCTGTTTTAGGTAGGGGAGGCTATTCCATTCCAAGAAGGAACAAACCACTTTCACAAACATAAACTGTGGAAAAATTGTTTTTGTTGCAGAAAAAAAATTAATTATATACAAAAATTAAATACTTATAATACAGCTGTATTAAAGTAAATTTTTTTAATTCGGAAATAAAAGAAAGTTAGGAAAAGTCATTATGATGTGTTTCGATGTATAAGAAACAAATATAAAAATTTGTATTTTTTAATTACGACTTCTTTTTGAAAAGGATAAAACGATAATATAAAATTATCCTTTGTACCACCTTTTAAAAGGTTTTTTTAATTGATGCAAATAATTCTTTTTCAGAAGTCTTACAAAGAATATATACAAATAACTTTACAGAAAAATATTGATACAAATTGTGTATATACGAACTACGAACAATAAAGATTTTTGTGCTTTTAAATGTAGATCTGTTCTCACCAACGTTTTAATTAAATTTTTTATGCACTCAAATGAATATATTAATATAATTAAAATAATGGACTAAAATAACATACATTTAATAAATTAAAATAATGAACATTAAAAAAATATTGAAAAACATGTTAATTATCATTTTTATTTTTCATCATTCAATTACTTATCTTTTTATAAATAACTCAACTTTTATTCTAAGAATTTTACTAATGATAGTTTACAATTAATTAAATCTTTTGTTAATAACTTAACAATTTTTAATGAATTAAAGATTTTCAATTAATATTTCTGAAAAGGAAATAAATTTAAAATATAAAAATTTATTAATATTTATTCTTAATTTTTTAAAACATGTTTTGGAATTACAAAGATGTTTGGGAATTTTGGTATATTATAATGATGTTCGTCTTGAAAGAAATATTTTTTCTCATTAAACTTCATATAAAAAATTTATTTATTTTTTTATCATTTAACATTAGCATTTAAAGTATAATTACAAGATTCTTTCATTTGAAATAAATTTTTTTAATTATTTCTGTTATTAAGTATTTTTAATTTGCTTAAAGAATATAGTGCTATTAATTATAAGGATAATAACTATGAAGATTGTGATAATTATAAGGATTCTCATTATCTAGAAACAAGAAAAGAGAACAAACTATTATTATCTTTAAGCAGTAATTCATGTATGTATATTAATTTCAGACATTAATTATCTTAAAAATATGATAATAAGGGGAAATTTCAAAGAAATTTTAAATAGAGGTTTGTTTGAAGGAAAAAAAACCAATAAAGTTTAGTGGATAGTTATTTCCTCAAATGTTATTACATATTTTACTAGCAGCTATAAAATATTTAAAATGTACAAGAAATTATACATATTAAAATTTAAATATTATTCTATGAAGAAAAAATGGTGAACATTTGTAAAATATGTCTTATATTTTTATGTGATTTTTGTATGAAATAAAGTTTAATTCTTAAGAAATCTAAAAAATAAAGTAGTTAAGAAAGCACGAGTAAAATGTATTTCAAATTTTTTTTCGAAATTAATTTCACATTAGAAATTTTTTTAATAATTTTACTTAAAATTTCCTTTTTTAAGGTAAGGTTAAACTTTAATCGGAATAAGAAATTAGAAATAAGTGTTTATAAAATGTGTATTGAAAACTGAAAGCCCAAGATAAATTTTTTATGAGTATAAATTAAAAATTAATGTTTCATTAGAAATGTTTAAAATAAAAGAGGTTTACAATACGTTTGGGTTTTTCTTAATTTTTAGTTAAGTTTAAAATATGGTTGTGTTAAAGCATTAAAAGTGTTTTAAACGTATATTTTGACTCTTTTATTATATGATTTATTTTTTATCGCCCTACTTAAAAACCTAAATTAAATATTGATACTGATGTTTAAATTAAATGTTTTACATTTCGTTTTACCTAAAGAAACTCTCAGGTTTTGAAAGTTTTAAAATTAAATATCATATGTTCTTTCACATTGCCTTCGAAATCTAGCAAAATTAATCTTCAATTCCTATTTTGACATGTTTTAAATTAAATAAACAATTTTTGTTTTAACTCTTTTATTATATGATTTGTTTATTATACGAATTATTTTTATCACCCTACATAAAAATCTAAATTAAATATTTATACTAATGTTCAAATTAAATGTTTTACATTTCGTTTTACCTAAAAAAACTCTCAGCTTTGAAAGTTTTAAAATTAAATATTGTATATTCTTTCCCATTGTGAATGCTTTTCTTCCTTAATCTGCAAAAATTAATATTCAATTCCTATTTTGATATGTTTTAAATTAAGTAAACAATTTTTGCTTTGACTCCTTTATTAATACGAGTTATTTTTTATCGTTGCACAAAAACACCTAAATTAAATGTTTATACTAATATTTATATTAAATGCTTTACTTTTTATTTTACCTAAAAAAATTCTCAGGTTTTGAAAGTTTTAAGATTAAATATTATATATTCTTCCCTATTAGAAATATTTTGTTCCGGAATCTACAAAAATTAATATTCAATTTCTGTTTTAATATGTTTTAAATTAAATAAACAATGTTTGTTTTGACTTTTTTATTATATGATTTATTTTTTTATCGCTCCACAGAAAAAATTAAAAGGTTTTATTTTTCGTTTTACCTGAAAAAAAAAACCTCTCAGGTTTTGAAAGTTTTAAAATTAAATATTATATGTTCTTTCCTATTGTAAATGCATTTCTTCCGATATCTAGAAAAATAAATATTCAATTCCTAATTTAATATGTTTTTAAATAAAATAATCAATTTTTAAGTATGATTCATTGTCACTTTTGTCTTAGGTATTTATAATACCGAAGATTCCTTAATTGTTACTCATACCGTTAAAACAAATGTGCATTCAACGGTATGACACTTTGAGAATGAAACTCAGTCAATTGACGAATCTCTTCCAAAGATCTAGAAACTGACACGAGTACATTGAGTGTATTCAACTCTACACCAAAGCTATGCGATAACGGGTGTAACAATCACATCACAACAATCCGAATAATAATACATAAAAAAAAAAAAAAAAACAATCCAACGCACGCAGATGCAGCAGATTTTTTTTCTTAGTGCACCAGCGAGGCATTGGAAGAGTCAATATTTTTTCCCACCGTCTCTTCGTGACACCATGCATATAAATAAACAGCGTAGCTGCTTCGCAAGTGGGGTGGGAGAAAAAAAAACATTCGAAAAGAAATCGCTCTGGCCATGGATCTCTCCCCAACAAGAGAGAATGACCTCGAATCTTTTTACGTAGCAAAAAACGACCGTATCCGAAGCTATAGCTTATTTCGTTGAAATTCATGATGACAACGAAGTATTGTGTTTTGACAAATGGGAAGAATTATATTCCAGTTTGGATGTCTCCACGACAGAGCACGCTCCGTGCAAGTGCCACTTGCATTGCCAGAAGCATTCGTTCGGCTCTATTTTGTCATTTCTTAGCTGACAACTTTTACGAATTTTTCGTAATTTTTACGAAAATGTTTCTCATTTTATGATTTTACGCACGTAATTAAGCGTTTACGATTACTTCACGAAGAAAATGTAATCTGAAAGAAAGTGATGACTTTCGGTAAAAATACACATTTGTTGAAGATATTCCATTTTTCTTACAATTAGAGAAAACAGTATTACGGAATGGAAGGGGCTCCAAAAATATTTTATAACATTCAGAAATATTTTATAGTAGTCAAAAATATTTTATAACATACAAAAATATTTTATGAGATTCAAAAAGATTTTATAACATTCTAAAATATTTTATAACCAAATAGTCTAAAGAAATCAATAATGATGCATAAGTTTATTCCATGCATGAAATGTCGCAGTCAATGGGATTTACAATTAAAAACTACATCTAAAGTATTTAAATCCTTATTAATTTTGTATGATAACAGTGTTTAATATGAGTGCATCTTTAGTTTAATTAAGAAGAATAGAACTGCTTGACAACAAAATTTTTTAAAATGTTTGAATGTTTTAAAAACATCTTAACTATATAAAAAATGTCTATAAACAAAATTTCCAAAAGCACATTTTAGAAAATTCAATTAATATACTGCAAAAATAAATTTCATTTGATAATTTAAGAGGGAAAAAAACGTTTTTCCATTTTATTAAAAATTAATCAATTTCTGAAGATCTCTCCAAATCTTTTTTTAAAATCTTTTCAGTTTTTTAAACAAACTTCTGATTTTTCTCAAACATTTTTTATTTCTATTATTTTAAGTTGGGATGCATACTCTTATTACACTTGTACTTTGATTAATTGTGGATAAATTAAGCAATATTTACTTCTTTATTACCGTAAATGTTTAAAATATTATGCTACTACAATTGGCTACTTGTAGTATCTTAGTATAAAAAGATATTGATTATCTCCCTTTATTCTCAGAGAGAGAAACTAACTAAGGTAAATAATTTTCGTATTTAAAAAAAAGGACTTATTTATCGGATGAATGTTATTATTAATTTTTTTAGGAAAAATGAAAAGAATATTTATCCTTTTTTGCATTAATTAAAAATGTTAGCTTTTGATATGAGTACATTTATTATCCATATTCTCTAACATTTGCATTGATACCACTTAAATAAAAATGATGATAATTATGGTAATAAATTTTCCAATCTTTGGGCTGATCCTATTGTGATTTACTGAATCTGTATTCATATTTTAAATTATTATCAATTGATCAGTTATATATTATATTATTCAGTTATAATTTATAACTCAATAAGCAGTTTTAAATTATCGTATAAAACTGTCTAGAAAGCAGTTATAATCAAGCCGTTTGTTAAAAGTGTTTTGAACCAATGAAGTAATAAAAATATAAAACAGTGATGTCTATAATAAAATTTTGTAAAAGTTTTCCTTAAATTTTATTTAAAACTAGAAGTAAATTTTCATTGACTGAATGAGTTGGTCTTTAATCAATTGTTCAAATAAATAAAAATTGATATTGTTTTAAAATGATGACAATAAATTTTTCAATTACTGAACCTATTACGATTTATTGAATCTGTATTCATATTTTAAATCGTTATTAATTTATCAGTTGTGTATCATCTTATTCAGATATAATTTCTAACTCAGTAAGCAGTTTTAAATTATATATGAAACTGCCTAGAATTATTAGATCATATAATCAAGAATTTTATTAAAATTCTTTTGAACCAATAAAGTAAAACCTTTTGTAATAAAAATATAAAACATTAATGTCTATGACATAATTTTGAAAGAGTTATCATAATACTTTATTTAAAACTAGAAATAAATTTTCATTGACTGTATGAGTAGTTCTTTAATCAATAATTCAAATAATTAATTAATTCATTGACTGTATGAGTAGTTCTTTTATCAATAATTCAAATAAATAATTAATTCATTGACTGTATGAGTAGTTCTTTTATCAATAATTCAAATAAATAATTAATTCATTGACTATATGAGTAGTTCTTTAATAAATTGTTCAAATATATAATTAATTAAAACTGAATAATGTTGTTGGTAAATTCTATCAGCGGCAAGATCATGAAGCCGAAATGAAGTAATTAAAATAATCATTTTTTTAGCTCAAAGAAAAGTATATATGTTTAAATTTGTATGCTTATCTAATTATCAATATAGAGTGGACATCTCATAATTAAATTTCTTGTATAATGAGAAAATTGTTTTATATTATTTCACATTTAGCGATTTAATGTGAAATTAATAATATTTGTGCTATAATGTAGCGATTATAATATGAAATTTTAATAATATTTGTGTTATAATTTAGCGATTTAATGTGAAATTAATAATATTTGTGCTATAATGTAGCGATTATAATATGAAATTGTGATAATATTTGTGCTATAATTTAGCGATTATAATATGAAATTTTAATAATATTTGTGCTGTAATTTAGCGATTATAATGAGTAAAATCTGTTTTTCAAAATTCAATCATTTTCTATTAATAATATCCTGTTTGTGGTTTATTAAGGATCATTTCTTTCCTCTAAGAAAATAGATGTTTTGTGTCTTCAGTATCAAGTAGGAGAAGTTCTCTATTTTTTTCTTTTCATATTTGCGGATGATAACATAGAATTCAGCCAAGAAGGCTCCGTCTTCTATCATGAATATATTCAATCATATGTTTACAAGATCATAATATTATCATGAATACATTCAACCATATGTTTACTAGATCATAATATTATCATGAATACATTCAATCATATGTTTACTAGATCATAATATTATCATAAATACATTCAACCATATGTTTACTGGAATTTGTTTTTGTAGTATATTAGTTTTATGAACTAAATTGTTATACAAATATTATGTTGTTAGTAAGACGGATTAAGAAATGTTAAAGCTTGAAATAGTTCAAAAATAGTACCATTGTAATCAGTAATCAATTTTAAATCTAAAATTAAAACAGTGTTGTTTTAGTCTTCAATAATGTTTTTAAGTGATTAAATATTGTTCCAATGTTTTAAATTGGTTAAAAAGAACCAACATTTTTTAGTATGTTCATATTAAAAATTTTCGGTGAAGAAGATATGATTGAATATACTAGACTGTGCTACCTAGCAACAAAACTAGTTAAAAAAAGTCTTGTGACACATTTTAAAGTTCCTGTATTCTACCTGAGAAATATATATCAAAGTAAGTTGTTTCTTTGAAGAAAATGTTTATTTCAATTTTTATACTTTGAAGAAAACGTTTCTTCAATTTTAGCGTGCAATGCATACAATATATAACATTCGCGAACAGCAACTTTATGAAAAAGATAAATCTTTCGACAGTATGCAACGAAAAAATTCTTATATTTTCTGCTAAATCTGTAAAGAAGATTGTGAAGAAATCGTTCTTCGCATTTGTTTTTTGATTTGATTTATTTTCTCACAGTTTGCAATCTGTTTTCATTTTTTCTCTTGCTGGTTTTTTTGGATGGAGAAAAAATGTATTTTTTACGCGTAAAAAGAAAGCCATTATATAAGCATGTTAGCTCGTTAGCCATTATATACAGTTTAAGTCTCTATAGCAAAATTTGAACTTTGTGATTATGTTAATTTTTATATTAATTATTATTTTATTGTTTATTACTATTGTGTTTTTTACGCTTAAAAAGAAAGCCATTATATAATCTTGTTAGCTCGTTAGCTATTATATACTGTTTAAGTCCATATAGCCAAGTTTGAACTTTATGTTAATTCCTATATTAATTATAATTATATTGTTCATTCCTATTCCTGTGTTTTTTATGCGTAAAAAGGAAGTCATTATGTAAATTTGTTAGCTAGTTATCCATTATATACAGTTTAAGTCTATTTAGTCAAATTTGAACTTTGTGTTAATTACTATATTAAAAATTTTCATAATATTGCATGTACTTTTATACTCGTTAAACAATTATCAATATGTTTATTTAAATTTATATAAGTAATTTTTAAATAACTTTTTATTTATCTTTTATACATCAAACTAGTATATAATTTTAGACATTTAAGTACTTTTTTAACACATAGTTTTTGCAGATAGTCCTCCTCATATTTTACCTCTAAATCTATAATTTATATTTACATGTAATTTTTCCAAAAATAAATTATTGTTCAAAGGGTATTGAGATTTCTCTAATGTTAATATACATTAACAGCATTTGGACTGTGTAAAATAAAAGAATTCATTTTTGAAAGTTTGATGCTACTATTTATAATTTTTTAATAGTCAAATAATTAGATTTATATCTCAACTGACATCAACAAAATATTTACAGAAAAAGTAAATTTCTAAATATATTTACAAAATTTACATTTTTAAATATATGTGCTATTACAAAGGCAAATGACAAACCTAATTATTATATAATTTTACTATTATTAAACTTTTAACAAATTAATTAACAGAAATTGAAAGCAAGGAAAATCTCATAAAAAACGTGGCTTCAAATAAGTAAATTAAAGAATAATAATTGATATTTAATTTACATTTGATAAAATATAACAACTCATGTGTAAGCTTTTATCAGAATGCTTATAATAAATTTACCTACTATTGATTTATAAAAATCATTAATGTTTTTGAAGAAAAATTTTATACTTTTTCTCTATTTCGTTATAAAATAATTGAATCAAAAATATGGTTGAGATTATAATTGAAGGCATATATAGACATCGTTAAATTATAGGAATAATTGAAAGTAATTTTCGTTTCATTTGATAAAATATAACTACTCATGTGTAAGCTTTAATCAGCATGTTATTAATAAATTTACCTACTATTGATTTATAAAATCATTAATATTTTTGTAGAAAAAATTGTACACTTTATCTCTATATCTTTATAAAATAATTCAATTGTAAAGATGCTAAACAAGATAAAGATTATAAAGATGTTAAACAATATAAAGATGTTAAACAAGGTAAAGATTATAAAGAAGTTTGAAATTATAATTGAAGGCATATATAGGTACCGCCTTTCAAACATAAAGTTTATTTTTTTATACCAATAAGCTATTATACGTCCATGTCTAATATAATATATTCATGGTTCTGTAAGGCTCAATTGAGTATCTATTAGCATCAATCAACTTTGATTCATGTATAAAGATAAAGATTATAAAGATGTTTAACAAGATAAAGGTTATAAAGATATTAAATAAGATAAAGATTAAAAAAATGATAAATAAGAGAAAGATTATAAAGATATTAAATAAGATAAATATTATAAAGATTAAAAGATGATAAATAAGATATAGATTATAATGATATTAAATAAGATAAAGATTACAAAGATGTTAAAAACTATAAAGATTTTTGAAACTATAATTGAAGGTATATATAGGTATCATTTTTAAAAATAAAGTTTATTTTCTTATACCAATAAGCTATTATACGTCCATGTCTAATATAATATATTCATGGTTCTATAAGGCTCAATTGAGTATCTATGAGCATCAATCAACTTTGATTCATGTATGAGAAAGACATATTTTTTGTCGATTATTCTTTATAAAATAATCCGCAATAGTTGCATTTTTATTGATAAAAAAGTAACCTTTACAATATAAGCGCCGTTCAACCTATTACGTATTTATGAAGTGCGCCATCATTTGATTTATAAAAGAGGAACGGATAATTTTATTCCGCTCGCCAATGCTGTTCTGCCTTGCGGTGACGGGAATATGCCCAACATAAAAGAAAAGAAAGCAGTAGAGACAAGAGCAGAATTTTTTTAAACTCCTTTATTTCGCTGCCACCCCCCACCCCACCTCCCTTTTTTTCCCTACTTCAGGCGTTCCATTTTAAAAATTCCGAACTTTCCTGAGCCCGAGTTATTCCCTAGTTATCGATCCTGGTCTTGGCTAACCGAGTTCTTATTGAAGAAAGGACAGGAAAGAGTTCTGCTGGGGTTTTTTTCTCCCGTCTTCTTTTCCCTAGGTAGGTAGGCACAGTTCAGAGAAAGTTCTCAAAAGGGGTGTGAGTGGTGAATGGAAGACGAAACACCTGTTTAGAACGGTTGTGAAAAATCGTTTAAATAATTAATTCACATATTTTGGGTTCGTTTTGGTTTATAAAATCAGCGTAGGAGTGATATTTCGAAATTTAATGTTTTTTTGAAGGGTAGAAATGCCATACTAACTAGTATAATTGACTAAAGAATACTCGTGACATTATCCTGTTTTTATAGTAATTCTCCTTGGAGGTACTAAATTTGTACTTTGTATAATAAAGCTAAAATAATTGACCAAAGAATACTCGTGAAATTACCCTGTTTCTTGGCAATTCTGTTTGGATGTACTAAATTTTCACTTTATAAAATAAAACTAAATAATTGACCGAAGAATACTCATGACATTATCCGGTTTTCATAGTAATTCTGTTTCGATGTACTAAATTTTCACTTTATATAATGAGGCTAAAATAATCGACCAATGAATCTATCCTGGTCTTGGCTAACCGAGTTCTTATTGATGAAAGAGTTCTGCTCATTTTTTCCCCCGTCTTCTTTTCCCTAGGTAGATAGGCACAGTTCAGAGAAAGATCTCAAAAGGGAATGTAAATGGGTGTTTTGAGCAAGAGAGAGAGTGGTGAATGGAAGACGAAACACCTGTTTTGAGCGGTTGTGAAAAATCGTTTAAATAATTAATTCACTATTTTCGGGTTCGTTTTGGTTTATGAAATCAGTGTGGGAGTGATATTTCGAAATGCAATGTTTTTTAAAGAGGATAAATGTCACTTTTTAAAGATTTTTTCAATTCTGTGTAAAGTTTTTGTTTGATAAAATTGAACATTCAAAATGCAATAATTGACCAAAGAATACTCGTGACATTATCCTGTTTTTATAGCAATTCTGTTTGGATTGCTATAAAAACAAGACGATGTCCCGAGTCATTATCCTATAATGTCATATAATTTTTCACTTTATATAACAAATCTAAAATAATTGGCTAAATAATACTTCTGACATTATCCTGCTTTTATAACAATTCTGTCTGGATGTACTAAATTTTCACATTATATAATAGAGCTAAAATAATTGACCAATGAATACTCGTGACATTATCCTATAATGTCATATAATTTTTCACTTTATATAACAAAGCTAAAATAATTGACCAAAGAATACTCGTGATATTATCCTGCTTTTATTATTTATAATTATTTTCCCTTTTGGTATTAAATAATAAACTACAGTGAATGTATTTAGTCATGCATGTGTTTATAGGGAATACTTGTTAATTTCACAAATTTTGAATTTAGAATTTTGAATTTTCAAATTATTTTTACAAAGATTATGTAAAGAAGAGTTAAATTCTGAAATATCTTTCCATTTTATATTTTTATGAAATGTTCCGATCTATTGATTTTGAAAGTTTGAATACATTATATATTTTGTATTATATTAGTTTTTTTCCTTTTTTTTTCTAATAATATTTATATAAATATTTTGTTTGGAAGAAAACAAACTGCCAGTTAGTTTTAATTAAAACATAAATTTCCCAATATGTTTATTTTTAATATTAAATATTGTTTAGTTTTATTAGTTACATATATAGAAGGTAGTCTCATAAAAAATTTAATAGATCATTATGGCAACAATTATTTCTAACTATTAATCTACATGGCATAGTTTGACTATCATGCATCTTATATTTTTAATGCTTGAAAGTTGAAATTTTTAAATATATATATAGAGAAATTTCAACATATATATATATATATATATATATAAATTTCTTTTATATAACAAAAAATATTAAGCAAAACAGAGAATTTTTGCATAAAAGCATCAGCCCATCTTCCACTCTCATCGATTTTTTCATTGTCTGGAAGTGGGACATTTATAAATTAAAAATCTACGAGACAAATTTATCATTACAAATTTTTTTAGGCATAGTTATTAGAGGCTTTATCAATGGGTTGATAAGTTTGTAAACTCAAACTACTAAACGAAGAACTCAAAATGTTTTCTGCATACAAATTTGTAAAAGCATTTTTTTAATGTGAGTAGAAAAAAAGTATTGCTTTCAATGAAGACTTCAAAATTAATAACCACTCCATGAAATTTCTTTATTGAACAATTTTTCCGAAATTTTACAAAATTCCAATAAGTTATCGTTTCATCATCTGTGGTATCTCTATACACGTGAATAAACCAGACCAGATATTTATTATTTTTCATGAGATCATTTCTAACTTCATTCATAGTCATGGATTATCAATAACAATAATCCTGTTATAAAAATTTTTAAATAACTTTTTAGGCTATATTTCTTCTAGAGATGTATTTGATTTTAAGGATTTCTTTCCAAAAATCTCATTTAAAAGCCTCTGAGATACACATTCATTTTATGATGACTTTTAAAATGTAATAAATATTAACTTTGACTACTGGATAAAACTCTGTAATCTCTGCATTTTTAATAATTACATTTCAATCATGCGGGCACTCAGGATTTTGTCTTATGGAGGGGCTGAATAAAATAATGCGTTATTACCACTTATGAGAGCTCAGTAAGTCATATTAAACTATAAGTATTAGAAAATGCATCTGAAATCGAAATTCTATATATCAATTATTTTATTAATAATTTTATATTGCACTAATTTGGCTGAAACAGATAAAAAAAGAGAACATTAAAACTAAGAAGTATTGAACAAAAAATTAAAAATTGAATTTCTAAAAAAATACGAAAACTAATTAAAAATTGAAATGCAACTTTTTGTTCTTTTTTGCCAGCTCATCAATTAACATATCATTTATGTAAACTTCAATATTTCGAAGAATATTTAATAAAACTAAATCAGGAAAAACTCCGACTCAATCAACAAATTTGAGGGGCAATAACAAAATTGACACTAATAAGAAAAATACAGACTCATTCAAATACTAAATATTTAATCAAAAATAATTGGGCTCAAATGGGAAACGAGCACGTGCATATATTTCACTTATGTGCTGTGGGGAAAGGGGGCTCCCAAGCCTAAAAGCCGTCCCCATGGGTATACGCTTCTTTGCAAGAATGAAACTCTTTACATCCAAACTCCAAGAATTCCACAAGGAACGTAATATTTATTAATATCCGCTAATATTATTGTTTTATTCCCAAATTTTCTTAAAATTTTTCATGACATTTTTCTAATAGAGCTTACTTTAAAAAAAATGTTAATAACAATATCGTTCGAACTCATTTTCTTGACATCAATATTTATAACATTCTTTAAATCAATATTTTTGACGAAAGACAGAATTTCCCCGCACAAACAAAAGATTTACTTCCTGGAATTTCCAATATAAATATTAAAAAAAATCATAACATCCTCATTAATCAACATATCATAATTAACGCCACCCGTAATCAAGCTACTTTAAAATAACAACACAGAAAAGAACTTAAGATATCGTTTTTTTAAAAAAGATGGGGCCTCCAAAACCTTTCTACATCATTATTTTCGAGCTTGTAATTTCCCCAGATCATTATTGTTAAGAATGTTTCCCTAGTTTACAGTTTCCACAAACTTTCCACACTTTGGGGTTTTCCCCACATTTCTTTTGAGAATTGTAAATCACTCCATCAATTACTGCACCACTATACTATTTTCTCACGCTCCTAATTATCTGGTATTAGAAATCCTTGCATCAGGCAACTCTGAAACTCCACATATATCAATAATTGATTGTAGTCTGTCAGTCAATCCCTCGATTAGTGGTCATATTATTATAAACCGTTGCGAGGTTCTGCCTGTTTGAATCGATTGTTTCTATATAAAACAAACTACATTGCCGAATTTTTATTCTTCAGTCCTATACTTTACAGACTCTAAACAGAAGGTTATTTTGTGCCCATGCCATCGGAATAGGTAGCTAGGTGTGCTTTTTGCTTGGATCCGGTTATCTAAAGAGCAGGACATATATATATGTTATAATATATGTAGCTTATAAAATTAATATTGATTCTTTGTAAGATATGAAAATTTACTGTCATTCATTATATAAAACGAACAACACCCTACCACTTTAAGAATAATTTAAATTTTATCTGTAAAAATTATTTAAAGAAATATCTATATCAACATCAATGACAGAGAACTAGAAACCGATCACATATGCTACTATTATTGCAAAATTTTGTATAGATAACAGGCTGCTCGTCAGAATTGTCCCTTTGGTAAATCAATAAGAATTATAAGCCAGAGAGCAGTAATAAGAAGATAAAAACTCTATAGTTTTCTTACAAACTTTAGAATGTTTCTGCAATCTCTTTCTCTAGAAATATTTGGAAATATGTTCTTAAATGTTTGTTTTATCTTAATGGTTAATTGATATTAAAGTTTTGTGTATTTTCTCATTTTTCTTAAATTTCTAAAACAATTTTTTTCTAATTAAATATTAAATGTCATTCTAATTCAAAAAATGTCGAAACAAAATCAATACAATGTCAATAAAGCTCAACTTGTTTTAATTCCTATATGTATTTTATTCCAAAAAGTGTATAGTGTTTGAATAATATATTTGCCTACATACTTAGATATGAAACATATATTAATTAGAATGTGCTTGTACAATTTATGTAACTATAATTGTGTGTGTAAGCACAGATAAAAGTGGAAGTCAAATATAAAAATAATAAAAAATAATTTTTTCCTCTTTCCTAAAATATAAATTTTATGCAAATTTAAGTAGTTCTTTATTATTATTTCGTATAATCTTTATTGTTGTTATTCTATAATGAATATAGTAAATAGCTGATATTGAATGTTTTTTCCAAAGTAAATTTTAATTAGTTTTTTCCTGAACTCTACAAGAATAACAGCCAGGAACTTGCTGATCAATGTGTTTAAAAAAAACAGAAAATTTTGTTTTTTAAATTCAAAAATCAATCTTACAATTCCAGTATTCAAAAATTACATCATTTGCAATAATTTAAGTAAATCAAAGAAGACATCTTATTAAAGGATATTTTATATATAAGGATATTTTACTAAATATCAACAATATCTTTTAGTGTGAGTGAAGTTGAATTAACTGAAATTCCTCCAGAGGAACGTCAATCAATATCAATCAGACACAAACAACAGATCAATGCATGATGACGACGGATTACTCCCCCTCCCTCACTAGATATGGACCCTTAAATCATCTAGGGGATAGTACCTCTTAGCTCATTTGCTGTACTTCGAAAAGCCCCAAACTGCTCCCCAAGATCCCCTACCCTTGAGAGGTGATTTGAAGTACCTGGTTGTTACCACTCCGAGACTCCTATAGCCATATTTGCCAAGTCATTTCTAGTGGCTTATCGATTTTCTTTGCGACCTGTCGTTTTCCTTCCCCACTGTCCCGGATAGTCAAGAATGATAGCAGCGGAAGGCCATATATATACTATATATACCTCGGCGCCTGCCTCGCTTCACAAATTGGCTCGAGTCCAGCTTGCTCGGCGCTCTATTTTAATTTCCGCCATATATTACAGAATGGGACACAAAATAAAAGTATCTCAACAGATTCAAAATCTAATTTCTGGAGGGTGTTTTCCATCGGCTCCATTATGCACGGCGAGGGTAATGTGTAATAAAAAGGTAGCACGGTAATGCCAACGCTTGCAAGAGCTGTGGTTCTTACAGCCGATTAGTAGGGGAAGTATTCTATGGGCTGTTTTCTCCAGAGATTCGTGTCGTGTTGGAATAAATCCTCATTCATTAGGTTTTGGTGTCATTCGTGTATGAGGGAGTTTGGATTGTGTTCAAAAGCGAAAGGATTGAAGTTTGCACAATTGCGCAGTGAAATTCTGGTTAATTGGTTAAGATGTTACTAATGCAATTGCCATATTCAAATGTTCATTTTAAACTTAGTTCATAATATTTAATGTTCATTTTTAAAAATATAATTTAAATAAGATTATAAAAATGAAATTATTTTAAAAAGTTTGTCACTGATTATTTATTAATGGTTTTATATTATTAAAAATATTACAAAAAAAAAAAGATTATTCCATTACAAAAAAAAAAAGACGTATATATGTCTGGACCTGATAGCAGAACTAGTTATTTGAACTCGATTGTAGTTTTGCAATGAAGTCATTAAGAAATGTAAAAATTCTATTACCAAGTCTAAAAAATTTTTCTTTATCTTTTTTGATATTTCTTTTTAAATAAGCCATAGATGTGCAATAGGCTTAGAGTATTGATAATTATATTACCAAGTCTAAAGATTGCATATTTCTTTCTAAATAAGATGCATTTAAAATAGATGTTCAGTAGGCTTAGAGTAGTGATTAAAAAAAATTTCAGTTTTTAAAATAACTTTTAAAATTTGATAATCTCTTTAAAAAGGTTTTTCTTCTGTAAATATCAGAATTTTTTACAACTGTCTTTGGAATGTTTTCTATTTCATTGTAACTAAAAATCAAATAATTTTCTTTAATTAATCCTTCCAACCTTACCCTTAAAATGCTTTCTTTATAAGTTAATTCTAGGTTTTGTCCTTAAAAAATTTCTCCTGTAAATTAACAAGAAACATTTATTTAAGCAAAATATCCGTATGCATATGTAATTGATTGCATAAAAAGAATTCAGTTATTCATAATTTTATTAAATGTCGGTAATTTAATTGAAAAGGAATATACGAAAATGTTAAGTTTTGTATGCTAATTAAATTCATTTAAATATTTCAGCTGCAAATAATTAATAATAAATGATGTTAAATAATTAATGTAATAATCTTAAAGGATAATAATAATAATGTTGAATAATAATAATATTGTTAAATAATAATAATAATGTTAAAAAATTATAATAATGTTAAAAAATTATAATAATGTTAAAAAATTATAATTATATATTAAAAAATTATAAATAACTAATGATTAATAAACCAATAATGACTGTTGAAAATAAAATAGCTTTATAAGTATGTCAAGAATCAAAAATACAGATAATGATTATTTAGCAGAAATTTTTTTGTATGCTTTATTTATTATGCATGTCATTAGAATAAACGAGAAAAATATAGTTGTAAACTAATGTATTTTAAATCGAATACTTTTTAAACAATATTAGAATGTTAATTGCTAGGCTTTTTTAAAACAATTCTTATCAAAATATTTGCAAGAAAGACAATTTTAATCATTTTATGAATTAATTGCTTTTATCAAATATTACAATCTTTAAATTTGGCTCAGCTTGGCCAAAACATATCTTTATTCCGTAAAACACCAACCAATCAACTAGCAGAGTCAACATATAATTGATTCATATTCAAGTCAAATGCTTCTTCACGTTATTATAAAAATTAAAGCACTTAGTAACAAAGAAATCGTTAGTGAGAAAGAAAACAAAAGAAAGAAAGAAATCATTAAGTTCCATCTTTTGATTTCCTCCGAGCCTCATGGGGGAATTCTTCTGGTTATCGTTCATCACGATGTCAGGAATGCATTTGAGCTTTATTCCAATCCCCTGGAAGGTTCTTGGGATTTTCTTTTGTTTGTGTGTCTGGTACAGAAAATGGAAGTAAATAGCATCACTGAAAGGAATAAATGGGGGTAGAGGCTTAACTGTATAACGCTGTCTATTTTAACCGTTATATAGATACATAAAATAAATCGTAGGAGTGATGTATTATTGATTTTTAAATTTTTAAATTATATATCTGAAAATAAAATTTGTGAATAGTGTTTCGGTATCTTTCTTCCAAATATTTTCAAAGTGTTAGCAATTTGAAAAACTATTTAATGCTTAATGTATTGAATTATAAAATTATAATCTCAATAACCCTTCATAAAGTTATATGTAAATACATTTGAAATAGAGATGGAGAAAATAATGAAACAAACTCTGGAATTTATCGAAACATTTATAAATTATTTAAATTTGAAATTTTATGTCAGTATCGAATATTTATTTATGAAAATAATCTCGATAACCCTTCACAAAGTTATATGTAATTACATTTGTAAATATACTTGAAATATATTTACATATGTAAATACATTTAAAATAGAGATGGAAACAATAATGAAACAAATTCAATAATTCTGGAAATTATCGAAATATTTATGAATTATTTAATTTTAAAATTTATGTCATTATCAGTTATTTATTTATGAAAATAATCTCAATAACACTTCAAAAGTTATATGCAAATACATTTGAAATAGAGATGAAGATAATAATGAAGCAAACTCCATAAATCTGGAAATTATCGAAAAATTTAGGAATTATTTAAATTTGAAATTTTATGCCATTATCGATTATTTATTTATGACCATTTTCTCAACATACAGATTTATAAATCTGACCAGAAATTAATTGGTAGTATTAAACTTTAATGTCTTTGAAGTCACTTATAATCTAGCTACTTTTTTGAAGAGCAATTATGGGATTAAAGCGGTAAGGAATTTAAATATCATGATTGTTGATTAGAAAAAAAGAGATGATGGCATTTTACTGAACACATTTTTAAACATTAAAATAAATATGCGAGATAATGAAACTGGACTAATAAAAACTTCATAATGAAAGTAAAAAAATATAAGTTGATAATTCAGTGGTCAAATTTCATTCGCTGAATTAGATTAAAATAATTTAATAAAGTTTGATAATTTTCACAATTTTTACCTCAATAAAAAGGATTTAATTATTTCTCAAAAATAATTTACCTGTATGAAAAAAAAAACTGTATGAAATTTCCTTTTAAAGTTGCAGTCAGCAGGTTTGTTGTGAGGATGGTTTCTGTTTTAATTAATCTTTCTAGAGATTGTTCTTATTCATTATCAAAAGTTTTAAAAAGTGCCTAATTATATTTTTAAATAACAATACCAGAATTTCATTTTGTCTATTGCTGAAAACGCAATTAAAAAAACAACGTACGTAATAAATTTTTTTTTTTTGTATTTAACTTTTTAATTTGAGCTTTTTTTTTAGTTTCTCACTGTATGCATATATGTATATGTATTTTATAATGAGAACCCCCCAAAAAAAAAAAAAAAAAAAAAAAAAAAATTATATAACACACATAATTATTCGATTTGGTGTAACATTTTACATGTACTTATATTAAAATTTTAATTTATTGCAAGCGAAATAATTTATTATTGATGAATTTTAAAGCAATATATGAATCATTTTACTTAAATCTATTTTTATCTGACTGAAATTTAAAATATATGATTTTATTCTTGATATTTTTGAATTTAGATAATAGCTAAATTCTTTTCTACATGTAAAAAATTAGGTTCATGAGTAAATTCAACTCCCATTTTTCTAAACGACAATGATATTATTCAGAAAAATCAAGTGCCTTTGTGGTCTTATAAATGGTGGTTCAAAAGAGAAACTTTTTTAAATCACCTAGTTAATTCTAATTCATTTCTATAAACAATGAACAGACTTTAACATGCATTAAAACATGCATTTTGATACAATATTTTATTGCATAATTCACAAATATATAAATTTATCATTGCAGTATATTCAAATTTTTAAGAATTCCTTGATATATAGCCAACGAGATTAGTCATTTTCTGTAAAAATGCAAAGTTTTCATAAATTTTTATCCTGTTCCGTTACGTTACATTGAATAAATTAAAATTTAAGAATAAAAATTTATGAAACCTCTACATTGTAAATAATGTAGAGGTTTCATAAATTTTATCCTGTACCGTTATGAAAGTTTATCAGTTTACATTGAATTAACTGGAAATAAATTAAAAAGTTATTATTAGACGTTTACCTTTATGAATCAATTAAACGATTAATAGATAAAGTTCATATTTATCTACAACATTTATTGACAAAATTTCATATTCGAAAATTTACATGAGATCATTAATTAATCATTAAATATCTTCAGTTAATGAGGTTAATATAAACGATGCACACTAATTGATATTTAATTTTAATTCATTTCTATAAACAACGAACAGATTTTTAAAACATGAATTTTCAGAATTACTTTAATTCAATTATTTATTATCAGTTTACATTGAATAAAATGGAAATAAATTTAAAAGTTATTATCGAAAGTTTACCTTTATGAATCAATTAAACTATTAACAGATAAAGCTCATATTTAACTACAACATTTCTCGGCAAAATTTCATATTCGTCAGATAATATTTTAATAATTAAATATCTTCAGTTAATGAGGGTAATATAAACGACGTACGCTAATTGATATTTTAATGTGTTCAAAATTTTGAAAATCTATTAGATGATAAGTAGCAGGAAGTTGAAATTATTTATTTTTCACAAATTAAATCGCATGCATAAGTATATAATTTAATCTTTAACTGACTATTATCATCCGAAAATAGCCAGAACTAATCAGCTACTACTAATTTAATATTTCTTCATGAGCCATATCAACAAAAAATAAATTGTTTCTTTCAAATAATATCAGAATATAATTTCAATAAATTTTCAATAAACATTAAATAAGTTTTCAATAAATTTTTAATAAATATTCAAATAACTTCAGAATATAAAATTAAATGCAAGTTAAAAAATAAAATATTAAATGAAAGCATCAAAAACAGGGAGAATAGGTTTTAATGAGAATATTTATTTTTTACTATATAAAGAACTCAGAATAATCATGCTAATTATTTTTTATTCATTCTTTTGTCATCAACTGAGGTTTATTGGAATTTTAAAATAATTATTGGATAAAACAAGATTAATTTGATTCTTTAAAAAGAAATGCGTAACAAAAATTCTTATAATGGAGCCTTAGATTTTTTTTTTTTTTTGTAAGTTTTTCTAGAATTTCTGACTTTTTGTGTATTTTCTAAGAAAATATTTTTCTCTTTTCCTTTCATTTATAAAAGGATTTTTCCAGTTTTAAATAACACTATACTTAGAAAAAAGCTTTTGAAATAAAAAATATTATAAAGTAATTTTTCATCAAATTCTTAGAAATTTTAAATACCTATTTTAAATTCTAAAATGGAGTAAATCAATGCTAATTTATTCCCACCTAAAATAAACAAATGATATTTCACGTATTTAAAAATTTATGACTAGTAAAAACATCTATTTAAAACTGCTTAAAATATTATATGAATAATTTATGATCAATTGACAATGTATCCTAAAATTATTCTATAAGTATCCTTAGTAAAATATTTTATAAAACCGGCTATTTTATTTATAGATCTCCCCACTTAAATATATTATACATTTTTATATTTTTTAAAAATATGTGCTACATATGAATGGGGGATACATAGATAAAATAAACTGTTTTATAAAATATTTTAATAATTAAAAGCCCTTTAAAAATTTATAAAGTATATTTATCCTTTTAAATACTTTGTGAAACATTATATTATTTATTTGATCATTCTGCATGAGGTTGAAAATTACAACAACATCTTAAATTTCTTTAGTTATACGTGGTTTTTACTAACTATTTTTTTACAATTCATTGTTCATACAGAATACATTTTCATATATTCATAGATCATAGAGTATATACATTTCATAGCTCATAGGGAATATATATTTCATTGCTCATAGAGAATATATATTTCAAAGCTTATATAGAATATATACCTCATAGCTCATAGAGGATATACATTTCATAGCTCATAGAGAATATATATCTCATAGCTCATAGAAAATATATATTTCATAGATCATAGAGAATATATATTTCCTATTTCATAGAGAATATATATTTCATAGTTCATAGAGAATATATATTTCTTAGCTCAAACAGACTTAAATGATATCTTAATGGATTTCATCTAAGTCTATATGAACATTAAAAATATATAGTTTGATGTGCTATTTAATAATCATACAAATTTATTACTATTATGAAATTTTAGAATTTGAATTATTTTTATGGAGATAAATTATCCTCCAAATAAAATTAAGTATAATATATGCTAAATCTAAAAAATGAGACAGTAAACAAATATCAAAAAATGAAGTTAATCAAACTTTAAAACAGATGCCATCTCATTTCTTCTGAGCGAAAGGTTGACAATCAGCCAAATAGTAGTCAGCTGGGAGTCGTTGTATAAGAGTTATTGGTTTAAATAAACTTAATAAATCAAGATAAAATAAATTAACCAATAGAACCAATTTTCTGAAACATTATACTACCTTATAATATGGAAAACTCGTACTGAATCTAACAAAATTCAATTGCAGAAAAACATATTAACAATTATTATAAAGAGAAAAAAAAGCGTATGTGTACAAAAAGTATATCCCTCTCTTGGAAAAGTAAATAAACTACAAAATCAAATTTTTATTCTATTTTATAAATTGAAAGATTTTGTGATAGCATATTAACAGGAAACATATCCCAAAAATAATTGCTGCATTAAGCGTGATAGCCTATTAACAGGAAATATATCACAAAAATAATTGCTGCATTAAGCGTGATAGCCTATTAACAGGAAACATATCACAAAAGTAATTGCTGCATTAAGCGTGATAGCTTATTAACAGGAAGCATATCACAAAATTAATTACTGTGTTAAGCGTGATAGCTTATTAACAGAAAACATATCACAAAATTAATTTCTGCATTAAGCGTGATAGCTTATTAACAGGAAACATATCACAAAAGTAATTCGCTGTATTAAGCGTTATGTGAAATTTTATTTTTAATGAAATAAAATTATCTTCGGTAAAAATGGTGGGTTTTTCTATTGATGCCTGAAAAAGCCAGTGAATTGCAATTTTACTTTAATATAAAACTATTTATAAAACTTGTATTGATAATGTTTAACACAATATTAGATTTTAGCACATATAAAATTCTATTTCATATTAACATTTTTAAATCTATAATAATCCTAATGTGCTTGTTTCTATATTTATGTCAAGAGTAAGTACATTATAAGAATATGTACATATAATCTGTTTTATAAAAATTTTAATAATTAAAAATTTATAAAGCATATTTATCCTTTTAAATATTTTGTAAAACGTATTCTTTTATTTATTCGATCATTCTGCATGTGATGTTTTATTTTTATTCATCATTTTAATTTATTTGATCATTCTGCATAGTGTTAATTAAGTTTTTATATGCAACATTGAAAATGGCAAGAAAGTTGCAATTTTTCTCTCAAAAAAGTAATTTATAGTATTTTTTAAATGGTATCTTGCATTTTATTTGAATGAACTCATATTGCTCTATTGTTACTATATTTATATACATTTTAAATACACTATTATCAATGTTGTCTTAGAAAATATACATTTAGTAACACTTTTAAATTGTTTTCTTTGCAGGAAAACCTAGACATAACCTGATTGCTAAGAAAACTTTGGTATCTCATACAAGCAGTGTTCATCGTTTACTGGATAATGGATACTCATTGAGTAAATAACAACATAAAATGTTGACTTTATTGATAGCATCTGCTTGTTTGAAAATATCACTCTTTGTGTCTCCTCCCTGTCATGTGTAAAACCTAATTTCCAATGCAAATAGATGCTGGTTGTGTATTCCATGAAAATATCATCTCCCGTTGTCTGTTATATGTAAGATGTCTGTTTTGAATGCAAACAGATTCTTATAACATATTAATATTATTTATGTATCATATTTCTTTTGTTTTGTATCATATTTATGTATAACAATTTATATGAATCAAGATCTATTATGAATAAATTAATTATGAAATAGTGAAATATAGCAATGGAATAATTTAATTGGAATCAATATTAATAAGTTCTTCTTTCTCTATATTGATTCTAAAAAGTCGTATTCCATCTAATAATTTTATGTTTAAATTAATTTATCTCTAAATTGTTTCCACAGTACTACGTTTCATTTTTCTTTTTTTTTTTGTTTTGCTACATTTGTCGAAAAGAAGATATTCCATTTTGCAATGATTATATGGTTTCATTACTTTTCATTTTTACCATATTTTCATTAATTTTGTCATCAATGTTTATCTTTTCATATATATATGTATGTAATTATATTGTTTCGTATACATATCTATTCAGTTCTATATCTGTTAAGTATAATAATTAAAAAGTACAAGAGAAATTGAAAAAAATAATAGACTAAAATGAAAACGTTTGACAAACAAGATGCTCTGGGTCTTTTGTGTAGTAAAAAATAAATATTCGAATATTTGAAAGATATTTAATTCAATATTTCATAATTTATTTTAAACTAAAATACATGATACATTAATAATATTACAATAATATATCTTATCATTATCAGTAAACAACTTATTAGATTTTAATTTGTCAAAATTTGTTAAGAAATATTTAAATGAAATTTGCAATATTAAAATAAAAAGAATCCAAAGGAAAAATACTCACAGTATTATACGTTTTCTTCCTTATTATCATTTACAGTTAATTTCGACTTTTTAAATTAATTGCATTACATTAATTGCTATATGTGAAAAATATATAAATCAAACATTGAACAATAAATTAAGAAAAATCAATGAATAAAATGAATAAAAATTAAGAAATAAATAAAAACAAAATTAAAATATAAATAGGAAATGTATAAAGAATAATCATTAAATATATAATGAAATTAAAAATGAATTTGAACCAGAAGATGTGAAAGATGACATTACAAAAATTTATGATAAATTTTATGGTTTTGGTCTCTTTAAAAGTACCATTTAAAAAGAAAAATAAAGAACTGTGTGATGAAGAATTACTAAGTTTAATTCCATGATGCGCAACAGCTTCGATTTTAGGAAATGCAACATAATTGCCAAACCTCCGCAAGGTAAAAGTAAATGGAAGAAAAATATAAGGACAAAATATTAAAATAAATGCAAAAATTATAACGTCCTGTTCCGCTGTGCTGTGCCTTTCCTGAAGTTGTTGCTCATGCGCACTACGAACTCGTAATTCTTCAACTCACAGTCTTTTATTTATACTTTTCAAATTGTCTTGTACTGTTTTAGTAATTATACTGATTACACTAGGTCTTGATGTCCTGATGCACTCCGGAATAGGACTTTATGAACATTGCAAGAAATTGTAATGATATCTTGAAATTCTTCTTTCATAGTTCTTGCGGAGTTTTGGTAATTGTATATTCAAACTGATGTATTATTATGTGACTATAATCAGACTCTGATTGCATATTCCAGTCAAATTTATCCCAACCTATTAGATACCTGTCATTTGTATCACCTCAGTATACCATGTATAACAGTGCTGATTGCATAATTCAGTTGATTCTCTATCACGTTTTCATAATCTTATGTTTCTATCTTTGACATAGATGTTACAAAATGCTCTTAAGTGTCCGTATCAGTAAAATATCGTTTTATATATTTCTTATTATATACCTTTGAGTAGGTATTTCATGTCACCTGTATTTTGTTTTAGTTTTTTATTTTAACAAAATCTGGTAGGAGATTTCAGTTGAAAATATCCGACATTGTTTTCATTTGCTAAATACTGAACCTTGATTCCTATTGTCCATCCTTGTGATTGTCTATTCCTGATCAAATATCCCACTCTGTTAGTTACCTATCATATGTAAGACCGCAAATTGTGTTAATTTTCCCTTTATAATAATTCTGTGTCATATTTGCATGATCTGTTTGGGTGTCTTTGCTGTAGATATGAAATAGATAACACAAAAGCACTAGTCTATTGTTTATGTATATATCTATCTATCTATCTCTCTATATATATATATATATGTATATGTGTGTGTATGTGTGTATAAATATCTATTGCATATTAGACATTTGCAACGTACCTAAATTCTGAATGTAAGCATATAAAGAATGAATAATTATTTCAGTTCTCATTTTATCTATATATATCATATGTGAAACTTGAATTCTTGATGCAAAAAGGTACTATGGCATACCATTATCAATTTCGCAACGCATTTGGATGGCATGCTTCATGCAAATAACTAAACTAAAATTTTTATTTCTATATAATTTTATAGAAAAGTTAGAAGCTGTCGTAAAATGTTGTTTATCTTATATCTATATGTAAATGCATGCCAAGTTAATTACCTGTATTTAAATAGTGATTTTACTAGCATATAGCTGTTTCTAATATTCAATTAAACTCATTGTAATCAGTTAACCATATGTCATGTTAAAGCCTATTGTTGGTTGAACATCGGTTAATTCATTTATTGCATGTGCATGTTTCAGTTGTTTAACTTGAGAATAGATGCAACTAAATTTAAAATTTTCTTCCGCCATTAAACCTTATTTATGTATATATATATATATATGGATGTATATTATATATATATATATATATATACGTATAAAGATAGTGGAAGAGAGAAATATTTATTAGTCACTTGCCATGCATAAGCCATCAAGAGTTGCAGATGCTTATTGAATATTTCAATTGAAATCTTATTTTCTCTCAGAAATAGTCTATTCGATTGAAATCCCTTCTGTAAAATTATTTCAATGTAGATGATAGCTATTTGCCAAAGATTTGCTAACATTAATAGAGATCTTTACTTAAAAAAATAAGATAAAAAAATATATATGTGAAAATATATTTCGTCTAAGTTAGCATTATTATTACTTGTATGATCTAAATTCTCAACCACCACGATTTTATAGCAGATTTTCCTCTTTGTTAGCCATTTTTTAAGTGTAAAACCTGTATAGCTGTTGCATATTACATCTGATTGTGAATCAGAATTGTGTATCTTGTTTGAGGTTATAATGTAAATGCTTATAAGACAACAAAAAACCTAGAAGCAATAATAAACAAATGATTATTTTTATGTATATAAATATTTATGTATAAATATATATTCAATATGAGCAACATCAATAATCAATAATCAGTGTAAACTGATTATGATTGCATATTTGAGTTAAAAATATCGCGCTCATCTAGCTACCTATCGTACCTAACCTTCAATTTCCTATGCAAATGTGCGGACGGAATATTCTCAGAAGATACTAAATATGTATTATATTTGTACAATACCCTTTCTTAGGATAGATTCCGGTTAAATTAAGTAAACCTACTATTGCCGGGAAAAACCTTAGCAAAATGCTTATGTGTATTCACTACAACTTTTCAACACATTAATGATTCCTATGTTGATAATTTAACAATAAGTATTTTCTTTAAAATATCCTAATCATAATATTAAACTCTAAAATTATAACTAACTGTGCAATACGTCATATTTAATTATTATTGCCTAGTGGGGAGTTAGCATTTTAATTAATATAAAATATAATTTTAAAATCAGTAATGCGTTGCGTTTTACAAAATTATTCTAGATTAAAAAATTGACTTTTAATTCCAAAATTTTAAATGCGAGCTAAAAGTAAAAACTTACGAAAGATAACGCAACACATATAATATATTACTTAAATTGGCTATTATTTACAATATGCACGTATATATAAATAGGAAATTTGGTTTTTATAGTATTAAATCAATTGATATACAGAAGTAAGCATTCGCAAGTTAGGTATGCCCCAAATATAAATCATCTCTAAAATTTTGTTTCGTTAATACTTTATATTTAATGTAAATATAATCTACGCTAGTTGTCAATGAGACACGAATTTCTGAGTATGCCTATTGAATATTTCATTAAAAAACTGCACTCTTTATTAGCTACTTTACATGTTCAAGACTTGAATGAAATAAGATGTGTGTACAGAAATATATATGATATATGTAAAAGTATATTTGTGTATGCTTGATGTACGCTTTAAATGTGACAAATTTTCTGGCATCAATATAAAATTGTTTTTGTATGTATTCATATATATATATATATATATATATATATATATACATATAAATATAAATTTAAATGTATAATATATTTCTCATAAGATATATCTTATGATCAAGGCACTACTTCTTAGCAAAAAGAGCCGCTGATTGAGTATTTCAATTGGAAATACGGAGATAGTCAAATATAAATATTTCTGGAAAGTAATTGCTGATTACATTGCTCATTAATTCTGCATAATCTTCAGAGGATAACTTTGAATATATTTGATGTGGATGCTGATTACATTGAACAAATTTTTTGTTGTGGAGTAAATATTAGTTATGTATATATATGGATACTTGTATGTGTATGTATTTCTTATCAAGATTTTTCTGCTTAAATATTGTGAATATATGAAAGCGGCATGACTTAACAAAGTCTGTATTATAAATGATATATGTAAACTTTTATTGATTCCGCTGTTAGCTAGATGTCTTTTGAAATGTTATTATTATTAGGCATATAAAAACCGAAAAGTATAACTGATTTCATTTAATAACCATCAACAGCAAATGTAGAAAAATCTTCGACATTAAATTTGAAAAAATTTCAATATATTTCAATCAGTTAAATAAATAAAATGTCCTACCAGTCGATCCCATGCATGGCATCGCAATCTTAAAAATATTGATTACATATTTCAAAATAGATTTGAAAAGGATATGCTCAGTCACTATTATAGATATTAAAATCATCCTTTATAATACTTGAAATCTGATTGTTATATGTATTTTGATAATGATTGTATTAGACAATTAATTACGTATATTGCTTTCAAAATTTTTCTGCTTAAATATTGTGAATATATGAAAGCGGCATGGCTTAACAAAGTCTAAAAACCGAAAAGTATAACTGATTTTATTTAATAACCATCAACAGCATATGTAGAAAATTCTTCGACATTAAATTTGAAATAATTTCAATATATTTCAATCAGTTAAATAAATAAAAAGTCCTACCAGTCGATCACATGCATGGCATCGTAATCTTAAAAATAGTGATTACATATTTCAAAATAGATTTATACAAGATTTTCCTTTTCAAAAGGATATGCTCAGTTACTATTATAGATATTGAAATCATCCTTTATAATACTTGAAATCTGATTGTTACATGTATTTTGATAATGATTGTATTAGACAATTAATTATGTATATTGTTTTCAAGATTTTTCTGTTTAAATATTGTGAATATATAAAAGCTGCATGGCTTAACAAAATCTGTATTATAAAACTATATCTTATATGGTAGATATTAATGAATTCCCTGTCAGTTATCGTGCCCTGTGTTGTATATACATTCACAAAGTAAGCAGATGCTCATTAAATACTTAAAGCTCAGCGAAAGAATTAAATATTTACCATAAGCATCTGTCTCCCTGTTAGCTATCTGCACAAAAAGTAAACAAAATGCCTGGTGTTATCATTGATTTTATTGCCTACGGCAATGATGTCATAAACACCCATGCATAAAAAAATCAGTTCTGCACTAAATTTGCCCTATATATTTGAATGTTGTCAAGTAGAGAATATATAAATAACTAAATATTACCTGTCATTTGTTGCTGTAACAATGAAGTCTCTATGCAAAGAGATACCAATTATGTATAACCAATTAAAATATTGTGCTTTTTGTAACTAAGTACTTGCTGTGCATGATCCTTGAATGTTTTATGCTAATTAATGCTGATTGCATTTGTCAGTAAATTGTGTATAATATTTGCATTATTTCTTCGTGTTATTTGATGTGAATGATGTTTAAATTATATGAATTATTTAGTTCTGACGAAATCTAATATTTAAGAATAGATACATTTATGTGTATATAAATTTATTTTACATCTAGTCAACAATCTATGATAGATATAAATTTTTTATGTAAGTAGAAACTGGCTAAGTATCTAACACTTTCATTGCTTTCTCATTTAGCTAACTTTAATAGATTATTCAGCCTGTTCACCAGGCACAGCAACACACAAAAAAAAAAATGAAAGATTTTACCTGAGCTTTACATTTGTGTGATACACTTTTGTATCGTTGAGGTTTTTATAGAGCAAATTGAAAGTACACTTATGATATATGGCTGGAATATCTCTACGAAGACACGCCTATTTCTAAATGAGTTAAAATATTGTGCTCAATTAGCAGTCTACATGTCTCGCTTGAAAATAAAATGCTTTATTCCTATTGCTGCTATTTATATCTCTGCTTTAATTCTGTATAATGTTTTCCAACTAACTTAAAATATATTTGATGTAGATGGTAGCTAATTTAAGCAGTCTTTCGTGTTAATATTTCTTAATGTATATGCATGTATGTGTATATATATTGTAGATATGTGTTTTTCATTTTTAGTCAATAACAATATATAATATATTAATTACCAATGCTATCTGATGCTGATTAAATGTTGCAAGCTTCACTGCTTTCTCTAATAAAAAATAATGCATTTCATCATGTAAAAATAAAAGAAATCGGGTATAATAAATGTCTAACAAATTATTACAACTCACAAAAAGTAGTGCGATTCTATGTTACATTTGCTTAATAGTTTGTGTCTTTGACGTAGTTATCAATTTAACAAAAATATACTTAGCATATATTTGTACGATTGGGGTCTCTGCAAGGAGATACTGATTGCTTAATTTAGTTGAAAATGCAATGTTCAGTTAGCTAGCTACAATCTTGAATAAAACCGACTATTACTGATGGCATTGATAAGAAAGTAATACAGATAACTTTGAATACATTTGATGTAAACAGCAGCTAAATTTAATCATTAATTCTTTTCTCATATATTTTTCCACTTATATTCTGTATATATACATACATAAATATTTTTTTCTAGTCATTACAGCTAATGTATAAATTTACAATACAAACTGAGTTTAATTAAAATTTTATAATTCATATTTTTTTTTGTCAAACATAAGTTTTTATGATACAGAAAAATATTAAAATATTCGGGTTTCGTAACGGATTGTGTAATTAAAACATGAGTTAAAATTCAGAAGAAATAGGCAGTAAATAATTCGGCATATTACATTTGAATGATATTTTGTGGTGAATATTAAGCAAATAAAATCTATACTTATAATTTATAAAACACTACAGTTTACATGGAATGATATACAGATTGCAAAACCGAATTGAAAATATACCGTTCAAATAGCTAACTGCATATTATGTTTGAAACGTAAATGTTTTATTCAGATTGTATTTGCCTGATACTTGAAATGTATTTAATATTAAAGACTGACTAAAAACAAAATATCCGATGTCCATATTTACTTATTTATATATGTAAATACATTTATATGTGTGTATAAATATACATGTATGTGCATGTGTGTATAATTATATATTACGTGTGTTTTTCTTTCTAGTCAACAGCATTGTTCAACACATTAATTCGCAATGTTAATTAAATGTTGCAAACTGTCAGTATTTTCTCTAATAAAAATAATGCATTTCATTGTGTAAAAAAATCAAGTCGGGCTTAGTAATTGATTGCCTAATCAATTAGTGTAACCCGCAAAAAAAATGGTGCAAGTCGTTGTTATAGTCGCATAATGATTTATGCATCTTTGTCTTAGCTATTGAGCAAATAAGATGCGCATTTATGTATATATATATGTATATGACTGGAATCTCTTTACAAAGACACCGACTGCTTATGTGAAATGAGAATATTATGCTCAATCAGCAGCTTACATAGCGTGCTTGAAATCTAACTGTTTCATGCAGATTGTCGCTGATTGTATTTTTGGGTAAATTATAAATAATATTAACATGCTACTTTAAGTATATTTAATATGGATGTGGACTAAATTAAGCAAAACCTTTGATGTCAATCGATACTTATGTCTACGTGTGTGTATGTGTGTGTGTGTATTTCTTCCTTGTCGTGAATTCTATTTAAAATATATGTTCTTGGTGTAAACAGATGCTGAATAAATATTGTAAGCTTTCACTGTCTTTTCTAGTAAAAAATGCCTGTCGCCACGCAAAAAATAAAGTCGGGTGTAATAATTGATTCCATTATCTAACCAATTATTACAACCCGCAAAAAAAATAGTGCGTTTATGTATTACATTTTGCATGATATATTTTGTCTTTGAAATAGATGTTAAATAAATAACAAAGCCTTTTCTTTTACTTGTCATGGCTTGGGCAGGACTGGATTTCCAGTACGAATGATACAGATGTTTCAGTTGAAAATACTGCATTCTGTTAGCTAGCTGCCTCCGTTGCATGAAATTTGAATATTTCATGCAAGCTGATATTTTTGATGGTCATATATATTACTTTGGTATATATATATATGCATATATTTCAGGTCAGTCAAATTTCAGTTAGAGGTTTAAGTTTCTAATGCGGAAGGTGCTTATTTTATTTAAAATTAAACTTATGTTATGCATTTGATGTTTGTCAAATCTATTGACCTGAAGTTTTTGATTATAAAGAAGCATTTTCTTCTTATTATTCATTTTAAAATTCCTTTGTCATATGTTACCTTTGCAAAATGACCTTGGTCATATCTTGTCTTGTTAAATTATAGTTAAAAGATCTGGAGTTTTCGATTATAAAGAAGAAATTTCTTTTTAATATTTGTTCTAAATTACCTTTATATGGTTTAATACATTATGGAAATGTGTGTGTGCTTGATGCACATGATAGTTGAACAACATCAATATGATGAATTATATACATAAGCCGTAAAAATGTTTGAAATTAAAGTAAACATCCTGGACAAAATATGTTTTTTGATCATTTCTTGTTCGTCTTAAATGTGTATTTATGATTGTACTCCTTTCAGAAATGCTTTATAGTAAGAATAAATAAATTCAATACTATAACTGTTATCAAGAAACTTGCTTAAAAATTTTCGATCTTTTTATATGTTCAAAAATGTTTATTTTGCTTATTTATTTAACCAGGGAATTAGTTACGAGTACAAGTTCTGTAAGCTTTGTTAAAAATATGTTTTATGAAAAATTTTTTAAAATTATTATTACAAACGGGGAAAAATTAAGAATTTTGCAAAATAAATAATAACGGCCTACACGAGTAGTAAATCGTGTCAGTAAACATATTCTATAATAAATAATAACGAAAAAATAAATTTTTTCTTTTATATGTCGTGTCAAAATCAAGTTCTAAGATTATTGAATTGAAAAATTTTGTATTATATACCAGTTTAACATAAATTCTCAATTTCAATACAACCAAATTCTGATTTTTCAATTCCTATGTATTTTGTTCCCAATGAAATATGACAGCTAAATACTTACTATATATCATTATAAATAGTCTATATGTGTTATTTCTTTGTTATATTCTGAATTTAAAAATTTTTAAGCAAAGTGATTCAAATTATATTAATCAATTACTTTTTTATGACACTTATAAAATTTTTTGTTCTCGTAGATGTAGGAATTGATTTAAAAACAAAATATAAAATATTTATTAAAATATATTTATAATATCTTCCATCGCTTGCATAAAAATGTAATTCTTTTTTAAATACCTGTTATGTAAAGTACGATTCAGTTAAATCTCTAGTATTTGTAAAAATTATCTTTAAAAAATATACTCTACTGCATTTGTCACTTAAATAATATAATTGCTCTTTAAATGCATGCTATATAAAAGCGACTTAGCAAACTCTCCAGTAAAAATTAATTTATTAAAAATGCAGATAAATAATATACTCCATCCTTTACTTAAAAAATTTAATTATTACTTAAATGCTTGCTATATAAAAGACACCAATCTTATTCTGATCTGCAGATATTTATTTCTAAATTATGCGCGTAATAAATACATAGATTTATAAAGTTTATAAATAAAATATCAATTCTAACTACAAATAGATATTGGTTTAATAAAAAAAAATTCAAGTAATAAAGTTAAAAAATACCAAATTCTTTAAGCTGCTTATCATGTTTAAGATCTGAATTTTGAAAATTAAAAAAAAAAAAAAAAATAATAAATGAGTATTGTATATTTGTGTCTGTATCAAATTTGCGTGATCTTTTCATGTAACTGTGATGCGGATATTAACTAAATCATGCAAAAGCACTCGTGTTTATGAAACACATTGTTTATGCATTTATAAATATGTATTTCATATTCGTAATGTAGTATTCATGTGTAGAACTAAATTTTCATTGAGAGGAGATGTGCATTTCATATTTCATTACACATAGCATTGTATTCATCTGTTTCAAGTCTGGTCCTCCATTCTTCATTCAAACAGATGCTGATTTCATACTTTAATTGATCGTGTATGATATTTGCATACATTGCTTGTGTATCTTTGATGTAGATGTTAGATATACGAGTAAGTACAGTAAAAACCTTAGTATCAAGAAACATTATTTATGTATATATATATAGCTATTATTATTCATCTCATTTTAATCATTTAGCATTTGTAAAACCTCAGTTTCTAATGCACACGAATGATGATTGCATTTTTAGGTTAAAACTACCATGATTTATTAACCCCCTTTTTATGTGCAAGATCTCAGTTCATAATATAAACAGATGTTGATTTCATGCGTATGTTTATTCTTCCTCATATTTACAATGTGTTAATGTATCTTTAATTGAGAAGTTAAATAATTAAAACCCGAAAGCACTATTGTTTAAACATTTTCATGTATATATAAATGTGTGTGTTTGTTGTATGCATATAAACTATGTGTTAGATTCCTGTCATGTGAAGACCTCAATTTTTAATGCAAACCGACGCTGATTACACATTTTAAGTTTGAAAACATTCAACTGTGAAACTGCGTTACCCTTCTGTTAATATTTAAGACATTAGTTTCAATAATTCTGATTGTTTATTTCTGTTGAGTACATACTTTTTATTCGTTTGTCATATTTAAGATCTCAGTTACCAATGCTGACAGCACAGAATTAATTGCATAATTCTGTTAACATCTGCCTGGTTTATCTGTTTATTGTTGATGTGGTTATTAAATAAACAACATCCAAAATGGCAGATGTCAAGATCATGTTTTATTTGTATATGAGAAAAAAAACTTATTTGATCGAAGGTTACCGGAAGACATGTATTTTTATGTTTATTTGCCTACTCATTGTGATATTTTAATCATGCACCTACTTAAATGTTAAATGAAACTTTGGAACTTTGTCATGTGCTATTGCTTTTACTAAATTTTCATGTATGTAAACCAGTAGCATGATCTCTTTAAGTTTTTGTATATTTTGTTTTGTATAGTCAAATTATTATGGAGAACTGGAAAAAACATGGACAAATAATAATCATCATGTTCATTAACTATTTTATGTATTGCCATGTTTAATTACTAATTCTATTTTCAAAAGTAACGATAGATTTCCTTTAACTCTAAAAGAAGAAATATTTTTAACTAATATATTTATATTAACATATATTTATTAAATCTAACTAATATATTTATATTTATTGCTTTTATATAATTTTATAAAAGTGAATTATTCACGCTGATTTTGAAAGCGTCTGATGTAGTAAAAATTGTGGTATAGATTAAAATCCCTTCTTCCTTGTAGTGTTTTCAAGTGGTATCAAGCTAACATGTTATATAAAGAAGTTCAGTAAAGCACCGTTAATGCGTATCTAAAGTATCTTTCAAAAATGCACAAAAGCAGTAACAAATTATTACTATGGGATGAAAAGTGTACTTGAATTACAATTCTTTGTTGATGAGAAATATTAAATTTTGTATTGAATTACTTGTAAAAGGGAATAATTATAATAGTTACAGAATTTTGTATATTTTGTGTATATAAATTTATAATAATTAATGGTAACTTGTTTTATAAACTGGAACAGATATTAATGAAAATATACTAATTAAAAATATCAAAATTAGGTACCGAAAAGAAACAGTGTTTGAATTAGTTAAAAACACTTGATAAAAGGACTTATAATTACTTTCTTATAAATATCCTTTTTATGCTAAAATTTTGATAAAAATATTTAAAATAGAAAGCAATTTGTTTTAAACAAAGTTATTTTCATATTTAAAAATAATTTATTGCAGAACGAAGTCCTGTAATATCAAATATGAAATTGAAATTTACAAAATTCTTTGCCTTTGTGAATTATTGGTTTTATTTTTATTATAATAGAATACATGTCTTAAGTATGTTTGATTAAAAGTTTAAATGCGTAACTTCTATTTTTTCGTAATATTTATAATAAAAAGGTTTTAATTATTAAAAAATTATATTTGGATGTTATTATAAATGTGACTATTAGATGTAACTAATTGTACTTTAATCTCTGAAAAATTAATTATATTGCGTAAATTAAGAAATAATTTTTAACCAGCTTCAATATAGAGCAACTTAAACATCTTTAATATTGACTATTTGAAATTTCATATCAATTGAAAACAATTTGAAGAAATGTAATTTAAATAAATTCCGTGAAATTTGTAATGTATAACTTTCAAAGTTTTAGATATTATATATCATTCATCAATTTTTATGAAGCTTACTATGAGCAATTTACATTTGAGCTAGGTACGCATCACTTTCTTTATATGACGGAATAAACTATAAGTGATTTTTGACGATAAATATTTTTCAACATCATACAGTATTCAATCGTTTTTACGGCTCGAAAAATTAAATAAAACTTTTATATAAATATTTTTTAATGTAATATAAACCTTTATTAAACCCAAAAATAAACAATTGCTATATATTTTATTACACATACTTAATAAATAATGCAAAATTTTTAATGCGTAAGTATTTTGTTATAAAAATTATATTGAATCAAGATTCAAATTTTTTTCATGAAATAATTTATTGAGTTAAAATTAAATTTATGTTATGATTAAATAACTTGATTATTTCTTCCCCATTTTTGCAGTTATTTTAACAATTCCATTTTTTTTAAGAACCTGTACTTTCAAATACTTACAAATTCAACTACGATCATTTTGTACTTTGGTACCTTTTACAAGTTTTACCTTTATTCATGTAAAATGAGTTTTTTTTTATTTCAGTTTACAAGTTAACACAGAAAAAAAAGTTTCACTATTATTTTAGAACCCAATAAGTTTAGATTAAGTTTTCTTTTAATAAGTTTAAGAGGGCTGCCTTAGGTAAACATCCGAAGATATGATTTTTCTGTACGATTAGAACTATCAGTACTTTGAAACAATAAATAAAACATTGGATAAGTGTGAATAAAATATCCTGAATCCATCTGTCAGAGAAAGCTATGATTCTAAACGAAAAAAATGAGGTGAGAAATGAGGTGAGGTGAGGTGAGAAATGTACAGGATGAGGCAGTTCTTCATAGCCCAACTTAGTTTGTTTAGTTGTGCGATGTGCTGGACGGCTTTATCCTGCAAAAGAAGAATATTTCAACTAATCATAGTCTTTTTTTCTTAAAATATTTGGTATATCTGCTGTAGTCAGAGCCATACCAATTTGCTATAATGAAACTTTCTCTTCTTTTTTTTCAAGGAACTCAAATATGTTAAATCTGCTGTAGACCACTAAGCATCATTTTGGACTGCATGTCCAATACTGCCATCAAGCTATGCCATGCTTCCTAATTTTGCAGATAATTTCCAATAATTAGACAAGAACTGTTTTCAATGGGCAAGGTTTAATTCTTGCTTAGTGTAACAGTTCCAGAAATTGCAAGAAGTTAAAACAATTTATTTCATTTCCAAGCAAAGGAAATCATCTCTGGATGGTTCATTTGTTAGCAGTATTTTTTCTGAATACTTCTCTAGTGTTTCCAGTGGCAATAAACAGCAGAATGGTTCAGTTTAAATTCACAAGGAAAGATTTAAATATCATTCATGTCTGAACTTGAGTATGAAGTAGTATTGAGCTCATGTCTGAACTCATCTGATTTTTTGTCTGTTGTGTAAATTCTAATACAATAAGACTGGGAAATTCTCTTATGCTACTGTTTTAATAAAGGAGAATCGGCTTCTATTTCGAAGCAGGCATTTCATTCTCACCTATGCAATGTTTCATGAGATTAATTAATTATTTGTAAATTATTTTGTCTTTAAATTGATGATTTTTCTGAATAAGTTCTTTATATAACATTTTTTTTTAAAAAGAGGTTAATCCTACAAAACTAATTCAGTTTAAAGATTTCTTCTCAAAATTAAATTTTATTATTTCGGAATCCTGAAGTTAAAGCAGATTTTTTTCAAATATGGCGTTTTAGCTGAATGGGTTTTAGGACTACTTGAATATGAAAAACGACAGCAAGGAAGTTTGACAACATTGTTATATGAACCCTTTCAATGTTGCTCCTTAAAGATTCTTCGACTCTTAAAACTACAAATGTAGTAGGAAAAAGGAAAATTATAACGAATCCAGCACGGCTGAAAAATGATTGCTGATAAATTAACTTAAGGATAATTGATAACTGACTTCAGGATCTGTTGATTTTTTATAAAGATGAATAGTATTATTTTCTTTAATTATAAATATGAATTTTTTTATCATTTTTATAGGCCTCATTAAAAAATTTCCTGAATTAACTTAAAAATTGACGATTTTTGCCCTAATATTTATAGGACCGTCTTATAGAGATTGATGGGTAACTAGAAAAGACGTATAAATGGTGCTTTGCTGTATGTGCTACTTTCATCATATATATGTTGAAAAACTGTAGTTAAAAGTGTTTTTCAATAGTGAGTTGTAGTAGGTCATAGTGTCATCATTATGTTTTCACGCTTTGATTTCAAGTTTTGAAATTAGCAATGTAAAACTTCTCTTCAAGTATTAATTTACTGTCATTATCTATATATGTATGTGAGAAAAAAAATTTGTATTGATGTAATGTATTCGTGAAAAAATAAAGGTTTCATACCTTAATGTAGTGGTTTCTTTTAATAAATTAATAACCTACACTACACATAAAGTGTGTCGATATAAACATTTAAAATTAAACTAGCATCATAAGAATTGAAATTACATAAAATGGTATTACTTTATTTGCAATTAGAACAATAATTCTCTTTAAAGAAACTTTACTTTTGAAAAACTGTTGAAAATTTTTAAAAATATGTTGATGAAGAACTGTTACTAAAAAGAAAATAGCATCTAAATTTAAAATACTAATATTTCTGATTTTTATTTGATATTTAAACAGAGGTTCATTTAACAGAAAAATTAAAGAATTTTTTTTTATTTTTAAGAAACACATTAAGAATATACGATTTTTCATTTTTTTACCAATCCAACAAAGAGTTCATATTATTTCAGTGTTAAAACTTAGTAAACTTAATTTTTTTTCTTATAATTATACTGTTCACAACTAATTTTTGAGCATAATCAATTGCTGAGGTTGGATTCAATGCTAGTATAATTATTATCGCAATAATGTATAATTAGCAAATTTGAAATTTATAGTCTAATTTGCTAGATAAAGTATTAGTTAACTATAATAATATAATAAAGAAAAAAACATGATTAAATTCCTCCATACAGCCATGTAATATATAATACGACTTCAAACCTGCATTTTAATTTTTCTTTAAAGTTGGTTGGACCTAAGGATTTAGGTCCTTGTTGTAAACCAATAAAAAAAATTAAACCTCAAATTCATGTTACTCTAAATACATAGTGAAAACAAACACATTGAATACATATATTAATAATAGAAAAAATACCAAAATTAAGTTTGGGTTTTACAATCCATACAGCCATGCATTATAATATATGACTGCAAACCAGCATTTTAGTTTTTCTTTAAAAGTGGTCTCACTATCCTTAGGTCCTGATTGTAATCCAAAGCGAAATTCAACCTAAAGTTCATATTACATTAAATACATACATGAGTAAAAAAACTCAAAATACATATCATATAAATAGTAAAAAAATACCAAAATTAAGTTTACAAAGTATACATTTTATTTAAGAAAAACACACATAATACATATATTAATTGTAAAAAAACAAAATTGAGTTTAGGGTATACATTGGCAAGTTTGGGGTTTACAATCTATACAGTCATGTAACATATTACATGACTTCAAATCAGTATTTTAGCATTAACATAATTTTTTTAAAGGTGGTCGCACTATCCTTAGGTCCTGGTTGTAACCCAAAAAGAAATTCAACTTCAAATTTATATTACTCTAAATACACAGTGAAAAAAACCCGTACAAAATACATATCATATTAATAGTAAAAAAAATATCAAAATTAAGTTTAGGGTTTACAATCCATACAGCAATGTAATATAATATATGACTTCAAACCAGTATTTTAGTTTTTCTTTAAAGGTGGTCGCACTATCCTTAGGTCCTCATTGTAATCCAAAAAAAAAAAAATCAACCTGAAGCTCATATATATGAAGCTCATATTAGCTTCATATATACATATATGAATCTAAATACATAGTGAAAAAAAAAAACTCAGAATACATATCATATAAATTGTAAAAAAATACCAAAATTTAGTTAAAGGTTTACAAAATCTACATTTTATTGGGTGGAGATGAAAACATTTGATTATTCATAAAATTTTTTTCCAAAGAACAATCAGTAGTTGTTCTTTTCAAAATACTTAGGTTTACAATGATTTCCACATAAAAATTAGTTTTAAAGAAGTTATTTATCATTTTATACAACCATTATCACTTTGCGTGATTTAGTTGAGGTTCAAACCTAAACATTTCTCTAAAAGGTGGCATTTGAATAATTACACCAAGAAATATTTCGGTATTTGGATTTATTTCATCATATAAATAAAAGCACGAAGAAAACGCTTTTGCAGAACTTGCCTTGAAAGAAACACAATTTTTTATTGTATGAATTATAGTTTATATGTAAAATAATTATTTGCAGACATAGTTGATTTGAAATTATTCACATTTATACGAATAACAAAATATGAAAATATATTTAAATTTTAATGAACTAATTTAGAGTAAATAATTTCAAAATAAATAACGAAGAAATCGAATATTAGCATAAGATAATTCCCTTGCTGTTTGAAAATATCCACTTAACTCTTTACTAATTCTTGATAAATATCTCAGTAAAACTACAAAACTTCGATAAAAATATTTAAAATTGAATTAGATTCGAAAATAAATTTTTATACTACAATATTTCAATCCAAAATAATTGATTATTTGATATTAACATATAATGTTTCAAATTAATTTATCTTGATATTAACATTTATTTTCTTATTTTATATCAAAATTTATAATTTTTACCTATAGCTTGAATTTCAAATATGTTCTGTAAAAAATATTAGTTTATTTTGATTGCTCTTGTTAAAAATATCATAATAATTGTATGGTAAAAATAATTAATAAAGTCTTAATATATAAAATAGTCATATAATATTAATAAAATCGTAAAAATAAATAATAAATAATAAAATCGTATAGTAATAAAAATAATGAACACTTGGCAGCAAAAATCCATTATGTAAGATTAAAAATTTAAATAAGAAATAAATAATAAAAATAATGCATTCTTGTTTGCAACTATCCATTTAGGTAGGATTACAAATTTAAATATGAAATAAATAATAAAATCGTATAGTAATAAAAACAACGTACACTTGGTGGCAAAATTCCATTTAAGTAGGATTAAAAATTTAATCAGTAAATTAGTTAAAACTCATTTTACCTTTAAATTATTTTTTCATAATATACTTAATAAAATATTTTTATTTTCAATAATTCAACCGAAAATAGGAAAACATCTTTTATAATGAGGAACAAAGATGAATTTCTGTACTAGTACGAATATTAATCCCATATAAAAATAATTAATTTAAAAAAAACAATGATAAAATAAAATAATTGGAAAACTTAATCCTGAAAAAGGAAACACGTGACACAAAAAATATTCATTCCATAAAATAGCTTCTTTTTTTCAAAAGTGGAAATTTAAGATAGCTTATTATTATTTTTGATTAAAATATAATGTTTCTACCAAAATATATTTACGTATTTTACCCATGTAGATTAAATAGATTGTTAGGAAAAATAAAAACATAATTAATTTTCTAAGAAAATCTTTAAATTCAGTTCTAAAACTTTTCAGCAATAAGTCATAGCTCAGCTTATTTTTAATCATGTTTATGCAAAAGAAATTTCCATTCGTTAATGAAATGTTTTTTAGAAATAGAAAAATAAAAAAAAGTAAGAAAATAAATAAGAAAAAGAAAAATATTAAATAAGTTCTTAGGATTTAAACAAAAAGAACGAAAACACTCTTCTAAATTTCTGCATTCTAGCATTTACGATGCTTATAACTTTGTCATTAAGTCAGAAAATTTCTTTCTTAAAAACATCATTTAATTCATTACTTTTAAAATTATTCATTTTGATTTGTAATTGTGAGCTCTTTGTACATTTTGAATATCTCACCATATTATTTTCAAAATGAATCTATTTTAATCTGAAAAGTGAGGGTATTAATGCATTCTATTCTGGAATGGGACTACAAGACATTAAAGAAAATCATTTCCAGCCCATTAAATTGTTAAAGTTCAGTTGCTTTATTAAAGGCTAGAGATTCTTTGGCTTTCATTACTAATGTGTGATATTTCTTTTCACAAATAACTTTCGTTAATAGTAATAACTAAAAGATTAAAAAGTATAATTTTGCACAAAATTTTCGAGTAAATTGTAAAAAATGAAAGATGATTTTATGAAAAAATTTCATCCAGATAAATTTAGTTATAAGAAATATATATAATAATCTTTTTAATCATATTCATGTAAAAGCAATTATCATTCGTTGATGAAATATTTTTTAGAATGAAAGAAAAAGAAAAATATTAAACAAGTTCTTATGACTTAAACAATAAGAATAAAAACACTCTTCTTAATTTATACATTCTAGAATTTCTAATATTTATAACTTTGTCATAGAATCAGTTCGTTCATTACATTTAAAATTATTCATTTTGATTTGTAATTGTGAGCTCTTTTTACATTTTGAAAATCTCACCATATTATTTTCAAAATAAATCTGTTTTAATTTGAAAAATGAGGGTATTAATGCATTTTATTCTGAAATGAGACTGCAAGACATTAAAGAAAATTATTTCAGCCCCTTAAATTGTAAAAGTTCAGTTGCTTTATTAACGGCTAGAGATTACTACTGTTTTTCTAACTTCATTAATAACTAAAAAATTAAAAAGTATAATTTTGCACAAAATTTTCGAGTAAATTTTAAAAAATGAAAGATGAATTTCTGAAAAATTTTCATCCAAATAAATTTAGTTATAAGAAATATATATAATAATCTTTTTAATCATAATAAAAAGCAATTAAAAATATTTTTTTAGAATGAAAGAAAAAGAAAAATATTAAACAAGTTCTTATGACTTAAACAATAAGAATAAAAACACTCTTCTTAATTTATACATTCTAGAATTTCTAATGTTTATAACTTTGTTATAAAGTCAGAAAATTTCTTTCTTAAAAAAAATCATTTCGTTCATTACATTTAAAGTTATCCATTTTGATTTGTAATTGAGAGCCCTTTTTACATTTTGAAAATCATGCTATATAATTTTCAAAATAAATGTATTTTAATCTGAAAAATGAAGGTATTAAAGCATTTTTTTTAATGAAATGAGACTACAAGACATAAGACGAATATAATTAATATAAGACGAAATAATGAATGAATTAATATAAGTCGAAAGTCAGAAAATTATTTCAGCCTATTAACATGTAAAAGTTCAGTTGCTTTATAAAGGCTAGAGATTCTTTAGCTTTCATTACTACTGTGGGATATTTCCTTTCACAAAGAACTTTCATTTATCATACTGACTAAAAGATGAATAAAAAAGCATAATTTTATGCAAATCTTTCGATTAAGTTGTAAAAAGAGTGAGATGATTTTATGAAAAAATTTGATCCAAATAATTTTAGTTATAAAAAAAAAATCTTATATTGTAAGTATATTTCATATAAAAATCATGATGATTTGATTCTTAGTGAATCTAAAATAAATCAGTACTTGTAATAACTTTAATATTGAAACTGAATTCAAATCCCTAGAGAATTAACAAGCTATTGTATCATCGTATATTCAAATCAGTACATCAAAATAAGGGATTTTAAACTGAACAACTGATTCAAATATTGTAAACAGAAGCTTGAATATTATAATGAGAAATGCTGGTGAATAAATACGTTTCAATTCATAACATGTTTGCTTCAGAAATGCTGGCCATGCGTTATCTAGTAATTCTGAACTTCTCATTTAATCTAGGAAAACTTAAACAATTGGGGAAATGCACAGGTAAGACAGAATTGGACTACAGACTGACTCGCATCGTTAGAAGGATTTGACGGAGTTAAATGAGTAGATATTAGAATTTAATGAGAGAACGTCCACAAACTTAAGAGACTCCATGAATGTTTGCACTCAAACCCTGGGTCTTAGCTTACCAAATAAGAGAGTTACAGTCTAATAGAAGTGGATTAAGAGCTTTGGATGCTTTTGGCTTGTTACCTTGAGGCTCTGTCGGGTGATTGAAACTTCCATCCATGCGCAAATCCCAACAAACAATCTCTAACCTTTGTTCCAATTTTCTCCTAAATATGTGTAGTCGTAGTTTGTCCCTTGTTGGGATCAATTGGATTATTCTATGAGCATTTCATTAGATCTACCGTCTTGAATGGATGAATCTGCTGGAGGAATTGCTTCTGATTGGTAGCTTCAAAGTGACATTTCAATAATTAAGACAGAGTGCTGTTGAGTCCAAGTGCTATTACATGGCTTTCGTCTGGATATTTATGGAAGCCACTACTTTATTGCATTATAATCAATAAATTTTTTTACCTTTATTTTTATATATACGAACAAAAAAATAAAATTGATGAAGAATTTAATTTAGGAAATGACATTGTTTTGATTTAAAAACTGTTTTAAGATTTAGTAAGATCTTTGTAGCAGCTAAGTGTAAAGAGCGATTTTTAATTTTCACTAGTCAAAAGGCTCTATTTTTTCGATTTGTTATTATTTAAATAGATATTTTTTATTTAGGTTTGCCGCATTTCATTGCACTATTTATCAAGATTATGATTTTTTTAATCGAAAACACATTAGATATTTGATAAACTGGACCGTTGATGAGTTCAGCTGTATTGAATTAAGTATATTTTTGAGAAAAATGACAAAAAGTATTTACTCTTGAAAACTATTTGCTATTATTATTTACTTATTTCATTACAACTACTATTTACTGCTATTTACTTTTTGAAAATAAAAAAGAAATGCATATAATTTTGAATTATCATTTGAAATTGATAAGGTGAAATTCCAGCAAATAAATGAAGTACAGCATTTTATTTCATATTTATTATTAATGAGCCCTCGTTGAAGACATGTAAACTTGAAATAACGTTTCCATGGATTTATTTAAAAAAGGCTTAAAAAATTATACTTTAATCTGTAAGAAATCAATTATATAATTAAGTATTTTTCCTTATCTAATATCTTCATATTTTACAAATTTTCTTTCCGTCCTAAGTTATGATGGGCTTTAATACTCCCATTGTTAATAAATTATGAAGCATCCAGTCTTCATCGATAAACCCTCACATTTGATTTATTAGATTTCATTCGTTTTTCTAATCATTCAGTTCCTGCATTAGCAAATGTAATGATGATTATTTAGACCTGAGATTTCATTTTATCATATGCTTAAATGAAATACTTAGTAATGTATTACAAATATTTTCCATTTCATTTTTTATAAATAAATTTATATATAAATTTAGTTCTTTATTAAACGTCAATCTTACGTATAAGTTTTAATCATATTTTTTTTCATCATTTTTTTAAAATTCTTATTTGTGTTTACCATATATTTGTACTATTAATTGTAAAATCGTATAAGCATTTTTAGCAAATAAAATATCAAAAAATAATAATGCTGAATTTTATTTATGTATTTATTTTTTTTTTTATTTTCTCACATTTTTGGAAAACCTCATAATTTCTATAACCTCTGAATTTTTCTTTACCTCAATTCATACAGAATAATGTTGCAACATTCACCTCAGATTTTTTTTTTCTGATTTCCTGATTTTATTGAAACTCTCTATTCTTGCTGCCATAAATGTGTGTATACACAGTTTCAAAAACAACCATTCCAAACTTTCCAAAAACATCTCAGCTCTACTGACAGTAATATCATGTGATGTAATAGTAGTCTAAACCATTGAAATAATAATAAGACAATTGTTTCAATGGATAGCACTAAATAATTTCTTAGATGTTTTATATTCCCTCATACTGGGAAGTAAAGAATAATACAAAATCTTATTTATTTTTCACATATAGTATAATAGAACGGTGGATTATATTTACAGGTGATTTGAACTATAGAGCATTTAAAAAGCAGTACCTAGAAGGGAAGTCTGTGGAAACAATAGCAGTTATTCTATGATAGAGTTACAGAATTTCGATTATATATACTGTACAGCCTTTCATGATGCTTTTTTTGACTGTCCGGCTATTTTATGACTCATCCATCAATTCATCAGTCTGCTAAAGTCTGGTAAATGGGCAAGTGGGGTGGCCACAAGTCTATATGGTAAGAGCAATATGGCTGAAGACGCTTTCCGATTACCCGTTTCTATCTCAAATTTGTTTTAAGAGAGACAGATTCTGATGACTTTGCCGGCCAAATAAATGCCTGTCAAGTATGAAAACAATCAGCACAAAAGTATCCCATTTACTGATATACAGTATCTTGTTGAAAAGTAAGTCTGGAATGATACAGAGGAGCTCCACTACTACAACTAGAAGTAGAATTTCTTCAATGTGTATGTATTCTACAAGACTGCTACAAAAGACTACCGATATTATAATACCGAAAAATTATTTCCAAAATCAAAATTTTTAGTTATTAACTCTATATTAATATTGCTGCCCTTAATTTTTAACTGCAAATAGTATTATATTGAATACTCTTAATAAATTATCCTGCATAAGAAATATCATATTTAAAAATGCACAAAAAATACAAAGAAAGATTTCACTACTGCTTAGATAATTAAATATGTTATGAAATAAAATCCACGGGATAGTAAATTCATTAATTTATAACTGTAAACATAACATTTGAAATTATTTCCTAAATTAACAAATAAATAAATAAGCCGGTTTTTTAAAAAATTGACCATTTAAAAAAGAATTAATGATGTCTTAGTTAAACATGTCTCTAATCATTTTTATAATAACATAATCAATAATATTCAATGTCCACATAGTATTTTTAGCTAAATCAAATGCAAATGAGAACTTTAAATTCTTGTATATCAATATATGAACATGTCATTTTAATAAGGACATAACTTTATGCTAGCATTAAATAATGCGAAATGCGTTCATAAATGTAAATCAAAGGGTGACAGGCATAGGGAAAGATGGGAGCTCAAAGAATCTAGGGACACAGAGAACCCACCCTCTTTAAAGTTATTTATTTTTAGGCAACATAAAGATAATAGTGAGCTGGTTGAATGGAGCCGTAAAGGTTCACAAATAATCCACTAAAGCAACCATTTTATGTAATTTTTTTTGGAGATACACAAAGCAAAATATGTTGCAGAATCAGGTTTTTAGCTTTCCAGTAAGGGAATTGTATAAAAACAAAATTGTATGATATCAATCATACAATTTTGTTTTTATAATAGCCTTATTATAATTATTTTAACTACTAGGCTCTAAATACGCAAGAAACATAAATAAATAATGACACTATAAAGACAGTAAACACAATAAATACATGTTATCTTTAAATCGTTAAATAAATTTTTATATATTTAATCTATATAAGCCTTAATATAATTATTTTAACAACTGGCTCTAAATATGCAAGAAACATAAATAAATAATTACACTCAAAAGATAGCAAACACCAAAAAATATATGTTACTTTAAATCGTAAAATAAATTTTTAATATTTTTAATCTATATAAGCCTTAATATAATTATTTTAACAACTGGTCTCTAAATATGCAAGAAACATAAGTAAATCGATAAAATAAAAAAATATATGTTACTTTAAATCGTAAAATAAATTTTTAATATTTTTAATCTATACAAGCCTTAATATAATTATTTTAACAACTAGGCTCTAAATATGCTAGAAACATAAATAAATAATGACATTCTAAAGATAGCAAACACCAAACCGTTATCGATCATAAACTAAGATAGCTACAGCTATTTCCATTAACTTGTACAATTAAATATTGATGACGATTACATATAACATTTGAGAATGGGCAATAAGGAAAGAGATGAATAAATTAGTTATTGTGTCTACAGTCTTCTTTAAATGCTTATTAAATTATTTTAACAATAATAAATAATACTTTAAGTTGCAAATAAAAATAAGCATAATCTAACATAAACAAAATGTTTGTATGCTATAGAGTAGTAATATAATACAGGGCGTCCCCCTATTCTAAAGGAACAAAAAGTTGGGGCAAATATCTCTCGTCCTTTTCGGAGTTGGCACTGCATAGCTGCTTCATCTTTTTCCTGCCCGCATTTATTTGGAATATGTAAATATGTAGGAAGCGATTTTGAAAATTCAGAAATGTCTGAAATATTTCTTCTCAAGTCATACATTTAACATAAAGATGTAGTATTCTATGTAATATTACGTACGTATTAAGTATTGTAATTAATTCGCAATTAATTTGGTAAATGAAATTTATACCATTATTTTTTCAAATTAAAAAAAAAATTTATATTAAGGAATTTTCTTGAATTATTGTGGTATCTACATTAATTTTTTTAAATGTAAAGTTCACATTTTAAGAATCTTTCAAGTAAAAAATAAACATTTTCGTAAAAGATAAAAATACAACTAATTTAATTTTTTTTTAAGGTTATAAAAATATGAGATTTAATGGAAAGCTTGAAAAATAAATTTAAAAACTTTAAAAGTTGAAATAAATGAACAAATTGAAAATTACTTTCTTTTAGTTTGAAAAATTCTTTTAAAATTAATTGGAATAAAAAATAAACTATATATAAAAATAATAAATATAAACTATATATATATATATATATTATAAACAATAAACAATAAATATAAACTATGTATAAACAATGTATATAAACAATAAACTAAACTATATATACAAATTAATGGAGTAAAATTTCTTTGATTCTGAAACAATTCCAGATGAGGAACGTGCCAAACATTATCTTTCAGAAATTAAAAGCTTTTAAATTTTAAGTAAATCTATTTTTTACATTTCTTTTGGTTGGAAAAATTCTTTTATGATTAATGGGAGTAAAAAATAAACTGTATATAGCAATAAACTTTATACACAAACAATAAAAAATATATATAAATATATTAACAATAAACTATATATATAAACAATAAACTATGTATACAAATTACAAATTAATGGAGCAAAAGTTTATTGATTCTGAAATCTTTTCCAGATGAGGAACTTGTCCAAAAGTTTCTTTCAGAAATTAAAAGCTTTTAAATTTTAAGTAAATCTATTTTTTTGCATTTCTTTTGGTTGAAAAATTTTTTTTATGATTAATTGGAGTAAAAAATAAAACTATATATAACAATAAACGTTATATACAAACAATAAAAAATATATATAAACTATGTACACTAACAATAAACTATATATATAAACAATAAACTATATATATAAACAATAAACTATATATACAAATTACAAATTAATGGAGCAAAACTTTATTGATTTTGAAACCTTTTCCAGATGACGAACTTGTCCAAAATTTTCTTTCAGAAATTTAAAGCTTTTAATTTTTTACTGAAAATTTTATGTTTTAAAATTTAAATTAATTTAAATTATTTTTAATTAAATTTTATGTATTAAAATTTTATTTATTCAAATTAAAAGTATTTTATTCCATTGCTGGAATATATTAAATTTATTTCGCAACATCACAGAAAACTTATACAAATATAATTTAATCATTGATAATATTAAATTAAGAAATTACAGCAAGCTAACACAACAGTAAGATATTTTAATATCATTAGCTGTTAATGTTAAAGTCTTTACCAGCTCAATCTTTTGGACAGGCGGTGTTCTTAATACATCTTCATTAAAAAAACTCCCAGAGGGGTTCTTTCATGTCAACCTCGTTATAAAATACGTTGCATATTTTTTAGTGTTTGGAGACCATTCTTTGCGAATGAGTGGCTGCGTGTTTTTGCCTCATTAGTAGTTTCAAAAGTTTGGGCTGCTATCTAACGTTTTTAATATTTTGGTCGTTTCATCATAAAGCTGTGATGCAAAAATATATCTTGAAAATAAAAAACGCATAAGGTTTCAATAAAAAATAAGAAAATATTCGCAGAAAAACTTTATTTTCATTTAGACCAAAAATGAAAAAAAAAAAAAAAAAAAAAAAAAAAAAAAATTTCTGTCAAACTTACATAATTTTTGCGCCATGTTACTTATAATGATAATAAATCAATTTACATTGACGACTGAACCTGCTAAGTTTGTTTGAGGAATGTATGATGAATAGCACTTCTGTGGGTCATTATATATTCTCTATGGCTGTTATGAAATTAATATCATCCAAAGAAACATTCATGGATAAGTTTTCCATTTTTCCGCGTTATGTCACTCTTATATGGCAATACAACTGTCGATGCTAATTACTCTGTTACAACGGCTACCGAGTCTACTAATTTTTAAAGCAGTGATTATTGCAAATGCTGCCAAAGAGAATAGAATTCTCGTCCTCCTTGTTAGTGTTCACTGTCACTGTATCCCTGGATAAAATTGGAGCCAGGTTACGTAGTTTTTATAGGTTTTAAATAATTATAGATGGTATTGAAATCTTCATTTATTTATATTTATTATGCTAACTGATATATTATATTTACTTCAGATTTTACTTTTTTCAACTAATAAAATATCCAATACCCACAAGGCACAGTAATAAAAACCTACTTGGGCATTGAAAACATAAATCTCTGTTTAAACTGTATTTGCGAAAAAAACCATTATTTTCATTTAGAGAAAAAATAAAAAAAGAATTTTCTGTCAAAATTTTATCATTTTTGTTCCCTGTTACTTATAATGATAACAAAGGAATTTACATTGATTCCTAAACATGCTAAGATTGTTTTAGGAACATATGATGAATAACACTTCTGTGAGTCAAAGATATTCTCTAGGACTGTTAGCAGACTATTGCCATCCAGAGAAATATTCATAGATTAGCGTTCCATTTTACCGCGTTTGTGTTGATTGTGGCACTCTTATATTGCAGTTATGTTATTACTTAACAAACGCTATCAACGAGATCCTCCTTGTCCTCCTAGTCAGTGTTCACGGTCACTGGATAAAATTGGAGAAAGGTTATGTCGTTTTATTAGGTCTTTTATAATTATAGATAGTATTGAAATCCTCATCTACTAATATTTATTATGGTAACTGATATGGTATTATATTTACTTAAGATCTTACTTTTTTTAACCAATAAAATATCTAATACCCACAAAATATAGAAACAAAAACCAACTTAGGCATTGAAAACATAAATGTTTGAACTGAATTTAACGAAGATAACATAAATAAAAATTACTCAAGGTTAAAATCCGCTACAAACTAAACATGGAATTGGATTTCATTACTATCGAAAACCTTTCAATCTTTTTTTTTTTTTTGTTGTCATTTTTATTTAAGATGTTTCACCACTTGATTCAACATCACTCCATCCCTCAAGAAGTTCGTTCGATTGAATTCTTTCACCTGAGGCTAACTCCATTCATCGAGAAGAACTGAAGTGATTCAGAAACAAATTGATTTTCCGGAGTTCATTAAAAAGTTCCTTAGAGAAATTAAAGAAAGAACTTTCCTTCTTCCCCGAAGAACAGTGAGCGTATGTAGCCATGTAACTTCTCTGGTAGCCCGGAACCTATTTTCCCCCGAAAGCAATTGAGTCCGGCGATATCCGGCAATCAATTAGAAAAAGGTTGGCTGCTTTGTACGTATCCACCGAAGAACTAAACAATGGTACCTGCCTACTCATTTCTAAAAAGGAAAAAAATAAAAATATAAAAACAAAACACACATACTCAGAATCCGACTTATTTTTTTTCTTATTAAAACCTTTTAAATTTGATTTATCTGCCTTTTATCTTTATCAATTATTAAAGTTAAAACATTGTTTCGTAGTGAATTCATGAAATTCTTGTCTTTCAAAAAATATATGAAATGTTAATAATTTGAGAAAAATAATAACGTCTCTTTAAAGCTAGATAATTTTAAAAAGTTTACAAAATTTATTGAAATCTGCAATGTATGGGAACGATTGTATTAGAAATCTATAAGAAATAAGTCTTAATTTCTTCAAAAATATATAATAGGAAGCCTTTATTATGAAGGTAAATCAGAAAACACATTCACAAGTTACCAATCATTTAAAATTTTATTGTCATGATTAAACACAAAAGCACAACGTCCCTAATATATGCTTAATTTTAAGGTTTGAAGACAAGGTATTCTAATAATTTAAAAACTCTACACTACATAAGTTGAAATTTTATGTTTAGTTTTGGAGAATCATTTAGGTAATTTGTAACGTTAAGCCCAAAACTGTTAATATCATGCATCATACAGGCTTCCAAGAACAATCCATCTTTGTGGAGTGGTCTGGACGCAATAAAACCTGATATCACGATGGCCCTTTGCACATAATTTGCGATTTCATTGATGTCCTGATTATGGTCTTTGTTGGCTTATTAAGACCATATAACATTTCTCCACCGGTGTAACTTTTTCGTGGTCCATCACATCCAATAAATAATTAAAACCTGCTCTGATCTTTCTGTAGGCATTTCATGTCCTTGAAATGGTGGTGTGAGCTAGTGGTTCTCAAATTGTAAAGATGGAAGGATATTTATTTAATGAGTAAAGAATGAAGTATTAAAATTTTTAAACAATATTTTCCCCCGTATGATCTTGTGAATAAATAGTAAAAATATGTTAAATAAATTCATCATTCCAAAATGAAGTCATTAACAATTAACAATTTAAATTATTTGCAGCATTTGTAAGAGATCAAGAAAAAAATACAGAATGTTAGAAGTAACGTTAGAAATGGTGAATCCCTTAATTTATTATTTATGTATTGAGTATCAGAATTAAGTATCCCTGGTATTTAATATCAGAAATTAAGTATCTCTGGTATTTAATATGAGAAATAAGTATCCCGGGTATTTAGTAGCAGAAAATAATTTACTCTAAGTGAGTGTATTTTTAGCTTTTATACATATAGAATTGGTATTTAAATACATAAATTTAATTTTGTGTATCACAGAAATAATAACATTTTTGTTTTATTTTGAATTATTATTAAAGATTTAAAGTAAGTAGTTCTATTAAAATACTAGAAAGAAGATGTAGTGGTTTGTTATTTTAGGTACATGAATCATTTGCATAAATAAATTTTCTATAAATAATAAAAGAAGGATGAATAGCATTAGGATGAATAAGTACTTAACTAAACGCTCTGTGGACAATGGTCTTATTATAATAACATTTTGGCGAATTATATATAACTGTAATTTATTTTAAGCTATAACCTTTTAAATTAGAATTGCTGGTAAAATTAATACTCAATTGAATAATTTTTGAATGCTAATGATTCAATAAAAAATAATGTTCAATTAAGAAAATGTATGCATTTTATATTACCTGAGAACTAGCGGTAAATATTTATTTCAATCATAATCAGAGGAAATATTTGGTAAAATGATTCAACAAACGGCCTTTTCGCAATCCATTATCATTTCATAAAGTGAATGGACATTCCAATACAAGTTAAATTAAGTCATTAGTATGATTGCGGAACTAGGTCTCAGAGCATGAGTTAAAATGTATGTAACAATTCCGGTTGGCTATAAATAATTTGTTATCTTTAAAATGAGAAACGTTGTCAGACGTAATGTATTTCGACACAAATCAAATAAAGATACTGAATGGACTCAGGTGAATTATTTAGGGTTTAATATTTAATCAACTAGAGCATTTAATTGAACAAATATGTTTTATGTTTTATTCTTTGCAATTTTAATGAGTGACGTAATACACCGGTATTCAAATAAAGCGAGTTTCCTTTTTGTATAATTTCCAAAACTTCTGAACAGATTTTAATAAAATTGTGAACATAGATTGACATGGTACAAAAAAAGATTACCATACAATAATCATTGTATAAAAGCATAATGGTGCACAAGACTTTTCAGCATCGGACATTTTAGAATAGAACCTAGAATACCGAAAACGCAAATGGGTTAAAATGGTGTTTAATAAGATAATGAAGTTTTACGGGGGTTTTTTAAAGTGCAGGTCTCACAACTTTAATTTATACAGGAACTCATGCAATTTATTGATTCCAGCGAAAGTTGACTAAGACTTCACAAGCAACGCTGTTTTTAGGTGCTAGGTGATACTGGGAGGTGAACAGAAAGTTGCAATTGATCTCCTTAGAAAGTACCAGTCATGCTTTAGAGTTTAGGTATAGTTACCAGGTTGGCCAATCTGTCTGGGGAATGCCTTCCATTTTCAGAAATTCCTCAATCAAGTTAGCTCTATTTGGACATGCGGCGGTTTCATTCAATAAAGTGAAATAAGAGGCAACTGTATCCTTGAAAATACAAATATAGATCTCCAAGATCTCATTCCTGTACTTCATGTCATTCACAGATTCTCTATCCAATATGATGTCTGCACAAACCATGAAATCTCCACTGCCACATTTATCTCTTTCTCAGATGTTGGAAAAGAAACGTAGCAAATTCCTAGTTCACTATAGATGTACCTGCGTCGAGAATTAGTGCTTAGGTTGCACCGATACCCATAAATAAATAGAATGGTCTCCTATTGGTCTATGGTTCAAAGTAGATGTTCTCCGAAGAATAGTAAACGGGCTGTTCTGTGCGCAGAAATGAGCAAGACTAGAATAGCGTGTCTTTTTACAATAATATCTCTTTCATATAGCTTTCTGGAAGAAAGAATCCCTTAAATTTCGGTTCATGTGGTGCATGAAGGCCACGAGCGAAATGAAAAGGTAATGAAAACACTCCAATGGACAAATGTCGATTTTCTTTTGACCTCGTGGCTTTTAAACGAAATTGCCCAGATTTTTCCACCACAGATGAAGTATCTTTAGTCTGATTTCATACGTTGGACACGACACTGGGAGTCATATCTCAGCCTCTAGCAATCTGCACCTGAGACTGTTCTGCTCTCCGATTTCGCACGATTTTCCATCTTATTTTATCATTCAAACTTAAGTAATTTAAGTTTTGGCATTTGAATTTCACGGAAAGTTGTCAAAATATGACAAAAGACTCCTCGAAATATCTGAGGGAAAAAAGAAAACAGAAATTGACATAGAAGATTCTAAAGCCTCCTACTCTATACTAATCAACTACATGTATAAAAACCTGTATTCTACACTAGAGATTTGTCCTAGTGCACACATATGATTACGCGTTCTACCCCATTTCCTAGAAATTTTAAACTTTGTTTAAAATAATTAGACTTTACTTTTTTGAATATTTACTGTGGAATTCCAAACATTCTATACTTTCTGCAATAATAATAAAAAATCTTCATTTACAAAACTATCAGTCCTAACAAAAATTAAAAAGTCATCATAAAATTCTAATAGAAAACACAATTTTACTTCCATTTAAAAATCGTCACTTTTTTTTTAACTGTGATATGTTTAATCTTGTATACTATTAGCTTTTTTTTTAGCTATTGATCGGAGTCAAGAATTCTCAAGATACAGAAACTGGAATAAATCTAGAAGAGATTTTTAAGTTTGTGTAATGGACAAAATTGTGTTCTTGAATTCTGCAGGTATTTTCCTTTAAGATGTACAGGACAAGGAATTTTTAAAACTCAATAGTTTTTCACCCTCTGGTGATCTCTTCTAAAAATTCGGAAGCCATCTTTACTCAAGTATAAGGATCAAGGAGTATTTCACCCCAACTCGACGCCAAGGATTCTTCGAGCAATCAGGAAGCACCCACGTGAAACAAGTGAAGGGACAGAGTGGCCAATCAAAGTGCCCCACGTGGAAGAAGCAGAGGAAAAGAAAAGACAAAAAATAATAGAACCGCTATAGGCAGTTGCCAGTGTCAGTTAAGATGGACAATTCAGATAGAACTGTTGGAGCGTTATGATGGGGAGTTTCATGTACTTTCTATATGTATAGACAGTTTTGTGCTGCTGGTTCATATATGTTATTAAATAATATAGCAACTAAATGCTGAGTAGTAATTTAATTAATTAAATCATGCCAACTGTATGACGATATTTATGGTCCAGGAAGGTACCCACCTACAGAGAACAGCAGAACAGAGAGAGTGATTCTTACTCAAAGCAATTTAATAAGAAATATTTTTGAGCCAGCAATTTTTTTTATTGAAACATATTTGTTTTTTTTTGATGTCTGATTTAAAATGATCAAGTTTTATTGATTTACAATACTGCCTCACGGTTTAATGTATAATTATTCTGATTATTAAATAAACCATCTTATAAATGAGATCTGTTATTGATTTTAATTGCAATTAAAAAGTTATGTTCAGTGTATTTTTTTTTTTGAAGAGATTAGATTAAGATAATATTAGAAAAACTGAAAACTGGTTTATGAAAGTTCTCTGATATGCGTCAGTATGATAGATATGATAAATTTATGGAAACGCACCAGCAATCTAGAAGAAAATATTTAGTTTAATTTAAAGAATATCACTCTGCTAATTAAGAATGCTCTTTCTTTGTACATTTATAGATGTGTATGTTAAAATACTTTCACAAAAAGAAAAAAAAATTGAGTGATCCAAGTGAAACTTTTAGTACGTTGTATAAAATAGTTATTTCATTCTTCAAAAATTTAATAGAAAATGAAGGTTTTAAAAATAATTTTGCACACTTACGATACTTTCCTTTTTGTACGGATTATTTGAACAAAAAATTTCTTAATATATTTAATATCTACTATAAAATGATATTTATTCCACAATGTTCTTAGCTTATCTTTCATGCTTTTCAAAATATAATTCTTGGTTATATTCTCGTTTAAAAAGTACATAGAAATGCTATTTTCTCAAAAATTACAAAATAATTAATTATTTATAATGTTAATTATGTAGTAACAATTTACTGACATAACATCGAAATGGAATTTATACAGCAAAATATTTTGAAAGTTAAAAGATTCATAATAATTTAATTCAGTCTTATTTAGCTGATATTTTCTCATTATTTTAATCCAATGACAATAATAAATATATATTTTAATTTTTAATAATATTACTCTACAAAATGTTGGTACAACAAATAATGGTGGTAATAATAATAATAATACAAATAATGGTACTACAAATAATGGTGATAAAATATAATCACTATTATTTGCATTATTTCTAGTATCAATTAATTTAATATTCATGAATAAAAACTTACATAAATCATTTATTTGAAAGCAGCTATTCAGTTTAAGATAAAAATTTTGCATTTTGAAGCAAATATAAAACGCAAATGAATTTTTCTTCAAAAATTCTATTCAATGAGTAAAGAGAGGATTTCTGCGAAAATTAATGTTTAAAGATAAGATTTTTTTACCTTTTTTTCTATTATAGAATAAAGGTATTAATAAAAATTTGCAAAATAAATAGAAGGAAATTTGTGGTTTAATATCTTTTGAAATTTTCCGGCTTCTTTTATGTATAAAAAAGTTACATTTGTTTATATTACTGTAAACAAATTGTTGTATTTTTGTTTAAGAATTACAGATTAATACTATTTTCTCAAAAATTACAAAGTAATTAATTATTTATAATGTTTACTTTGTAATAACAGTTTACTAGTATAGCATAGAAAAGGAATTTATACAAAAAATATTTTGAAAGTTAAAATATTTATAATAATTTAATTATTTATAGCAGTTTTATTTAGCTAATATTTCCTTATCATTTTAATCCAATGATAATAACAAATACATATTTAAACATTTTCAAAATACAAAATGCTAGACATATTTTTCACCATTATTTGCATTAATTAATTTTCTATTTATGTTTAAAAACTCACATAAATCATTTATTTCAAAGCAGCTATTCAGTTTAATATAAACATTTTGCATTCTGAAGCAAATATAAAACGTAAATGAATTTTTCTTCAAAAAATCTATTCAATGAATAGAAAATTTCTGCGAAAATTAATGCATAAAGATACGATTTTTTACCTTTTTTTCTATTATAAAATAAAGGTATTAATAAAAATTGACAAAATGAATAGAAGGAAATTAGTTTTTTAATATCTTTTGAAATATTCCGGCTTCTTTTTCAACGATGGATTTCTAGTGATTCTTTCAAAAGCAACCTACTGGGAACTTTTAGAATTACTTTATCTAAAGTATGTGATCTACCAGCCATTGTTTTTGTTTTATCTTGTTCATATATTTTGTTTATTACTCTCCATGCTCATAGAAGACGTTGTAAAATCGGCGCAGTTGTATCTGAAACATGCAATAAGTTGCAATCTTATTCTTCATTAGTTTCTTTAAAAACAGATAAATTTTTCTCTTTTTATTTCACAATAATTGGTAAAATGCAGTTGTTCCCCGTAGACTGATTTTTCATTCTTCCTGCGTTTTTGTAAAAGATTGATTTTTTTTATTTATGTAAGGAAATTATTTTTAAAAAGTGAAGATATTTTTGTTATGGCTGTCCACTGTTTTGTAAAGTTACATTTTATATAGCGTTTAATCTGAATAAAACAAAGTTGTTAATTTTAAATCTTTAATTTACTAGTTTTGCATAATTTATAAAATTATTTTATAAGTAAGTAACGTTTGTAAAATACTTATTTATTTAAAAATTACTTTAATAACATATTGCCATTGCCTTATATTCACTTATGTGTATAAGCCATACATAAATCATTTCTCATAAATTCATAAGAGGGTTCGATTCGTTATATATAAAAAAATCGACGTAGATATTATTATTGAGAAATAATATCCAATTTAATACCTTCCTGTCTACGCATCGCTTTTAATATTATTCATATTATGACTGTCTTAAAATTAAATTTAATAAATGGAAACACATACTTGACCAATGGCATTCATTATTTGGGATAAAGTTTTAAGCATTAGACGAAAAGAAAAAGTTGGGGAAAAATTCATCAAGATCAAGCATACTTTCTATACGCGCGTAACGTCTCTGCTTATACTATAACTGCTTCAAGAAGAGGGCCACTTTCAGGTTCATGGAAACACTTTAATTTTTATTTACAAGCATTATATATATATATATATATATATATATATATATATACAAACAGAACTCTATTTATTACAATTTATTATTTACAAAAAATGAAAAATAAAGAATTAAATTTGATTAGCAAGTGCAGTTCCCTCCAAGGAGAGAGATTTTCAGACTTCTCAAGTCTACGACGAATCTATTTCCCGAGGTCTGCTACAGACCGTAATTATCACAAGGAGTGATACACGAAACCACATGGGGGCTCCCTTTGTAAGAAGGCGGTGACTACGGCTTGTTAAGTCTCTTCAGACACTTCTGATATCTTCTCCTTCTCCATAAACCTCCCTTTAAGAAATTACGTCAAGAGGGGTAGTCAGCATTCATCTCTTCTAATTCGAGTAGACATTTTCTTATCCCATGGTCTATCACCAACCACGATGCAACAATTTATGGTGTAGTACATATTCTATCTGTAATTGTTTCGAGCTATGAAGGTAGCACACACAATCGCTAAGTTCAGGAGGTCTCATTATCCATGACACTGAATATCTGCTATCAGATTTGAGTGACAGATTGTTTTCATTAGTACAAACCACTAATTGCATGTATCTGTTATCGAATTTGAGTGACAGGATGTACTCGTTAATAATATACATTCCTCTCTCCTGGGACGAAATGCTAGAACACTTTCCATGGGAAAAATGCTAGACTAGTAATTAAAGTCATGTCAATTTTACATGATTTCTATTACTCACATTTGCTTGAAAATTGTTTAACGTTGTAACAATCAGCATTCAAAATAAATCATTAATAACGTAATATGGTTCCACTAGTCAAAATAAATTTAGTGTAAATTGATGCTGTCCTATTTGCCGGCACTCGAATCCGAAGCCTGTGGCACCGAGTCCCAAAGTGCTAGTCACTCGGCCATCAGGTCCCTACATTTGAGATACCATACTAAAATTCAGGAAATATTCTGACTCTTCGCTTTTTTGCAAGTTGTTTGCCAAATATGTCACTTTCTTTTTTTGGTCTCAGTACCCTGTTAACATTAAAGGTAAGAAATTTTTAGTAGAGTTTAAAATAAAATAAAAATTTTATCTAAACTAAAGTAAACTTTGTTTTTAAGATGGCCAAAAATTCGTTTACTGGAGTACCCTGTACCCTGTAACTCTGAATTACAGATATAAAGCAGAGCCCTGCTTTTCAAGTCAGTACACGCTCGCTTGATCCCTGTTACTTCAGGGCACGTTTACCTTCAAAACAGAAATTTGACAAGTCTCTCGAGTCAATCGGAACCCTCTTAAACTAATATTAGTTTAAAGTTTGGAAGAAAATATTTTTGAAAGTCAGTACACCTAACATACCTTGGACGTGAAGATGCCTAATGACGTCAACAGTCATGCATCCCTTTTTGGTACTCAGTTGATAATTAATTTTTCTGACAGCTTTTTAATTCTGGTGACATTTTTCAGGACTCCTTTCCTTTCCTTGGACAATCAGATTTGGAGTCAATATGTGAAACTGCGGTCCCTAATGACAGTATGAAGATTCCAAAAAGCCAAAAAGGAGGAAAAATTCAATTTAAGCATACGTGCCCAGCATCTCAAACCGAAAACGACACTTCGCTTTTGAAATGAAATGCCTGGTTTATTTTTACAGTCCACCGCACAGTGCATTACTTAAAAATTCAGAGATTTGAGTAATTGAAAAGAAGATTAAAAAAGAATGCTTCACGAGCTACCTGGGTGTTTCAATTAGTTCAAGCAGACTGGTCGGCCAACTTAATAATTTAGACTGTCTGGCTAAGTGGGATAGACAGAATTAACAACGAGTCTACCATTAAATGAGTTTAAAGTTTCATTTGAAAAGCGCTTCGAATGACTAAAAGAGTCACTCATGTCTAAAATGTTTTTAAACTTAATTGAAAGATATAAGTGTGTTCTCTGATAAATTAAGATATGTTTCGTAAATTTATTTTTTATGTAAATGCATTTTTAAATAAAATATACATGAATCACGATCATTATATTTTTATTCTGCATACTATGAATGGCGATTCAATATGAGTTTAAAAATGACTTTTTTACACTAGTTTTAAATGTCTATTTAAAATAGGAGATAATTTTAATAGTGGTTGAATATTGAATACTTAAATAATTATGGAGCCGAAATAATAAAGTATTCAATCATCATTGAAGTGAGTTTTTATCGCTCAAAAGTTCTTATGTATTGGTTTAAAATATTCAAGAAATTCAGAGTGGTTCGAAATTTTTTCTTTTCAGTTTTCTTTTCTAATGGTTTAAAGAAAATTTTCGTTTGTTATTTTTGCTTTAAGGCATTAAGTTCAAAGAGATTACATAAAGAAATAAAGAACTTAAATATTTTTGTAATATATTATATTTATTAATTATATTATATATTTTGTAATAAGATATGTTTCGTAATTTTATTTTTTATTTAAATGCATTTTTAAATAATTTAATTTTTCATTTAAGATAATAAATTCAAAAAGGTTACATAAAGAAATGAACAACTTAAATGTTTTTGAAATATATTATATATTTATAATAATATTATATTATATTTATTAATTTTAATATTAATTATTGAATATAATATTATTTATTATAATATTAATTATATTATATATTTTGTAATATGATACATTTCATAATTTTATTTTTTATATAAATGTATTTTTAAATAAAATATATATGAATCTCGATCATTATGCTTTTATTCTGCATACTATAAATGATATACGAACCATTCAATGGTGTTTAAAAATGACTTTTTTACACTAGTTTTAAATGGCTATTTAGAGTAGGAGATAATTTTTAATAGTGGTTGAAGATTGAATACTACATTATATATGAATCCTAATTTTTATCATGGAAGTGAGTTTTTTTATAGTTTAAAAGTGTTTATGTACTGGCTTAAAATATTTAAGTAATTAAGAATGGATCGAAACTTTTTCTTTTCAATTTCATTTCCTAATGGTTTAAAAGAAAAATTTCATTTCTCATTTTTGATTTAAGATATTAAACTTAAAAAGATTGAGAACATAAAGAAATGAACAACTTAAATATTTATGTAATATATTATATTATATATTTATAATAATATTATATTATATTTATTAATTATATTATATAATTTATTAATTATATTATTTAATATATATAATTTGCAATAAAATATGTTTCGTAATTTTGTTTTTTATGAAAATGCATTTTTAAATAAAATATACATGAATCTCGATCATTCTATTTTTATTCTGCACACGATGAATAGTTAAGAAAAAGTAATGGTGTTTAAAAATGATTTTTTACTTTACTTTTAAATGGACAATTTAAAACAGGAGATCATTTTTAAGAGTGGTTGAATGTTGAATACTATATTATTTATGGATCCAGGTTTTTATGGTTGAAGTGAGTTTTTTATGGTTTAAAAGTGTTTATATATTGGCTTAAAATATTAAAGATATTCAGAATGGTTCGAAGCTTTATCTTTCCTATTTTACCTCTTAATGGTTTAAAAGAAAAATTTTACTTGTCATTTTTGATTTAAGATATAAAATTCAAAGAAGTTTATATGAAGAAATGAGCAACTTAACTATTTTTTAATATATTATATTATATATTTATAATAATATTATATTACATTTATTAATTATAATATTAATTATTAAATATAATATTATTTATTATAATGTTAATTATACTATATATTTTATAATAGGATATGTTTCGTAATTTTATATATTATATAAATGCATTTTTAAATAAAATATACATAAATCTCGATAATTATATTTTTATTCAGCATACTATAAATGATATACGAACCTTTCAATGGTGTTTAAAAAGGACTTCTTTACACAAGTTTTAAATGGCTATTTAAAATAGGAGATAATTTTTAATATTGGTTGAAGATTGAATACTGTATTATTTATGAATCCAAGTTTTTATCACCGAAAAGAGTTTTTTATGGCTTAAAAGTGTTTATATACTGGCTTAAAATATTTAAGAAAATTAGAATGGTTCGAAACTTTTTCCTTTCAATTTTATTTTCTAAGGGTCTAAAAGAAAAATTTCATTTGCCATTTTTGATTTAAGATATTAAATTCAAAGATATTGAGTACATAAAGAAATGAACAACTTGAATATTTCTGTAATATATTTAATTTATATATTCTTGAACATATACATTGAGGCCCAAAAGTCTTCGTCCTTTTCATGTTTTTTTATAATTTTCTAATTTTTGATAAATTTTTAAAAACGGAATAATAGCAATTTGCTTACAAAAGTTTTAGTCTTTTATTTGGATTATTCGAATGCGTATTATTATTTTGCAATATATTTAATTTATATATTCTTGAATATATAAATTAAACATTGAGTCACAAAAGTCTATCTTTAAGTTAAGTGAAAAATTATTTGAGATAAAAATGTTGACATTATGTCAATTGTTGAAACCATTCTAAGACATTTTGGACATTTTTTTAAATTATATAACTAATATGAATGCATCAAGTCTTAATTTATAGTTAAATCTTATTTCACGAAAACACTTGTTTTTATTGAAAGTATTTAAAATTGCAGCCTACTATTGACAATTTATATAAAAATAAAAAAGCAGCTCATTTTTACATACAATGAGCTGCTTTTCTATGTAATAATGAACTACATACAACTGACGGTTTCGGATCATTAAAAATCTTATTCAATTATTTCAAATATTCTGAACATATTTGATATGCCATACATATTAAAAGAAATTACTCTTTGCATTCCAAATTTAAGTATGAAATGTGATCTGTGGCCTGGATAAAACCTTTTTCAAATGATGACCATATAAAAGACATATTAAATGTATCTAAACTTACTTAACAAATTATTATATTATTATAAACAAATTATTAAATTACTTAATTGAAAATATTTATAACAATTTCATCTTTTAATTCGTTAAATATTGCTGTAGAATTAAAAATGTACTTCTGCATACAGTTAATAAAAAATTTCAAGTATTTGACATTAATGTTAAAATGCACAATTTATTCCTAGAAATGACTAACATACATATTAAAAATAAACTACTTTTTGTATTCCAAATTATAAGTATGAAATGTGATCTGTGGCCTGGATAAAACCTTTCCACATCAGCCCTTGAAATAAAGTTATATATATACATCTGCCCTTAAAATAAAATTATATATACGCGTCTGCCCTTGAAATAAAGTTATACACATCTGCCCTTAAAATAAAGTAAACCACCATAAACTTTTTTTTCATATTTCCAATGGCAAGCGAAAATGACACACTCTTACGAGATCAAAACAGTGTAAAACACACAAAAGAAAAAAGAAAACAATAAGAGAAAAAAGTCAATGTATCATCAGCAAAGTTCTAGCTCTCCAATATCTTTTTACCTCGGAGTCTGCACGCAAGTCCGGGCATTCTGCTATTTGGTGTCTGTCCATGATCTCGTATTTCCCACAGAGCAGGAAATTTGGGTTGTAAGATTTGCCTCCATGTTTGCAAAAAGATCAACATGGTAATTGGCAAGGGAATGTTGAATCTCAACTTTCTTATATTGGGACACAGCACTCGCATTCCATTGTAAAACACGCCCTACACGAAGTCACTTTCATAAACTTGAGATATTTTGTTTCAAAATGAGATTTTCACAATCTTAATTTAAAAATAATTTTTAAACATCTTGGTTTCACACTGCATGTAACAATTCTTCAGGTACAAATTCAGATGGCTTTCCAATGATATTCGTCATCTACCATGTTATACATCTTTTCTTTTCAAAGAAATCTGTCGACACGCTCGATCAATTTCGTTTTGAAATCATACATCACATTCTTTTAACTCTTTTTTATTTTCAACTGTCTGCACACTCCCCCAAACAATTCTTCTGGGGATAAAGTGTAAACAATTGTAAATTTCTGATTCATAGCTTAATTAAATTATTTTTCCTTCTTTGCCTTTGCGTCGTATAAGGCGATATATATCTTTCTGTATTAAATCCAACCGTTTCAACCTGTATAGATAGAAGGTTTCTGAGAAAAAGTGGAATTCTCTATTGAATAAGTCAACAAGAATTTCCAGTTCCTTGCCTAGAGCGGTCGACGTGGCCTTCTTTAGATTTGTCACGGGCCATGACTATATAGTCATCTGTATTGAATAGGACTAGCTTCTACAGATATCTGCCCACATTGTGACTATGGCTTGCCCATGACTGGAGAGCACCTCATCATATGTCCTACTGTTCGTAACAGTGTCCCTTTTTGTGTTATTGTCAATGTCTTTAGTGATTGTTTTTGTCGTTCTTTGCTGTATTGGGTTGCTTGTCGTTTTATGACCGAAAGGTCGGAGATAAAAAAAAAAGTTAAAAAAAGTTAAATCATTTTGTAACTTAAAAAAAAGAAAGTAATGAATAACGGTGAATGGAAATATACTACTTTTCTGAAATGTGATTAAGTAATTTCTCTAGTTAGAGCATACTAGTTGTTATTATATAATATTTAAAATATGTTTTTCAATAATTGAAATAGTTTTATCACAAGTTGTAAATTTCAATTATAGGAAAAGTATACATAAACATAAAGTCAGGTATTAATGCAGAAGTTTTAAGCTACATCTAGGGTGTTTTTTGTTCCTTTGAAGCTAGAGAGATAACATTATCCATGAGTAATCTACTGCTATATAATTTACTTTATTTTAATGATTAGTTTTGTCTACTTGAATTAGTTATTTTATATACATAAAACAGTTAAATGTTTAATAGTTTAATAAAGTAGAAAACGATGAAAAATAGTCCATAAATTTACCGAAAATCTCAGTTAACTTTGTTATAATAAAATATGACCACACCCAAAATAACAAAACTATATTCTCAAGAGAACAACAGACTGAATCATATTCTCTTTAATTATTTAAGTACAGAACGTTATGGAACAAAAAAGAAATCTAAAATTTTTATGTATGCAATTGTTTCAATTCTCTGCAATTTATTAAAAAAAACAAAAAATTATCTAAAATGTATTTTGATTAGTTTTAAAAGCACAAATATATAAATAAAGTTTGTGTTAATAAAAGAATAAATAAAACTAATACAAACAAAGAAACTTTTGGAGTAAAATTATCATATATCTGAATTAAAGGTAAAGGGATAAAATGAGCAAAAACTCAGCAATAACTTTTCTTTCAGCAAAATAAATACCACTAAAGTTTATTGAGAAAAGGAACATTATTTTTTTATGGAATTTGTATATGTATGATAAGTTTCTGCGAATATTTTGTTTCTAGTAGTTTGGTAGATTAAAAGTGAACTAATATTTTATTGTGCCTTTTTTTTTGCCATATAAATATGTTTACAGAAATATTTTATTTTGTGAAGATGCATCGATTAATTGAATTGATAACTCAGAAATAAATAACTGATAACTCTAAATATATGATCTTTCAATTTTATTCTTTACTTGTTGAAAATTTCTTAATAGAAAGCAGGATTGAATTATATCCTATAAAACAGATAAATACTATTTTAACAATATTGTTAAATATTTTTGAAATAGTATTTATATTTTAACAATATATAGGTTCATATATGCATTATGTATATATGTTCAATCTATACATTACACCTTTATGTTCAATATATGCATTAAGCATTTATGTCCAAATATACATTATATATTTATGTTCAATATAGGCATAATAAAATAGTATTCGTCAATTAGAATTTTTTTTGTTAAAAGAAATGTTGTAACCGTGCTTCCTCCTACGCATTGCAATAGCGCCCTCTGTGGTGTTCAGAATAAATGGTCAGTAGGCCTCGAGACTATCACCCCAGAGGAAGTACAGCGCAACCGGCACTGCCGCTGAGAAAAGTTTAGTACAGTGCAATAACTCGCTTTTGTTGAGAAAAGTTTAGTTTACAATCTCACCGTGAGAGAAAATATTAGTACAACCCTGTGTATTTGTTAGCCTACAGATTCCTAGCCGGAGAGGAAGTATATTCCGCGCATCCCGAGATGTATGTTGTATTTGTGCGTGTGCAAATAAAGATGTGTGTTCTCAAAGTGTCTCAAGTCTGAACCCAACCCCATCCTGTTAAAATCCAGAGTTGCTCCAACCTACAACACTGCAGTATCTTATTACGAAATTGTTTGTTAAAGCGAGCACATATTTTTAAAACAATCATACGATTAAAATTTTAATAATAAAGATGTATGGCTTTACTAATATTAAGAAATAATTCTCTAAAACCTTTATTAGCTATAAAAATTCTTTGCAACAGAAAAAAATGAATTGCCTTCTGTTAATTTACAGCATTCTAAAGGAATCAAGCTACCAAGTGTCCCTGTTCATTAAAACTAAACAACTGCAGAAATTTTGAATGCAACACTTGCAAATTTGTGGTAAAGTAATTCTGGATTCCTAAATAGATGTTTAAACTAGTGTTAATTTCCTCTGTCCTCTTTGTCCGGCACTTTACAATTTGACTAGTGCATTTGACTTCATCACCCTTTATTATACCCATTAAGTTACTAACTGATAAACAATCATTCTTGTGCTAATAAATGACGGCACTCGGAAACAACTGAGGACAATATTTAATGTGTCGTTCCGGTAAATGCGGAATTTCCATGCTAAATAGGATCACTTTTAGAAAATAACGATGTTAAAACGTTCGAATTCGTCTTTTTCAAACTGGTTGTAGAAATTTTGAATTGAGAAACATATGATTAAATGTTCCAGTAATGCAAATTATCATAAAAAGCACATTAATTAATGAAATTAAGTAGTACAAATTGGCGCACATCATATGTATTTTATAAAGAGATTTTTTTATAGCAAATTATGATTTTACTGTAAATAGAGGCAATAAATTTAATATTTCATGATAATACAACTGTTTTCCAGTTAGGGACAATTTGACCTAATGCAACCATTTGAATGACAGATACGTAGCATATTCCTCGTTACGGAGAGTACGCCCCTAAGGGGGTTACGATATTACACTATGAACACATTTTCCACCCTAATTTTGAATGAATATATGAATATCGTTTACACACTTCTACTGAAAACACAATCCACCTTATAGATTTATTGTTCTTCCTCGACATACACACGGTAGTCTTCAGTTTGTTGTCATTTATCTGGTTTCCACTAAACCGCCCCGTGTCTGTCAATATAGTTTAAAAAAAAAAAACGTTCTGAGGGGAGAATGGAATCCAAACACCAAGAAGAAATTAGTTTTGAGGAATGAAAATTAGGTAAAACATTTGTCAAATTCAGCATATTTAATATATATTGTTTTAAGTTTCAAGATCACAGGTTCAAGTACGCATGAGAAAAGCTATTTCAAACGAAAAATTTTGGTATGTTGATTACAGCTTCAGTATCGATTCGGTTCTATATACTCTATAGTTCTTCAGCTCGATTTTGAATACAAGCATGCGTTATATCGTACAAATGTCGTATGTCATTTTGTGGAATGGAGTTCCATGTCTGTTGGTTCGACACATTATAGAGCACGTCGGTGAAAGCAGCTGTATGGGGACGATAGTTAACTAGTTGGAAAATGATGTCAGATATAGTGAACAAAAATGGTATTACAACTGATTCAGTTACTAGTTTGACATATAAAGTTGCTATCAAGATGCATGGTATAACAATAAGAGAGCTCCTGCTCTCATAGAAAATTGCTCCAAATACGGTAACTCCTGGTGGAGATTCAGTGTGTTACGAAGCAGACAAAAAGGGACCAAGTGTCTCTTTCTAGCCAGCATACCATCCTCACAGGCACCATGACAGAAACGGCTCTTACCTGAGAACACACAGATAGATCTCTGCTCTGCTCACCAATGAGCTCTAGCATGACACCACTGAAGTCGCAAATTGCAATGATTTGCAGTTAGTGGTACGAATGCTACAGGATGGTGTCTCATGGTTATGAGCTGTCTTAGTAATCGATTTATTATTAGTCACTGTATTACTCTGGTGCCATCAGAAGCTCGAATTTCTTCTGCAAATGCAGTACGCGGTGCTATTGCCATGCTGTAAATATGTCGGTCGTTCCTGCCAGTAGTGGCCTTGTTGCTGACAGATCCCGACCTTTTTGAACAGTATTTTCCCGTGACCATTAATCACTCACAATGGATACATCCCTGCTAAGTCTTCCTGCAGTGTCACGAAAAGAATGTCTCTATTCCACGTCCGTTTTCAAACTCAGCAAGCTGCTGATTGCATCTTCTTTGTATAGTGTCGCGTAAAAACATTCTTAACTCAAATCTGGCTCATAATATCCATTCCTGAAGATAAATAATGGCAAAGGCGTTCACATTTTCGTTTTCAAAGCAAATGATATTTTCATATCTATTATAGAGCTGCCAGTTCTACTCATATTTGTCTAGTGAGAAATTTGAATAGACGCCATCTTTCGGATAGACAAACACGCCTTCCCCAGGCGTTATTCAGTACAAATACTCCATGGTGTTGTGATTTTTTTTTATTTTCCACCAATATATATATACCATATCTTTGCGTGTACGAGTTGATAATTTTTAGAATTTTTTTTCTAAATTACGATTATCCGCTTATATTCGAATTCACTAATCTCTCAAAAACAATTTTTCCATTAGTCGGTAAATTATTTAATCGATAAATAGCTAAATATCGTTTAATACACAACATTTTTATTTCTTAAGTTCATGTTTCTTAAATTTATGTAAAATATAATTTAAAATGAAATGAGTAAGTTGTTTCATGAAAATAATTCAATTTCGAATTTGTTTATATTGCTGGTTAGTCGCTTTCCTTATTATTATACGAGCATACTTTTTTAAAAAGAATATTTAAAAATTTTTTTTTATTGAAACTAAAAAAAAAAAATCACCTGATGGTCACTTAAGTATTGACTAGACTTACAAAGCATAAGTTAATCATGAAATAAGCACGGAAAAAGAAACACATGAAATAAATTCAGATAAACATAAAAAGGAATAAAAAAATGAAGTAAAAATCCATCTCTTTCTGCCCTTGTCAAAGTCAGTCAAAACCAGAAGTCAGGAAATAACCTATTCTTAAAAAGCCTAAAATTCCTTAACAAAGCATTCTGCCGTTGGAGAATTTGTGTAGAGGAAAACAAAATAGCTGAAACAGTCTCACCCTGTTCACAATGAACAAATCTTTATACTGAAGATGGCATCAATGAAAATAAAACGTAAACTTGTTATTTCCTATTAAAAATTGCTTCAATGAGAAGCTAATTGAAAAATGCTTGGATTTTGTCTTTTGAAACCTATTCTTTTTGTCTTTTGATACCTATTTCAAAGTTATGTTCAGAATTCTAGAGTTAATTACACAGCTTGTGTCTAGATTCCTGATGTTCAACTTTGAACTGATGCTCAGTATAATGGCATTATCAACTAAAATATCACTTGATGTCAACATAATAATGTATTGATGTAAAATCTATGTAATATTTTTTGAGCCCTAAATTCATTATTTTTACCTGCAAAAAAATGTTTCTCAAAGATGTCTAATTACTGAAAGTGTTACAATGATAATCAGAACTTACTACAAATTAGAAACGGAAGCAAATATCAAGGACAAGTTTATGGTACTTTTATTGTACTGAAAATATAAGAAATGGATTCAATCACAAGAGTTCCGCTTAAAAGACAGAATACCAATAATGAATGTCAAACCTTTTCAAAGTATTCTCTACTTCTTCCCTATGTAAATCAATATTAGTATATGAACCAATATCATATTCTAACGTATGAATTTACACTCAAGAGCTAAAACATTATGACCACCCCTACATTTTGCAATGAACTCGCCTGGATGACGTGGAAGGCACGTGATCAGGTGAAAGCGGTATTTAACTGCTGCTGGAGAGTCTGAAGAATCATTCTTTCACTTACTTCTCTGCGTGATAGGAAAGGCTGCGGATCTAAGAGACTTTGATAGAGGGCAGATTGTAATGGCTGGAAGGCTCGGAACAAGTATTTCCGAAACTGCACGAATCGTGGGATGTTCGCGATCTACAGTTGTTAGTACTAATGCAAAGTGGATGAATGACGGTGAAACCAGCAGTAGGCGACATGGTGTTGAACGTCCACATGCTATCAAAGAAAAAGGTCGTCGGAGATTGTCTCGCATAGTGAAGCAAAACCGGAGCCAGACAGGGGCTCAGCTGACAGCCGAATACAATGCAGGGCCAAGTAGAATAGTATCGGAGCACACTGTTCAGCGGATACTGTTGGATATGGGGCTACGCAGCAAACGTCCCACTCGTGTGCCTTTGCTGACCAAGCGTCATCGCCAACTGCGCCTGCGCTGGGCCAGGGAACACCGTGACTGATCCATGGATCAGTGGGAGAGAGTCGTCTGGTCAGATGAATCACGGTTTGTCATTCATCACGCCGATGGCCGTGTCAGGATACGTCGTCTTCCAGGCGAACAGTTGCTCCCTCAATGTACAGTAGGTCATACACAGACCGGTGGTGGCGGTATTATGCTTTGGGGGACGTTTTCTTGAGCGTATCTGGGACCCGTGGTTGTGGTAGAGCAGAACATGAATGCTACCGGGTATCTGAACATCATTGCAGACCAGTTGCACCCTTACATGGCCTCTGTTTTTCCAGCTTGAAATGGAATGTTCCAACAGGACAACGCCCCTTGTCACAAGGTTAAAATGTGTTGGAGTGGTTCCAGGAACATGATGCTGGATTCCAGTTAATGTCCTGTCCGCCTAACTCAGCGGATCTCAATCCGATAGAACACATTTGGGATGTCCTGGGACGGCAGCTTTGAGTTCAAAGACCACCAATTCGCAATATCCCGGATTTGCGTGACCGTTGCTTAAACATCTGGTACAATCTGTCTCCGGCCATCTACCAAGGTGGCATCCATGCCAAGGCGGGTTGAAGCTGTGTTGCACGCCAAAGGTGGGCCAACCCGTTATTGACAGGTGGTCATAATGTTTTGGCTCTTGAGTGTATGTCTAAGTATGAAATTATGTCTCTGTTATGTCTCATGTTATGTATCTGAAGTTATGTAAGTTACAGAATAGTAGTAAGACATCTACGAAGATGAAGAGAAAAAAGGAAAGGTTGGTGATTATTTTTTTAAAATAAGATGTTTAAGAATTTTCTTCCTAGTATAGGGTCTTTTTAGTCTTTTTTTTAATTTTAAATTAAATGGGTGACAAAGCTGATGTAATGGATAATGTTGAGTTTATGATTTCTATTAACATACGATGAATTAAAAATTTTATTTTAAAAGTATTTATATTATTTTACATCCATGAGGCAAATTTTGAAAGAAACACATTTTAGAACAGCATTTCAAAATATACAAACAAAAAATTTCTAATTTTCATATGTGGTTCAATTTTTTGAAATTTTAATGAATACAATAATATATCATAATGGATGGCTTGGTAAAAAGCTATTGCATGTAGAAACTTCGCATCAAAACAAAGTTTTATATTTGATTATCAATACTGAAGTAAAAAACTACAATGTGTTGACATAATATATTGAAAACGCATCAAATACAGACGTTACTCCCGATTTTGATAGAGAAAATAAACCAAATCGTGAAATCCAAAAAGATGTCCAGCAATAAATCGTTCCCTTCAAAACGCACACAACTATCAGGAATAACAACTTTTTTTAAGACAATGGTCAGTTGTAAATATATATTCAAGCTCCTCTCTCTCTTTACATTACGCAAGCGTGCTTACGTGTATTACAGTTACATTTACTCTACACAAGTTGAAAGCTTTTGTTTATGATTTATTTGATAGGTCTACCGGTGCCGCTATTGTTTGATTCGAACATTATTTCAAAAATTCCAAAGACTGAGAAAATAACCTTGTCTATTTGGCGGGCCATAAAATATAGAAAGCTGTCAAAGCTGTTCGAACATTTTCAAACGATATCCGAAGTCTGAGTTCTACAACGACCTCGATTCTTTTTGAAATCTTTCATTGCAATTTTGCCTATCAATCATTTTTCCCCCCAAAAAAAGCATCTCCAGGCTTGAATTCCAGATAATTGAATCTGAATAAGGTTTGTATTATTAGAAAAATTAATCAAATAACTGATTTTGGTTGTATTACTTCATTTATCTGATTGGTGTTAAATCTTATATAAATTCATAAAATTTCAGTTTTACACTAGATACTATTGAGTGTTCGCTGATATATTTTCCTACTACGTACTGAAAGACAAAATTAATGTTTTTATTTGTTCCTTCAATCATAAAAGTTAATTAGTAAACGAAATGAGATTAATGCAATAAGTAACAGTACAAGCATATTTTATGATTACTGTTAATACAAACAGTCAAAAAGCATACAGCAAAATTAAATAAAAATACCCTAGTCTTCAAATACTGTACTTTGCGTCACTTTTTAACTCCGTCTTAATTGATTCAGTGCACCCTATCAATGATTCTTCATTTCTAAAAGTGAACCTTTTTTTTTTGTTTATGAATGGAGAAGACTTTTATACAGTATCCTAATATTTGCAGAAAGGTGTTGGAATTATAACCTTTTCAACACGACGTTAGGTGAAGTTGTTCAGATTGGGAAACATAATTCCGCCTGGGCAACCAAACGAACTGTTGTTGATGGGGGTTTTGATCTGCTCCCTACTTTGTAAACAGTATAAAATAAAAAAAAACTTCAATAAATAGTGGATACGTTGATGTTATCTACGTCCATATGATAAGATTGGGTTGTCGCTCTACATTTGTGAGCACTTCAGGCTGCTTGGACCGGGACCTGCAAATTAAAGAGGAATCCGAACCACTAACAAATATCCACGCCGCATCCAGAATTCGAACCTGAAGCCAAAGACCAGAGGGTTAGTCAATTATCCATCAGGCCGCCATGTGATAAGAAGTACTTAGTTGTTGTGATCGACGAAATTGACTGCTTTCCAAATTACTAAACCACCAAAACGTCGAATAACAGAAAGCCGTCGCGTCAAAAGCTAAATATAAGAATCGTATTTTATTGTTAGTGCCAATAAAGTTTTAATTAAAACATATTAATAAGAAATTTTTAATGCTTAAATTCTTACATTTCGTTATATTATATAAAATGTATCATTTCAGACCCTATGAAAATATTTTTAACTATGAGTACTGATAAATATTGTAATCAATAATAATGAATAATTGCTCAATGATAATTGAAACGTTTTCTTACCATTTTTACTTTTCTCCGAAGAAAAAGATACAGTAAGAAAGTACTTACAATACTTAGTACTTGAATAATATTTAAAATTCTTAGAAATCTAATTCGGTCTACACAGATTAATTCAGAACCAGTTAAAAATGTTTAAAATAAAGATAAAAAAAATCTCTAATTTTTGTTTTAATTTGAAAAAAAAAAATGTAGTAAAATAATTTAAGGCAAAAAATATTTTCTTCTTCAAAAGAAAGTATTGTAGACTAATTTTTTACGATGTAGTTTGAATTTTCAATAAAAAATATTTATATATTTTTTACTCTAATAAAATAAGATCTATGTAGCTCTTTATGTATTACAATATATTATTTATGTAGTTTAGCACAACATTAGATTATGTTGTATTACAGCATAGCTGTCTTCCTATGTAGCGTAGCACAACATTAATTAGGTTATCACTCGAAATATTCACAGATTCTACATTTTTCTCCTTTTTTACTATGTCATGTTGTAATTATCGTCCACAAAATACTGAAAATATATTACAGCTGTAAATGTAATAAACATTGATTCGTTTTTTGTACTTTTTTAATTTTAAAGCCTTTCATTATACAGAAACAAAATCCAAAAGCTTTTTTTTATAAAAATTGTTTAGTGAGAATCGTTCAAGAGTTAACATTTGTATTAGCAAATTCAGAAATTTAATTTAATCTAATCGATCTGCTAAATGGGATATTTACAGCCAAATAATTTAATTTGCGTCAACTAAATGGCATAAAGAACGTTAAAGCACCCGAAACTTTACTTTTGAAATATCTCCGGACGAAACTAAACTACCTTAATAACCATTCACCATACATCGAGGTGTTTAATAAAAGCTTGTTAGAGGTGCTTAAGCGGAAATACCTTTTCAGGGGATCTTATTATAATTGAAAAAAAATAGTTAGAGGTTCGGAATGTAACACTCATAACATTATTTTTATGATTTATAAAGAATGAATTAGAATGTCATAAATGAAGTAACTTGTAACTTCAAAAATAGTGCTATTTATTTTCAGGTAATATACCTATTAACGAAATATATACCATTTTTTATTTTAAAAAAATTATACCTCTTTTTTTATTTTGTATAGAATTAGCTTCATATTTTCTGTATTTCTGACTAAATTCTTTGTTATGTCAGGAATATTTTCTGAATAGCAGTTCATACAGTTATTTGAAAGATAATTTTTATCTACATTTTTCTTTTTTCTTCTTGTAGAAATGGAATTTAATTTTTAATAAAATTTAGTTCACTGTTTTGTGCATTTTAAAAATTCAATCTATTAAAATTTTAGCCATTCTTGTGAAAATTCTCATGATTATCCTCGAATGCAATTGGCTACCAAAGCATTCTTATTTTTACATAGATATACATTTAATGAAAGGTACAATGGGCTGATACATCGTGTGTATATGGGTACAGGTTAATTTTATCAACATTGCATTAAAGCTTCTCTATAGGCTATTGGAGATATTCCTACATCTACCAATATGGAACTATGAAGCAGGATCTTGATGATACAAGTTAATTTAGACCATTATCAACTTGGATTATTGAAAACTTGGACTAACTAATGATCTTCTCATCATAAAATGAATACATCCAAAAAATATACTTAAATCGAAGACATAAACAATTAATCAAAAGAAAAAAAAAGAAAGAAACACACAAAATTGTAAACGAAATTTATTTAAAATGGCATCAGATTTGCATGATTTCATAAAAGAACAGGTTATGTTGTTGATTGTTTTGAGTAGAGAATATTACAGCTAGTATCTGTCAACACTTGGACATGGGAGAAAATCTTAAGGATGTGAGTTAATCCAGACCATCATCAAGTTGGATTATTGAAAACATTCAGTTCTCGAGTGTGCATCGAAACTATTTCACCAGGTCTGCGATAGACCTTAATTATCACATAGCATGATATAGGAAACCGCAAAAGGCTCATTTTGAAAACAGGTGGAAACTCCGTTCTGTTCAATCATTTCAGAGATGAAGACAACACTTCTTATCGACTCGTAGTCAAGATCTCTTCTTTCTTCTCCAAAAATCTCCCTTTAAGAAAATTCATCAAGAGGGGGAAAGGGGTCAGCTTCCCTAACAATTCATTGGAGTAGAGATTTCCTCAGCTCATGGTCTATCACCAATCACGATGCAACAACTCATGAAGAAGTCTATATTCTATCTGTAATTGTTTCGACCTGTGAAGGTCGCACAATAGCTTGTTTCATGAAGCCTCATTATTCGTGATACTGAATATCTGCTATCAGATTTGAGTGAAAGGTTGTTCTCATTAGCACAAAACACTAATTGTCTGTAATGTAATTATCCACAACACTGTTTATTTGCTGTGAAATTTGAATGATAGGTTGTTATTATGTACTTGTCAAACAATATACATTCATTTCTTCTGGGAAAGAAATCCCACAACTCTTCATTTGGGAAAAATGCTACAGCAAGGAGGAAGTCAATCGTGTTCGAGACCTGTTGGGCTGATTGATAATTTTACTTGTTTTTGTTATACTTGACGAGAACGATTATACTAAATAATTTCATTTATGTAAATAAATGATGTACATTATTTAATAATATAAGTGTCTTTGAATTATTTATGGATGCTAATGGCCTTAATTTTAATGTATGTACAAAAAACTTTATAGTTGCAAGCTATTTTTTCCCTCCTTTTTGGAACCAACGTATTATAAAACTTTTAAAGGATCTTCGAATCTACTATTTAAATGTTTATAATAAACAGTAGCATACTCAGATATTCTAAAACTGAAATAAATTACTATTCGAATGAAGCACAATATTTTTCTCAATATGCAACAAGGAAAATTTGCACTAAAAATTCACCCATAATTAATGTACAATGGGAACTAGAAAGTTCGATTTTCTAACAATGATAAAGTGACATCCAACTAAACATGCGTCCGTCTTAGATTTTAAATACTCATATAAAAACGTGAAACAATATGCAAAACTTTATTTATATATAATGCTTAAAGAAGTGTTCAAACGAATGTGCATTTAAAAAAAAATATTTGAAGGAATTCAGCTAAGAAAAAAATACTAAGAAAGAAAATATCTGACTGTCTTTTTAAGAATATGAAATAAAAGCGTAGGACCAATTTCGTATATTCAATAGAAAAGTGTCAATATTTTGGAAAGAAAATAAAGAGCTCACTTTAAAATAATCAAATTGCGAATCTCTTCACCGCCTTTCTATTTTATGAGATACATTATCGTAAACAAATTTTTCGAAGTCACTTTCTTTTTTTCAGCGAGTATTTCCCACCCTCTCTTCAAATTAGATTTCGAATTTAAAAATATGCATTCGTAGGGTGTGAGAGTCTCTTTACTCAATAGTCAAATCTAAAAACTAAATAAAAAGTCTCAGAAAATTTAGTTTCAGTGAATCACGTAATTGTTTATTTTATCGTATAGGAAACTTATCCATTTTAAAGTTTTTTTCCAACCATTTCAGGACTTATTTAACATTTTTATTTCTTTGCAGTGTAAGTCGTGCTACATTGAGCATATTTGTCTTTCAGTTATCGAATTTATGCTACAAAACATGAGATTTAATTACCTCAAGAAAGTGTCAAATATTAAAAGGTGCTAATTCTTGTATACGTCCAAACATTTCAGGACTTATTTAGCATTATTATTTCTTTATAGTGTAAGTCGTGCTACATTGCGCATATTTGTCTTTCAGTTATCGAATTTATGCTACAAAACATGAGATTTAATTACCTCAAGAAAGTGTCAAACATTAAGAGACACTAATTCTTGTATACGTCCAAACATTTCAGGACTTATTTAGCATTATTATTTCTTTATAGTGTAAGTCGTGCTACATTGCGCATATTTGTCTTTCAGTTATCGAATTTATGCTACAAAACATGAGATTTAATTATCTCAAAGAAGTGTCAAATATTAATAGGTACTCAGTTTCATATACTTTTTGATTTTTCGAATGCAAATCTGTTGAAAATCTCGCTTTATGCAGGAATCCTGTAAAAATTTTTTACAGTTGTGTGTTATGAACAATAATAAAACCGTTTGGGAAGTTTCATTCTAATGTCTGCGTATTTTTTAAATCCTTAAATAAAAAATTTTTTAAATCAGATAGAACGTCGAATTTGCCTTTTTTATTTAAATTATACTTCTGAGAAATTAACTCAGTTCGAATATGCTATTTGAAATCTTAAACTAAACCGAACAAAACTTTTAATTAAACTAAAACGATTAACAAAACTTTTTAATTCTGACAAGTTATCGATATAATTTTAAATATTAAGGCCACAGTCTAAGACTATCTTGATGCCACAAACAAGGGCTGCACCGCTGTTACTCATTTAGCACTACCCAGGGGGCAAGTGTAACTTGCAGATAAGCTACTGACGCGGAGTAACAATTCCCCCCCCAACGCTCTATGATCAAGTTAAACCGGGACCTAGGGTTTAAAGTGGATTCCGAACCACTACAAACATCCATGACACCTCCGGGTCTCGAACTTTTGATTCCGACCGCCAGAGTGCTATTCACTCGGCCATCAGTCTCCATTAAATCTTAAAGTAAAACTGTCTTTAAAAATACCCTTTATACATGAATATAGCAAATGTTATAATTGGCATGTAAATTATTAATTAATTTATTGATGATAAAATTAATTAATTAATTAATTAATTTATTTATTATTAAATAGATAATTTGATTATAATTGATTTTTAATTTATTATTAAATTATAAATTATAAATTATAAATTGTATTAAATCTAGGAGAAGGGTATTTATAGCTTTCGAATAACACGTCTATAGTATGATCAACTGCGACTCAGTTAAGAGAGTCTCTAACTTTTTTTATTTCATAAATAAAAAAAAATTTTGAGAAAAATGCACTAAAATTCTAAAATTAAAATTTTAAAAAAATTTCTAACGTGAATTATTAAATAAAATAAAATTATTTGAAAGGGATTTTTCATACAAGTATAAATGCTAAAGGATTTCTGCATTTAGATACTTTTAAGCCCATATTTTCTTAGTTAATTGAGAGGGTGAAGTATGGATATAATGTCTTCAAAACCGGGTATATCCTTACTGTTCCTTTACTATGTGTGTGACATTCGCTTTCCTTTGAATGGTTAGCAGCGTTCGACAGGAAATTGTGGTGGCCTTCACATCCTCAAAGGACAATCACGTGGACCTTCATGAGACGTCACAAGAACAGAGGAAAAAGGTTATTTATAGCTTTCGAATGACACATCTCTGATCAACTGCGACTCAGTCGGCGGGTGTCATTAACTCTTTTTTTTTTTTTTTTTTTTCATAAACAAAAATCTTTGTCTCTGCCGAGCGCCACCTAAAAAGAAGATCGATATGAAAAGAAGGAATTGCTTATATTTTACACACTTCATATTTTACTTACGATTTATTTTGTTTACATTTTGCTCGAACAAAACTCAGCTTTCGTTTGTTATGATTCTTAAAATACTTAATATTAAATTAAATTAAAAATTAAAAATTAAATTTAAGTTGATTATTTAAATATTTCAATTAAATTCTTAAAATGTACAAATTGTTTTTCTAAAAACTGAAAAGTCTGTCCTTTTAAATGGTAAAATACATTAGTTTATTTGAACAAGCCTTTAATTTTTGCTCGTAAAGAAAAATTTAATATATTGAAAATAACAATTATTATAATGGATTTTAATTTGTTGAAAGAATTTTGAAATATCTTCCATTTCCATGCGGCAGCTAAAAATAAGATCGATATGAAAAGAAGAAATTGCTTTTATTTTACACGTAATATCTCACTTATTTTACTTACGATTTATTTTGCTTATATCTCGCTCGAACAAAACTCGGCTTTCGTTTGTTACGATTTAGAATTTTTTTCCTAAAAACTGAAAAGTCTTCTATTTTAAATGGTAAATACACCAGTTTAGTTGAACAAGCCTTTATTTTTTGCTTGTAAAGAATAATTTAATATATTAAAAATATTTCTAATTATAATGCATTTTAATTTTTTCAAAAAATTTTGAACAAAATGTTGAGAATTTTTGCAAAAGACACTTAAAATTGCTGGTTATAATTTGCATTTTATTTAAATGCATACGGATGTCTAAATTAGAAAAATATCTTTCTCTTCATGCGGCAGCTAAGAAGATGATCAATATGAAAATAAAAAAATGCTTATATTTTACACTTTATTTTTTACTTATTTTACTTATATTTTGCTCGAACAAAATTCGGCTTTCGTTTGTTACGATTTACAATTTTTTTTTCAAAAAACTGAAAAGTCTGCCATTTTTGATGGCAAAATACATCAGTTTATTTGCACAAGCTTTTACTTTTTGCATGTAAAGAATAATTTAATGTATTAAAAATAATAATACTTATATTGCATTTTAATTTATCCAAAGAATTTTGAACAAAAAGTTCAGAACTTTTAGCAAAAGTTGCTTAAAATTGCTGGTTATAATTTGCATTTTATTTGAATGTATGCTAGCTAGAAAGATATCATTGCTTACTTATATTAATAAAATTTATTAGTTATATAAGTATTTATTAAATTTCATCTTTTTATGAAGTATTTAAGTATAATGAAGGAAGAAGCTAATATTTTTATTGATCAGTAGTTTATAACAAATCCTTTTGATTAGGTAGTTATTGTAATTTTTCATATAACTCCTCTAGAAAGATTTGAAACCCACACTTTTAAACGAACCCTGGGATTTACAATTCAAAATTTGTGAAATCTTGTTAAAGTAAGCTGAGGAATGAAGCTTGGGCGCCTTTCATGTTTACTTTTCTCTCAGGCATTCAGATATTTAGGCATTAGGCATTTAGATTTCCTTCATTTCAATTTCTACTGACAGCCTACTTGAATCTTCCATCTACAACAATCTGACCAATCAGCATTTCACTGAATGGAGAAAACAAACAAACCCACCCGAACCTTTTAGGCAATCTATGTCCTCCCCTCCTTGTTAATGCAATCGTCATCTCACAGTCTCATTAAAAGGTGTTTGCATTCCGAAATATACTTTTCCCGTTATACCTTAGGTGGGGAGAGGGCAACTAGCGTGATAATTCTGGATGTCTCCCCAAAGCCTCAGGTAATTCTCCGAGGAGTCCTAATAATAAGATTTTGCAATTTAGAATTAATTATTGCCGTCGAGGGGGACTGTTGGAAGAAGCAATAGAATTGGAGTTTCCAGAATGACAGTTGAAGGACTCAACGTCCCAGAAAAGTCACCTTCAACTAAGAAAACAAAATCTGGAATCGCGCGAACAGAACCACCATAGCTCCAGAAATCAGAGATGGGAAAATTTCATTAATTACCAGCTTGAAAGAGCTGTCACCTGCTGTTGATCTCCAACTACCATTTCCTTTCAAAACAGCCGAGGAGTATATTAAACCCGACGGCGTATTTGTCTAACGTATTTTTAGAGGATTCGGAAAAGAGTTCTGGGGTGTCCTATGCAAAGCATAAGTCATCTTTTTGGGGGGTTCTTAATGTTTGTGCTTACTTGATAAATTACCGCTTTAGTTCTCCCCCCTTCCCTTTGGTGACTGGAAAACTCAATTTCAGTGAAAGAGTAAGTTATAATGAGAAAGGTGCGATCAAACTTTGGTTTCGTTTGAATAATTCGAGGTGTAACATTCGCAATTTTATAATTAGGGTAGGATATTCAATTTGAAGTCATTCTTGGTTGCATACGTAAAATGAAAATATTTTTCTAGAATAGGAAAGTATTCAATTGAAAAGTTAAAATGATTTTCGTAGAAGTATCAAGTAATTTAAGTTTTATAAAAACTTGCTTTTTTGACTTTATGAGAGCCCATGATTGCGATTGACTGGTAAGCGATATATTTTATAATTAGCTTGTAGAGACCTTGTCAAATAAGGAATAAAAAAAATTTAAAATTATATAAAATTTATTAATGAAGATTGTCAACAAAAAAAAAATAGATTTTTTAACATATTACAAAGATGTTTGAAAACTTTTGTAGTGTAGTATAAGAGGTATAGAACTTCCAAATTCTTCCGGGTAGATATTAATTGCTTTCCGGAATGTACATAAATAATTAGAATTTTTAACAATAATTTAATATATAATAAACACAATTATTACAATATAAAATTTTTTATTAATCCTCCAAAGACGAAAATATGATATGCTTTGTAATTACATAAAGTAATCATTTTGCATGTCACCTAACATATAGGTCACGTATGCTACTTTGTAGAAAGTAATCATTTTTATTTTGAATAGGATAACTAAATTTCAAGTAAGTACATATTTTGAAAGAAATAAGCCATGTATCTCTTTAATATTTTCAAAATTAATCAGTTTTGTGTACTTTTTTCTTATTTTTCATAAGTATTTTCATAAAAATTTTTTCTTCATTTCAATACTTTTTCCACTCGATTTATTCGATTATTCTATAAAACAAATTTGATCGAGTACACTGATATGGTACAATAGTTATGTTTTATTTTTGATATATTGTATTATAAACTACAAAATATCTGGCAGAATAAGTTTTGTTTTGAATGACTGATTAGTGCTACTTTATTTCTGAAACTTTATTGATCTGTGAAATTCCTGGAGAACTTATATAGCTGGAAAGTTTTATCACATTAATATTGGTATAATTATTCATTAATAACGAATCAATAAAACCAATATAAATAAAAAAAAGCCATCCTAAAAGTATAAAATATGTGAAACTTTTAAACTTTTGTATACAATTAATCTACTCGTGCAATAAAAAAGAACAACACTTGCTTATAATGGTATAAGGTCCAAAAAAAATTATTGTAACAATATTATAATGTAAACATTATCTAAATACAAACAAGTTAAAATCGTGTAAATATAAACTATATCTGGGACCTTTTTTGTAATACAATCAAACTATTCGTGCATTAAAAAGAACAACGCTAGGCTTACAAAAGTAAAAGGCAAAAAAAAAAAAATATTATAACAATAATTATAATGTAAAAATTATGTAAATATAAACTAGTTATATATGACCTTTTTTGTTATACAATCTATCTACTCGTGCATTAAAAAAGAGCAAAACTAAGCTTACAAAAGTGTAAGGCGAAAAAAAATTTTACTATAACAATAATTATAATGTAAAAATTATCTAAATACAAACAAGTTAAAATCGTGTAAATATAAACTATATCTGAGACCTTTTTTGTAATACAATCAAACTACTCGTGCATTAAAGAAAACAACACTAGGCTTACAAAAGTAAAAGGCAAAAAAAAAATATTATAACAATAATTATAATGTAAAAATTATGTAAATATAAACTAGTTATATATGACCTTTTTTGGTATACAATCTATCTACTCGTGCATTAAAAAAGAGCAAAACTAAGCTTACAAAAGTGTAAGGCGGAGAAAAGTTTTATTATAACAATAATTATAATGTAAAAATTATGAAAATATAAACAAGTTAAAATTATGTAAATATAAACAAGTTAAACTATATCTGTAACCTTTTTTTTTTAATATAATCAATCAACTCGTGCATTAAAGAAAACAACACTAGGCTTACAAAGCTTTAAGGTGAAAAAAAAATTATTAGAACAATAATTATAATGCAAAAAATGTGTAAATATAAGCAAATTAAAATGAATAAAAAGAGAATATAAAACTTTAATCAAAAATCAAGTGAATAAATAACGTTATCCGAATTTATTAAAACGAATGTGTAGTAAATAAAATACTAAAATAATAAAATACTTAATATAACAAATTAAAAAATAAATATGCATTACTATCAAAAAATTTAGCGGCAAGCGAAATGCATTAGAAAAAATGTTTAAAATGTAGACAAATTTGTAAGTATAAAATATTAAAAAAATGAAACAGTATTACAATATTATAAATGTAAAAAAAAAGCTTGTCATTTTTTTAATGAAAAATTCACATAAATTGTAGACCTTTTTTTCTCAGCAGTTTCAGAAATTACATACCAACATCCTACATAAATCTAAACTAAAGTAAACAAATCGTCTCTTTCTTTCTGATTCATTTACTTAACACGCCCGCAGTTAAGTGTATTAAGTTTTCTTGTTTTACTTTTTTAAGAAACTGTATTCTTTTTCAAATATGATTTCAGTTCAAAATACTTTAAACTAGAGAAAATTTTGTAGAATGTTTCACATTTGGAATGTAAAATCTGTTTAACGCGAGAGACATATTAACACCATATATATTATTTAATCAAAATGGAAATTAAAAACAAAAAAAAGTGAAAATATTTTTAAATTTTTATTTATGAGAAAGATAATTTTCATTCGTTTACAAATTTATAAATGAATAATTTTACACCTATAAGTATCTTAAGTTTAGTTCTTTTAGTTTATATATCGATATTTTTAGTTTATAACATTTGGGCTGACATGTTCGTAGGCTGACACATAGATGGCGCTACTAGTATTAAATCCATATGATTTTTAGTTAGCCCTAACCTTCAAAAGACACGTGTATAAATTTGACAGCCGTTGCACTATTAGTATGGGAGTTATAGCATTTTTAGTGAAGCACCTTTTGTTAGTTTGAAAAAATGGATAAAAAGGAATTTCGTGTGTTAATAAAGTATTGCTTTTTGGCGAAAAAAAGTACTATTGAAGCCAAGGCTTGGCTTGATGAACCTTATTCGGACTTTGCACCAGGAAAATCAACCGTAGGGAAATGATTTGCTAAATTTAAACGAGGCGAAATGAGCACCGAGGACGATGCACGCAGTGGACGCCCCAAAGAGGCTGTTACAGACGAAAACATCAAAAAAGTCCACAAAATAATTTCTGATAACCGTAAAATGAAGTTGATTGAGATAGCTAAGGCCTTAAAGATATCAAAGGAGCGTGTTGGACATATCGTGAATGAATATTTGGATATGCGAAAGCTCTGTTCAAAGTGGGTGCCGCGCGAGCTCACAATCGACCAAAAACAACAACGAATTGATGATTCTAAGCAGTGTTTAGATCTGTTCAATCGTAATAAACCCGAATTTTTGCATCGATATGTGACAATGGATGAAACATGGCTCCATCATTTCACACCGGAGTCCAATCGACAGTCAGCCGAGTGGACTGCACGTGAGGAACACTAAATATGTTATAGCTCACATACTAATAGTGCAACAGTTGTCAAATTTATACACATGTCTTTTGAAGGTTAGGGCTAACTAAAAATCATATGAATTTAATACTAGTAGCGCCATTTATGTGTCAGCCTACGAACATTTCAGTCTACCTGTTATATTCGTTTTTAGTATATATAAGTTTTTGTTTAAATATCTTAGTTTTTACAGTTTCATCCCATGCATTTAATCTGTGCACTGAAATGCAATAATAACAAAAATAAGTGTATAATTTTTCTTTGTAAAAATAACAAAATAATTTTTGTAGCATAAATTTAATGGATTGTTTTATGAAATTATGAGTATTGTTTTGGGGAGAGTATGTCCGCTTTCAATTTTGAAAAAAGTTTCAAGTTTCTTTCACAGACTTTTTTATTCATAATATTTATTTTTGTATTTGTTTTATTTTCTGATTTTTTTAAATTTAAATTTCAGAATTTTAAATTTCTTAAAATTTTTTTTTATAAAATGTACCTTCTTTTTCATTGGCGCAACAGCCCCATAGTCGACCAAGGTCCGTCTGCCTACTGACAGATTTCGAGACAGGAGACGGGTTAGATGTCCTTTTTACGGGTTAGGATTGTCTGCTCTACTCCCAACACTCTAAAGTCATATTAGACAGGGACCTACGGCTTAAAGTGGATTTCGAACTACTACAAATATCCATGGCTTCGTCAGGACTGGAAATCTATGGTACTGAGCGCCAGAGTGCTAGTCACTTGATAATCGGGCCCTAATGTAAAATGTGTAGTTATGTTTTTGTATAATTTATAGGTATGTTTTTTTATAAACTGTTTATTTTTATAAATGCATTTCCTTTTTTGTGTATGTAATAGGGATTAATTAAATATATGTAATTTTCTTAGCTGTTATTTTCTAAGTAAAATTAATATATTTTGATTCATATAAGTCGAATATATATTATTCCATGGTGAATTAATATTTATTTAAATAAAATAACTCACAAAATTGCTTGTTGTATTAATATGTTGTTGAACTGTAGATATAATTTCATTGTTGAAAATATCTAATTTTTAACAAAAATGGTGTAGAGTAAATTTATGTTCTGACAAAATCCAATACGATAAAGTAAATTTGAGTAAAAATTATTTAAAATTGTATGATTTAATCAAAAAATAAATTGAATTATTAAATTTTCTTGCTCGTACAAAAATGTACTTAAATAAAATTTTTAAAAATGTATAAAATATCTGCAAAAAAATTTAAAAAATGTATAAAATATTTACCAAAAATGTGTAAAATATTCACAAAAATGTAAGAAAGTAGGGCACAACCTCAGCAAAGTTTCTTATTTATACTTGTATGTTGGCTTTTGAAACATATTGTTTTCAGACAACTAGATATTCTTTTAAAATTATTCAGTACTGTTAAACAAAATACATCCAATAATATACAACAATAATTAAAGTAATTTGTCAAAATGTTTTTTGATGTAAAGACATTAGGAAACTTTTTTTGCATAGCTCAACAATATCATATATTCTTGTTAAATTCATTGTAAATGGTTTATTTCTCATATATCTGTAATTTACAATTATATATTTTGTAAAGACTTTTCCGGATTGAAAACGGCATGCCAAGATGTGGCATCATAAAATAACGAAAAATCAAAAATAAATATTTAATAACTTTTACGACATGTCGTAAAAGTAGTATGTATACATCACAAAGAATTTCCCGAGGACATTAAACGAGGCTCATATTCTCTGAATTTAGATACATGATATATTAATACTGACAAAAAATAAAGAAACAAATGAAAAGAATTAATTCATTTGAGTTTTTTTTATTATATTTTTTAATCTTCGATTCATTAAAATAAAATCTTCCATTTTGGTAACACATTAACAACATAGAATTTCTCGTGCTGAAAGAAAATCGCACATTACTCAGTGACGGGCCTGAATGGCCGAGTGGCTAGCTCTCTGGCGCTCGGTACCACAGGTTTCGGGTTTGAGTCCCGGCGGTGCCATGGTTGTTTGTAGTGGTTCGGAATCCACTTTAAAAAGTAGGTCCTGGTCAAATAAGATCGTAGAGAGTTGCGGGGCATTGTTACTCCGCGTCCGTGGCTTATCTTCAAGTTACACGCGCCGCCTGGGTAATGCAAAGTGAGTACGTCTGTGCAGCACTTGCCTTAAGGCGTCCAACACCAAGGTGTCTGTGTTTGCCAGCTGCATTTGAAAAAAAAAAAAAACATTACTCAGTGAAGCAAAACAACCATGAGAAAACATTTTTCTGAATTCATTTCTTTATTAAATATATGTGCTCTTTTACATAAAGGGAATGAATATTCGTAAGTGAGATCACATACTTATTAACATTGTAACGTCTCGGCCTATATTAGAACTATAACGGCTTCAAGAAGAGGGACACTTTCCAGTTCACAGGTACACCTTAATTTTTAATACAGATGATGAACTTTGGTTTATTATACAAAGAAATGAAAAATGAAAAATTTAGTTTGATTACAAGTGCATGATTAAATCTCAAGTACAGTTCACTCCAAGGTCGGAGATTTTTCAGAGATCTCGAGTATACGTCGAATCTAATTGTCTGGTCTGCGGCAGACATTAATTAGCACACGGCGTGATAAACATACTGTTCTTCTTCTTCAGCGACACGGAACCAAGTCAGATTTCTACCTACGTGTGCTAAAAACACAACAGAGGCTGACGCACTTCCCACCGAATATCAAGACACATATGTTCATGGACTTGGTCTAGGTGTTGCTGTCGATCAAGTGAGATAATAAACAACATCTAATTGAAAAGACGTCTCATCCTGTCACAGGGTTGCTTGTTTATATCATGTTTCATGTGTGGAATTTTTCTTTAAAGTGCAGTGAAACCAGAAATAGTTTAATTGAGTGAGAAAGCCAATGGAGAGAAATTTCTTTCACAACTAATACAGAGAGCTAAAATATTTCAGACATATACGATTTTATTTACACTTTTAACATTTTTTAAGAATGCTTTTTCTGACCTTGAAAAGTTGTTGTCATCCAGTCACAGGGTTACTTGTTTATAGCAAGGTTGCTTGTTTATATCATGTTTTCAGTTGTTAAATTGATCTTTTAATTCCATTGAAACCAGAGATAGTTTAATTGAGAGAGAGAAAGCCAATAGGACCAGATTTCTTTCACAGGAAATACAGAGAGCTAAAACATTTTCGACACATGCGATTTTATTTACACATTTTCATTTTTTAAGAACATTTTTCTGATCTTGAAAAGACGTCTCATCCTGTCACAGGGTTGCTTGTTTATATCATGTTTCAGATGTGGAATTATTCTTTTAAATGCAGGGAAACCAGATATAGTTTATTTGAGGGAGAAAGCTAATGGAGCAAAATTTCTTTCACAGCAACTAGAGAGCTAAAATATTTCTGTCATATACGACTTTATTTACTCGTTTAATATTCTTTTAAGAATATTTTTTTGACCTTGAAAAAGACGTCTAAACCTGTCACAGGGTTGCTTGTTTATATCATGTTTCAGGTGTGGAATTATTCTTTTAAATGCAGGAAAACCAGAGACAGTTTAATTGAGTGAGAAAGCCAATGGAGTGAAATTTCTTTCACAACAAATACAGAGACATAAAATATTTCTGACATATACGATTTTATTTACACCTTTAACATTTTTTAACAATATTTTTTGTGATCTTGAAAAGACGTCTCATTCTGTTCCAGGGATGCTTGTTCTACATATCCAGAAAAGAAAATCCATCTTTTCTGAATTCTTATTGCGAAAGTTTTGCAATATCCACGAAGGGGTTTGGGGGGATGTTGGAGAGACCTACTATTTTATGAGGGAAAGAAAAAAAAATGGCAGCGAAGGGCTTTGAAACAACCAATTGAAAGGCGTAGATTGTTTCCGGACGAAGAAGGCAGGAAGTCAAAATGACGTGACATCGTCAGATTTCGGGTTGCCAAAAGGGCGGAAGTCATGCGCTGGAACGAAATGAAATGTGGCGGAAGGCGGGAGCGACGATATTCAGGAAGAGAGCAGAATCCGGAATATTCCACAATGAAACCCGCCTTTACATTGTTTTGCTCCCAAACTCTTTCGGCACGTGACTACTATTATCACGTGAGCCCCACTTGCCATACATCTCAGTATCATTCCTTCCTGTAAATAAAAACACTGGCTTCTATACAAAGTCTTCTGTTAAATGAACAAACAATAGTTTTTTTCGGCTTTCCCATTTTTGCTATTAGACTTTCCTTTTTTGCAATTTGGCTTTCCCAGTTTTGCTTTTCGTCCTGGTATTCTAAATTATAGGATTGGTTTGGTTTTAAATGTAATGTGTTCAATTTTTTTGTTTCTTTCCTGGGAACCATCAATATCTGAAAAGATGATGATTGTCTTTTAATTGGGGGTTCTATACAAAGTCTTCTGTTAAATGAACAAAACATAGTTTTTTTTCGGCTTTCCCATTTTTGTTACCATTTTTGCTATTAGACTTTCTTTTTTTGCAATTTGGTTTTCCCAGTTTTACTTTTCGTCCTGGTATTCTAAATTATAGGTTTTATTTGGTTTTAAATGTAATGTGTTCAATTTTTTTGTCTTTCCTGGGAACCATCAATATCTGAAAAGATGATGATTGTCTTTTAATTATAACCATGGAAAATTAACCCTTATCTGTAATTTACTCAAACTCGCTGTTTATATTAGTTGTCTAATATGTTCTATTGATTAAGGCCTAATATACTAGTTAATAAATTTATTATCATTAAGTTATTGAAAAGATAATTTGTTAATGAATGTTTGCTTTGACTTTCCCAATTTTGCTGTCACTTTCATCCTGGTATTCTAAACTATAGGTTTGGTTTGGTTGGGTTTTAAATGAAATGTGTTCATTTTTTTTTCTTTCCTGGGAGCCATCAATGTCTGAAAAGACCATGATTGTCTCTTAATTCTAACCATCGAAAATTAACCGGCATCTGTAATTTACTCAAGTTTGCTATTTATATTAGTTGTATAGTCTATTTCATTTATTAATATCCAATGGTGTTAATTAATTTATTATGATTAAGCTATTGATGAATTAATTTGTTAATGTATTTATTGTAATGTATTTTTTTATGCATGCTATCATTTTTGCTATTTGGCTAACCCATTTTTGCTATTTGATATGAAATTACAGATTTTATTAGGTTTTAAATGAAACGTGTTAATTTTTTTTTTCTTTCCTGAGAACCATCAATGTACGAAAAAAAGATGCTTGTTTCTTAAATATAACCAAGTAAAATTAACCCCCATCTGTAATTTACACAAATTTGCTGTTTATATTAGTTGTATAATCTATTTTATTTATTAATGCCTAATGTTGTTAATAAATTTGTTATCATTAAGTTATTGATAAATTAATTTTTTAATGTATTTATTGCAATTTATAATGATCATGTGCTCAAATTCTGGTATTATGCATGCTGATCTGTATTCATGATAAATAACTTTTAAAATCCTCATTCCATAATTTCATAGTTTATTTCGATTAAGTAAGTTTTCAAAATATTTGTTACAGATTTGGTTGGTTTTTAAATGAAATGTGCTCTTTTTTTTTCTTTCCTACGAACCATGAATGTCCGAAAAGACGATTATTGTCTCTTAATTATAACAATTTAAAATATACTCGCATCTGTAAATTACTAAAATTTGCTGCTTATATTACTTATAAAATCTATTTTATTTATTAGGACCTAATGTGGTTAATTAAGTTATTATTATTAAATTATTGATAAATAAATTTGTTAATGTATTTATTGCAGTTTCCATTACAATTTGTAATTATCATACACTCAAAAACTGGTATTATGCATACTGATTTATATACATAAAATTATTTTAATAATAACCCTCATTCCATAATCAGGTAACTTTTCAAAAATATTTTCTGGTAAAAACTATTATTTAATTGTAATTTGAGAAAATATGATTCATGAATGCTTAATTTAAGTATTATCATTAAGTTATAGATAAATTAATTTGTTGATGTATTTATTGCAGTTTCCATTGCAATTTATAATGATCATGCACTCAAAATGGAAAAAAAATGAAATACTTGCAAAAATGAAATACATTTTTAAACTAAATAAATTTTAATTAAATACACCTACATAAATAAATTTTAATTAAATACATTTTTAAACTAATAAATTTTAATTAATAAATTTAATAAATTTTTCATTTTTATCCCATTAATAAAGATGAAAGGTTTTAAATCTGCCCATTCCTATTCACTAATAATAACGAATTTCTCAACAAAGAAATATTATGCTGTAATCTGAAAGCTACGACATTTGTCCTCTAATCGAAAATCCAAACGTTTTCCCCATTTTTGTTACCATTTTTGCTACCATTTTTGTTACCATTTTTGCTATTAGACTTTCTTTTTTTGCAATTTGGCTTTCCCAGTTTTGCTTTTCGTCCTGGTATTCTAAATAATAGGTTTGGTTTGGTTTTAAATGCAATGTGTTCAATTTTTTTGTCTTTCCTGGGAACCATCAATATCTGAAAAGATGATGATTGTCCTTTAATTATAACCATGGAAAATTAACCCTTATCTGTAATTTACTCAAACTCGCTGTTTATATTAGTTGTCTAATATGTTTTATTGATTAAGGCCTAATATACTAGTTAATAAATTTATTTTCATTAAGTTATTGAAAAGTTAATTTTTTAATGAATGTTTGCTTTGACTTTCATCCTGGTATTCTAAACTATAGGTTTGGTTTGGTTGGGTTTTAAATTAAATGTGTTCATTTTTTTTTCTTTCCTGGGAGCCATCAACGTCTGAAAAGACCATGATTGTCTCTTAATTCTAACCATCGAAAATTAACCGGCATCTGTAATTTACTCAAGTTTGCTGTTCATATTAGTTGTATAATCTATTTCATTTATTAATATCCAATGGTGTTAATTAATTTATTATCATTAAGTTATTGATGAATTAATTTGTTAATGTATTTATTGTAATGTATTTTTTTCATGCATGCTATCATTTTTGCTATTTGGCTAACCCATTTTTGCTATTTGATATGAAATTACAGATTTATTAGGTTTTAAATGAAATGTGTTAATTTTTTTTTCTTTCCTGAGAACCATCAATGTAAGAAAAAAAGATGATTGTTTCTTAAATATAACCAAGTAAAATTAACCCACATCTGTAATTTACACAAATTTGCTGTTTATATTAGTTGTATAATCTATTTTATTTATTAATGCCTAATGTTGTTAATAAATTTGTTATCATTAAGTTATTGATAAATTAATTTTTAATGTATTTATTGCAATTTATAATGATCCTGCGCTCAAATTCTGGTATTATGCATGCTGATCTGTATTCATGATAAAGAACTTTTAAAATCCTCATTCCATAATTTCATAGTTTATTTCGATTAAGTAAGTTTTCAAAATATTTGTTACAGATTTGGTTGGTTTTTAAATGAAATGTGCTCATTTTTTTTTCTTTCCTACGAACCATGAATGTCCGAAAAGACGATTATTGTCTCTTAATTATAACAATTTAAAATATACCCGCATCTGTAAATTACTAAAATTTGCTGCTTATATTACTTATAAAATCTATTTTATTTATTAGGACCTAATGTGGTTAATTAAGTTATTATTGTTAAATTATTGATAAATAAATTTTTTAATGTATTTATTGCAGTTTCCATTGCAATTTATAATGATCATGCACCCAAAATAGAAAAAAAAAATGAAATACATTTTTAAACTAAATAAATTTTAATTAAATACACTTACATAAATAAATTTTAATTAAATACATTTTTAAACTATTAAATTTTAATTAATAAATTTAATAAATTATTCATTTTTATTCCATTAATAAAGATAAAAGGTAGTAAATCTTCTCATTCTTATTCTTTTTCACTAATTAGAACGAATTTGTCAACAAGGAATTATTATGCTGTAATCTGAAAGCTACGAAATTTGTCCACTAATAGAAAATCCAAACTCTGCCCTCGAAGAAGATTTCGAATGAGATTCTTTAAAATTGAAATCTCTAATTTCATCCGACTCTTTAAAAATGGATGCCTCTCGGAAATCTGGTAAACAGGAAATCTTATTTCTTGACCTTGCATGAGAGTGAAAGGGACTCGCCCAATGCGGAATCTTAATCTCTCCTTTTTGTTATAAAATAATCACTACCCATTGGAAGCGTGCCCATTTCGCACAGACTATCTCTTCGGTTGCCAAATCGTCGGCCATTGTTCCCTCAATTTCATTTTTGTGTTACTGGACGTATCAGTAGAGAGACGGTCTCAAAATTGGCGATGGCAGGATTCTCGGCTTATAAAGCATATCGTTGGATTGAAATGATACAGTACAAATAGAAAAGATATTTGTGTGTAGAATAGTTGAAGCAAGTGACGTAGAAAGAAGATGTGGTATTATTTTTGCAAAAAAAAAAAAAAAAAATTCTTTTGTAGAAAGAAAAACACTTCGAACAAACAGAAACACTTCGAAACCGATCAAATTTATAATAACGCAGAAAAAAAAAACATTAAATTTATTGTGAAATAACAGTACATTCCCATAAATGATTCTCGTTTTCAGCTTCGAGGATATGTTGCATTCTTTTAGTATTCATAAAACAATATTTTCTATTTAGGAGCCTGATGGCCGAGTGACTAGCGCTCCGTGCAACTGGTTTAAGGTTTGAGTTCCGGCGGTGTCATGGATGTTTGTAGGGGCTCGGAATCTACTTTAAGCCGTACGTCCCGGTCTTATATGACCGTAGACGCCACAGAGCCAAATCAGACATCTTCTCACCCACATCATTCCCAATCTCTAAAGAGGCAACTTAGCTCTAGGTACAGTGATGTTGTGTGGTGTGGGGTAGTAGTAGTCATATTAGACCAAGAAATTACGGTTTAAAGTGGATTCCGAACCACTACAAACATCCATGGTACTGCCGGAACTCGAACCCGTGGCACAGAGCGCCATAGAGTTAGTCCCTAGGCCATCAGGTCCTTCTTACATATTACGCTTTAGTCAAAGGCATTTTTAAAGTTTTTACCAGATTTCATTTCATAATTTTTCAGAAATTCTTAAATTTCTTTAGTTTAAAAATAAAACACATTTTCCATTTTTATTCGATTAATAAAGCTGAAAGGTAGTAAATCTTCTCATTATTATTCACTAATTCTTATTCTTGTTCTTATTCACTAACAAGAGCGAATTTCTTGACAAGGAAATATTATGCTGTAATATGAAAGCTACGAAATTTAATAATCGAAAATCTAAACGCTTTCCTAGAAGAAGATTTCGACAGAGGTTCTTTAAAATTGAAAACTCCAATTTCATCCGACTCTTTAAAAATGGATGCCTCTGAAATCTGGTAAACAGGAAATCTTATTTCTTGACCTTGCATGAAAGTGAAAGGGACTCGCCCAATGCGGAATCTTAATCTCTCCTTTTTGTTATAAAATAATCACTACCCATTGGAAGCGTGCCCATTTCGCACAGACTATCTCTTCGGTTGCCAAATCGTCGGCCATTGTTCCCTCAATTTCATTTTTGTGTTACTGGACGTATCAGTAGAGAGCCGGTCTCAAAATTGGCGATGGCTGGATTCTCGGCTTACAAAACACATCGTTTCATTGAAATGATACAGTAGAAAGAAAAAAAATATTTGTGTGTAGAACAGTTTAAATAAGTGATGTAGAAAGAATAAGTGGCATTATTTTTGGAAAAAGAAAATCTTTTCTTTTGTAGAAAGAAAAACATTTATACTGAGTAGTGCGAGAGTCACTACCATTTTTTAAGTCGATTGAATTTACAATAACGTAGAAAAAAATGTCAATTTATTGTGAAATAAATTAAAATTATAATTAATTAAAATCCTGTACTTAAATGAGTTTCGTTTTCAGCTTCGTAGATATGAAGGGGCATTGGCGCATTGGCGCCTAAGCCAACAGTACTTTTTGTCGACCTGATGGCCAATTGGCTAGTGCTCTGGCGTTTGATATCACAGATTTTGGGTTCGAGTCCCGGCTGTGACGGGTGTTTGCAGTGGTTCGGAATCCACTTTAAGCCGTAGTTCCGAGTTTCATATGACCGTAGAGCGCCACAAAGCCCAATCAGACATCTTCTCACCCATAACATTCCCAAACTGTAAAGGGGCAATTTAGCTCTGGTGTGGTGTAGAAGTAGTGGTCATATTGTACCGGGATCTAGGCTTAAAGTGGATTTCGAACCACTACAAAACTCCATGGTCCTCAGAGACTCCAACCCGAAACCGAGCATTAGTCACTCGCCATCATGTCCCACTTACTTATTATGATTTTGTTAAAGTCATTTTGAAAGTTTTTACGAGGTTGCATTTTATAATTTTCCAGAAAGTCTTAAATCTCCCTAGTTTAAAAATAAAATACATTTTCCATTATTTATTCCATCAATAAAGATGAAAGATCTGAGCATATTCATAACGAATGAAAATTAATTGAATAAGAACGAATTTCTCAACAAGGAAATATTATGCTGTAATTTGAAAACTACGAAATTTGTCTTATAATCGAAATCCTAAACGCTTTCATTGAAGATGATTTCGAATGAGGTTCTTTAAAATTGAAATCTCCAATTTCATCCAACTCTTTAAAAATGGATGTCTCTGAAATCTGGTAAACAGGAAATCTTATTTCTTGACCTTGCTGTGCATTGCATGAGAGTGAAAGGGACTCGCCCAATGCGGAATCTTAATCTGTCCTTTTTGTTATAAAATAATCACTACCCATTGGAAGCGTGCCCATTTCGCACAGACTATCTCTTCGGCTGCCAAATCGTCGGCGATTGTTCCCTCAATTTCATTTTTGTGTTACTTGACGTATCAGTAGAGAGCTGGTCTAAAAATTGGAGATGGCAGGGTTCTCGGCTTACAAACACATCGTTTGATTGAAATGATACAGTAGAAAGAAAAAAATATTTGAGTGTAGAATGGTTGAAGCAAGTGATGTAGAAAGAATATGGGGCATTATTTTTGAAAAAAATCATTTCTTGTATAGAAAGAAAAACACATACAGTATATTGAGTAATACGAAAGTCACTGCTATTTTTGATGCGATCGAATTTACAATAACGTAGACAATTTAAAAAAAAATTTATTGTAAAATAATTGTGTATTTCCTGTACTGATTTTTGTTTTCAGTTTCGTAGATTTGCTGTATTTTTTTAACATTTATCAGACAGTATTTATTTTTTATGTAATAAAGAGTATTTGTTTATTTTACAATTTCCGAACATTGGCGTCTGAATCATTAGTTCACTGGTTCTTCTGTATTTTTTAGCGGTCTGATGGCCAATTAGTTAGTGATCTGGCCTTTGGTACCTCAGGCTTTAGGTTCCAATCCTGGCTATAGCATCTATGCTTGTGTGTGGTTTAGAATTCACGCAAAACTGCCTGCGGCAGACCTTAATTACCCCACGGCGTGATGCACGAAACCACAAGGGGCTTACTTTGTAAACAGACAGAGAATCCGGGCTATTCAGTCACTTCAGAGAATAAAAGAAAGCCAACAATTCTGGTCGACTTCTCGCAGAACTCTGTCCGTTCTTCCCTCACTTCTCATTGGAGTAGATATTTCTCAGCTCCTGGTCTATTACCAATAACACGGAACAACTCATGGTATATCAGTTGGTTGATATTCAATTGATTATCAATTGATCTGTGATTGTTTCTAGTGAAGGTCGCACAGACAATCGCTAATTTCATGAGGTTTCATTATATATGACACTAAATATCTGCTATAAGATTTGAGTAATAGGTTGTTCTCGTTAATACAAAACACTAAATGCACCTAATATAACTACCAACAATACAGCTTGCTGTATTATCATTCTGCTGTTAAATTTGAGTGGTGGGTTTATTATATATTTTTGGAATAACATGCATTCCTTTCTCCTGGGAATGAAATCCGAAAACTCTTCTCCTGAGAAAAAAATGCTAGACCATCAACTGCAGTGGAGAAACTTTTCAACTTACAGTTTTAACGTTTTCCAATCCAGGTGTAGATATTAAAGCAGTTCAGTGGTACTTCGAATTCAGTGGTTCCGAAACTACCTCCCTCGGTCGATATCCCGAACTTCTTACCATCAAGCCTTTATATACATACTATATTTAACACTTAAGATACATTTAAGTGGCTTATTTATTTTAGATGTGATAAAAATGTGTCTGGTTTTAGAACACTAGAGTAAAAAAATAGGTAAATTGTTTTAAATTTAAGAAAAAGAAAATTTTATACTCTCTGAATCGTATGCAATTGTACACTAAATCTAGTAAACATGAAGAACTATTTTGATAAAGATATTTCAAATACATTAGAAATAATTTTTATTAGGTTAAATGATTTCAGGCCCTTATAAAATTTATAGTATGCATTTTATAACTTCCTTCTTTCAACAATGTTTCCTTATTTCAACAATGTTAAAATATTCAGTTTTTCTTGTCAAATTAATTAAGAGTTATGCGAATAAAAACACAATATCACAAAAACTCAGTGGGATATCCTATTTTTCTTCATTTTAGGTTAATATTGCGTGGTTTCCAAGTACAACAGGCAAAGAAAATATACAAAAAGGATTTTTTTAAGAAAAATATTACAAGTTGATTGTATATTACCAGCAACATGACAGTTTAGTTACTTTAACTCGTCAAATAAGCTTTTTTCTCATTAAGAAAGAATTTCTCAAGCTTTTTCTAAGGGACGGGTATAAAAAGGTTTTCGTTTTTTGTTTACACTGCGAAGAATAACATATCTCCTATTTTTTTACTAAAACTCAACATTTCCAACAAATTTTGTTGCTACAATTTTCAACATAAGAAACTTGATATTGTATGCTGAAAAAATTATATATCTTGTGTACTAAAAGTTTATCATTATTGTATCAAGACCTATATGAAATAAAGTCGTATCGTAAATCACAAAAATTGGATAAATAAAATTAAAATGGGTGATTTTTTTTATGTTACTTTACCAAATATTTTCTATTTTAATAAAATCTCATCATCTCAATAGTTTGCTCATTTAAATCTGCAACTATAATTCCAAAATTAAATTTAATTTTGAAGCAAACATTTTGTTGATAACAAAAGGTAATTTATTTACCAAAAATTATGTGTTGTTTTGGATTTTACGAAGTTATTATTTAAATGGCTTTTTACTGATATGCCTCTGTTAATATAATTTTAATTAAAAGTAAAAAAAGTACAACCCTTCTCTAACTGTAAGCAGAAGCTCTTTTTTAATTACAATATAAAAAAATCAAATCATTTGATAGATTTTGAAACATATTAGTTTATTTAAACGGAACTTAATTTTGTTTACTACCTCACAAACATATTTCTATGGAATAAAATGCTGATATCAGTTACGGTACCATAGAAAAAAACCCAGTAAAATAACAATAAAAAATAATAATAAATAAAAAACAATAATAAAACAGTAATAATAAAAAACAATGAAAAAAAAAGTGAAAAAAAAACTAACAAAACAGTATTCTATTTGAAATATTACATAGGTCTCATATATGAATTTGTTATTTAGTTATTTTGATTGTGAGCAAGAAGAAATATATAAACCCTTATGTAAGAGCAGTATGTGAGCAAGTGAGAAAAATGTGAGCATGTAAAGCATTATGTGAGGGGGACTCACACATTGTGTTTCTATATAAAATATGTGAATCCCCCTCACATACTGTATATAGAAACAAAAGAAAAATATATGTTTTGTACTTCACTCCCACCATTCCATTAGAAGAGTAAACCAAAAAACATTATACTGAAAATGAAACCTAATCCTTCAAGAACAACTCAAACCACTTCAGTAAAACACTTGAGTACATGTCGAGCTTTTGGAAGAAATACAATGGATCCGAATCTATAGAGCTTAGGATTTTATTTGACGTTCTAGTTACCTGACGTGATGAAACGACAGCTCCAGAGATTTAAACGATTTTATGTCTGGGAAAAGTTTCAGCTTTCCATTTCACTCGATTAAAAAGATTTCGCACTGCAAATCCCTTCCGAATTTTTTTTTTGTTATCTGTTTTTAAAGGTTGCTGACATGCAGCAATCCCCTTTCTATCTGCCAAAACGATGGAGACAAATATTAACTGCTCCATCTCTGTATCTGTCGGCACTAGATGGTATCCCCCCCATAAGAAGAAAGTGGAAAAAAATATATATTTTCATTCCAAATAGAAAAGCACCAGGTGCTATTGGCAACGTGATTCGCACACGAAGGAGCGAAACATGATTCTTTTCAATAGCATTTCAGGGAATTCTAAAATAAATCTATCGGAGGCACGATACAATGAAAGCGGTGCAGTGATATCTGTCAGATTTTAATAAACTTATAGAATTTGGGGAGATTTACGGCTAAAAGTTCTTCATTTTTGGAATGATTAATACCTGACATGGGTAATAGAAAATGGTATTTGGATATCGAAGATGTCAATACAACATATGGATATTTTTATGGCCATTAGACCGGATTTAGAAGTTTACGACTTACTTAATCTATTGTTTTCCAGTTTTGGAAGTGAGGTATATCTTAAAATAACGATGGCGTTTCAAAGAGGTGCTTTCAAAATAGATGCTCTCGGTGACTTTTTGCTTGACAGAGAGATGTTATTTACTTGCGAGTTTTTATGTAGTATTAAGTCAACTCAATGATGTCATTTCTTTTTGGTTATAAGAATATAAATAAATAGAATGATTTCATATCATATAAAATGAATGAGTTCATATCATATAACTGAATGAGTTCATATCATATAACTGAATGAGTTCATATCATATAAATAAATGACTTCATACCATTTAAATGAATGAGTTCATATCATATAAAGGAATGAGTTCATATTATATAAATGAATGAGTTAATATCATATAAATGAAGGAATCCATATCATATAACTGAATAAGTTCATATCATATAAATGAATGAGTTCATATATAAATGAAGAAATTCATATCATATAAATGAATGAGTTCATATGGATATAAATAAATGTTAGTTAGTTCATATGGATATAAATAAATGTTAATGAGTTCATATGGATATAAATAAATGTTAATGAGTTCATATATAAATGAAGAAATTCATATCGTATAAATGAATGAGTTCATATGGATATAAATAAATGTTAGTTAGTTCATATGGATATAAATAAATGTTAATGAGTTCATATGGATATAAATAAATGTTAATGAGTTCATATATAAATGAAGAAATTCATATCGTATAAATGAATGAGTTCATATGGATATAAATAAATGTTAATGAGTTCATATCATATAAATGAAGAAATTCATATCGTATAAATGAATGAGTTCATATGGATATAAATAAATGTTAATGAGTTCATATCATATAAATGAAGAAATTCATATCGTATAAATGAATGAGTTCATATGGATATAAATAAATGTTAATGAGTTCATATATAAATGAAGAAATTCATATCGTATAAATGAATGAGTTCATATGGATATAAATAAATGTTAATGAGTTCATATCATATAAATGAAGAAATTCATATCGTATAAATGAATGAGTTCATATGGATATAAATAAATGTTAATGAGTTCATATCATATAAATGAAGAAATTCATATCGTATAAATGAATGAGTTCATATGGATATAAATAAATGTTAATGAGTTCATACTACAAAAGGGATGATTAAATTCATATTAAATTACTTTAATATGCATTATATAAAATTTAAATGATGTTCAGGATAAGAATGATTTGTAGAATTATTTAAAAAAATATTAAACCGGGATTATTTTCAGAAAACAGCTCTTGAAATTTAACAAAATGGGAAAAATTTTTTAAAAATTTTTTAAATTTTATTAATTTTTTTTTCAAGTTTACTAATAAAATTAATTGGAAAAAAATGCTGTCAATTGTTTTGTTTCTACAGAGTTCTTTTACTTAAACGATGTATCAGTATTCTGTACATAACATTTAAAAGTAGACGTAAAAGGTTTTCGCAATCAGAATAATACAATACATATATATAAAGATTATGTGATATTACAAATAGATTACTGTTTTGTTAGTTTTTTTACTGTTTTTTTATTATTACAGTTATTTATTATTATTACTTTTTAAATTTATTGTCATTTACAGTTATTTTGTTTATATAAAACATCGATTGTTGAAAAAGTTGATATTTTCAGATGTATTATTTTATTACAATTAGACAAAATATTTTACTAATATTAAGCAATAATATTTAATCAATAATATTAAATTAAAAAGAGTGATTAAAAATTAATTAAGCAATTAGTAAATTAATTAAGCAATAATATTCAATTAAATCAAATATTTTCTTATAAGACAATTGATTTAATTTTTCGGTTCAAGATCATTTGAAATTAATATTTACAATTTTATACAGAAGTCACAAAATTAGGACGTGGACTTAATTTGTGTGTTCTAAATTGATCACAGTTTATCTAATTCCACAAAGAAATTTAACAAAAACACCATTTGTGAGTCAGCTTACTAGTAAATATTATTATCATGTCTGTAGACATCTAGAGCTTGCTATTACCATACATGGTACAAATTGAATATTTCTATTTAATAAGATAATTGGAATGTTTCTTAAAATATACAAAATAAGTAAATAATGGATATGAATGTTGTTATAAATACATGATTATTATATATTTTTTTGTAGATGGTTTTATGTGTTCTAAAATTTTGTTGCTGGGATTTAATCGCTAATGACCGTGTGAGCGGAATGGACACCCCATGAGTAGTCTATGGACATTACTCATGGATGGGGGAAAGGGGGTATGGGAGCAGTTTCTGTTGTGGTGGAGCACCCACAGATAGAATTATGACTTGGCTCCGAGTCACTAAAGGAGGGTAGTGCCTTCCGGGAGGACGTTTAGGTGGAACTACCTGCTAGGTAGTCTGACTAAAGAGACAAGTTGCTGAATAAAACAAACGGCATTGAGACTCCTCGTTTTTGAAGCAGTATCCACAACAATGCCGCCAGCGCATTGAACCTCAGCTCTAATGCTCAGGGGCCTGATGGCCGAGTAGTTAGCACTCTGGCTCTCGGTACCACAGGTTTCGGGTTCGAGTCCCGGGGATACCATGGATGTTTGTAGTGGTTTGAAATTCACTTTAATCTGTAGGTCCCGGGCTCATATAACCGTAGAGCGTCACAGAACCCAGTCAGACTTCTCACCCACCTCATTCCCAAACTGTAAAGCGGCAACTCAGCTCTAGGCCCAGTGAAGTGGTGTGATGCAGTAGTAGTAGTAGCCCTAATGCTCACCAGCGGAGTACGCTACCACTGATCCCCGAGTCGGGCTTCTAAAATATAAACATACTTATTAAAAAATATATAGTCATGAATGGATCAGGAATAATTCTGGTATAAAATATATTATCATGAATATTTATGTAAATATAGCAAGATAAAAATGGCAAACAAGATTAACTATTTGCATAATGTTATCAATAAACTCATATATTTTTTTATTATGATCGTCCTACAAAAGCATTCATTCAATGCAGAAATTAATTTCATGTTGCACTCATGATAATCTCTTAATCATTACTTAAAAATATTTGATTTGAAATGGCAATCATGTTTTAATGTCCGTTTAGAAATGAAAAAAGGAAAAATTTACACTAATAATATCTCAAGTTTATTATTTTGGTACCACAGCCGAGAGGTTCGAATCCTGGCGGTGGCCTGGAGGTTTGTTAGTAATTTGGACTCCACGTTAAATTGTAGGTCCCGGTCATATTAGCCTAAAGTGTGAAAAAAAATGGCCGTAGAGCGAAAAACCAAACCAGTACTTTATTTGACCATATTCTCATACCGAAAAAGTGCAACACATTAAGTCATAGACCAACTAGAGTCATACAAAATATAGTTTGGGGAATCCATGGCTTTCTATAGAGATGGTCACGTAAACAGCCATGACATCAAATGTCTAAATAGAGCCACCGGTGTCTTTCTTGGAAAACTGGGAATAGTTCCCCTTCCCCGCCCCCCAACTGTTGGTCTCTGTTTAATTAGCCCAAAGTGTGCAAAAAATGACTGTAGAGCGACAAACTAAACTAAACCAAACTAACAATTGATGACTTGTTTAAGGACTTGTAAATATTTTTTTGTTTAAGAAACATCTCATTATTTGTTTATTCTACAATTTTCTAATCACTAACTATCTAATGTCATATTTCATTAACTACAATCTTTCATTAATCACAATATCTAATGCGATCTAATCATTAACTATCTAATGTAAGCAAAAAATTTCTTAAGAGTTTAAACAAAAGGACTGTGAAAAAGCACGCATTTATGTTACCTTTAGTATTTTATTGTAAGCAAGGATATAAATAAATGGTAAATGCTTTGTCCCGTTTCTAATTAAGAGAAATGTCAATGTTGGCAAATCATTAGATAAATTTGAAAGCACAGTTTGTTGTCAGCCCACGCGCTGATAAGACACGTAGAATAACTCTCGTAATGACTGCAGTTTCGAATAAATCAAACTGTTGTTATCAATTGGAAAAGATGGAATTCAAAAAATCTTTCAAATTTAAACAAAAGGTCATTGAAGCGCCAAAGAGATATCTGAAATGTTCATCTACATATTTATTGGATTAGGGACCTTTTCTAAATCTAGGCGAAATTTTGTAATTTTTATATCTTCCCTTATTTTTAATGGGAAAATAATTAAGAACAAGAAATTTAACAATTTTTTCTTTAATTAATTTTATATTTATTAAAATTTTATTAATGATTTTGTTACAATTATGGGATAATTCCAGTTTTCAGTTAGGTAAATGTGTAGCATGATGCGTGGTGTACATGCTGTGAAATAGGAATATATATACACAAATAGGAATATATATGCACATATTAGGAATATGTATCTATGAATATATATATGCACATATTAAGAATATATATATGAATATATATGCACATATTAAGAATATATATGCACATATTAGGAATATATATGAATATACACTCAAGAGCCAAAACATTATGACCACCTGTCAATAACGATTTGGCCCATCTTTGGCGCGCAACACAGTTTCAACCTGCCTTGGCATGGATTAATACCACCACTTAATACCAGTTAAATACCACTTCCACCTGATCACGTGCCTGAGTTCATTGCAAAATGTAGGGGTGGTCATAATGTTTTGGCTCTTGAGTGTATATGCACATATTAAAAATATATATATGAACATATTTGCACCTATTAGGAATATATATATAAAATATATATTTGCACCTATTAGGAATATATATAAATATATATGCACCCATTAGGAATATATATAAATATATATGCACATATTAGGATATACGCATATTACGAATATATATATATATATATAAATACATATGCCATATTAGAAATATGTATATGAATATATATATATATATATGCAGATATTCATAATTCACAGCATACGTGCATGTTGTAAATTAGGAATAGGTGCAACTTGCAAAACAGTTATGCTACTTAGTAGGAGTTTTTCGAGTTTTCACACACTCAAATGCCAGAAAATTACCGTGAACTCCTCTCAGAAGACAATGATCTCCTTTCCTCAGATGTTTATGGTATATGTAAACAGACACCTGGCCCACAGATGTACAGAAAAAAGATAAGAATATGCAAATTTTAAATGAAGACTAATTATTTTTATACAATGCAATTGTCTTATAAATTATAATCGTTTATAAATTAATTTATTATAAAATAAATATTTAACAAATTAAATTATTCAATAGTTTATTAGAATTGCTTAAGCACATGTTTATCGAAATTAATTTAGTTAATAATCGAGTTTAGTTAATAATTGGATGAAATGATTTAGATACAGATTAGATTAGAATCTTAAGTATTACATATTTCTCCCCATGAATTCTTAACTACATATTAATAATAATTACATATTAATTGTGCGCAATTCAGTTATGTATATTACTTTAGCAAATGTACGGTAATTTAAATGGTAATTAATAAGTAATTAATAATATTAATTAAATGGTAATGTATGGTAATTTAAATTTAATATTGATTATTTATAAAATGAAATTATAGTAGATGAATAGTAAATTTCATAATGAAATTATTTTCCATGTTCAACAAGGAAAATCCAGTTTCAATATAATATTTATTTTGCGAACAGAATTTTTCATCTCTAATGGTAATGGATACAACCGTAGCATATTTTTTCACGGGAAGAGTTTTAGTATTTCATTCCCAGGAGAGACGAATGTATATTTTTGGATAAGAACATAATAACAACGCATCACTCAAATTTGACAGGAGACAAGCAGTATTGTGGGTAGTTATATTAACTGCAATTAGTGTTTTGTACTAATGATAACAACATGTTAAATCTGATAGCAGATCTTCAGTGTCATGTCTGTGCGACCTTCATAGGTCGAAACAACTGCAGATTGAATATGAACTATACCAAGAGTTGTTCCATCGTGATTGGTGATAGACCACGAGCTGATAAATCTCCTCCAATGAAAAGTGAGGGGAGTGGATCCCCCTCCCCTTGACGGATTGTCCTAAAAGGTGGTTTTTGGAAGAAGAGAGAGAGAGAGTTTTTAGAGGAGAAGACCAGAAGTGATGTTTTTCTTTTTTGCTTTGACCTGCTTTTCAAAGTGAACCCCTTGTAGTTTCGTGTGTCACGCCGAGTGATAATTAATGTATGTCGCAGATCAGGCAATTTGATTCGATGTAGACTCCAGAAATCTGAAATCTCTGACCTTGGAGTGAACTGCATAGTTTTTTTAATCGTCTGTAAAAAATATTTTTAATTCTGTATTGGTATATATATAATGCTTGTAAATAAAAAATAAAGTGTTCCCACGATCCAGAAAGTGGCCCTCTTCTTGAAGTTGTTAAAGGTCTAGTATACGTTACATGGCCGAGATGTTACATGATAGGCCAAGACCTAATGTATACAAATATAAGACTTATTGGTAATTTCAATTATAAGATATATTTCAATATAAGATATAATATTCTAAAGAATTTTATTATTTTTTTAAAACTTATTAGACGAAACTCAGTTAATGCAATAAATTCTCAGTTAGCAATAAATTGTTAAAAAAATTATGTGTTTCCAGAGAAAAAATTTTATTTCAGAATATTTAATTTAACAGTAAGAAAAACAACATAAATAAAATAACTTTTGGAGTTTATCCCTTTTAAAAGTTTGTAGTTTTACGAAAAACTAGTCTATACGAAATCTTGTTTACATTAACGTGAGTTTAAATTTTAATTTAAATTAGAGTTTATTTTCTCTTTGATCAAGAAAATTAGTTTTAGGCAAAAGATCTATTTCAGTACTCCATTTAGTTTACTTAGTAAATATTTAATCTTTTTTTTCAATGAAAAATCTATGAATGAACAGGGAAAAGAGCTATCTGTATAAACATTCATTTATCGAATTTCTTTTACTAAATTCCTTAGGAATGTCGAAATACTTTATATTTTTATTTTATTTTCTGATAAAAATTTTAAGTGCTTTTAAAGATCACATTATAAAAAACCTTTTTCGATATTACATAAGAATTTAATTTCGTAAGTCTTTTTTGTCAAATTGCCTAATTAATGTATTATGTCAACAACAGCATAGATGATTACAGTTCTTAGAATTATGTTCACTGAATAGATGATTTTAGTTCTTACATGATTATGTTCACGGAATAGATGGTTCCATTTCTTAGATGATTATGCTCACAGAATAGATGATTCCTCTTATGTATTTGGGATATTTTTAACAAGTCAACTATTAAAAAAACTATCTCGTAAATAAACGTTAATTTGAATTTAAGTATTAGTTTTTATTGCTTGAATTTAAATATTTGAATTTGTTTTAATTTTAATAATGTTTTATCTTTCGTAATATCCTAATTATATATGGAGAATAAATTGCTGAAAACAAGTTGCTTCCTCCTTAATCTTGTGAGAGTAGTAGCTTTTTTTCTCCCGACATTTAATACTGTAAATTCGTATTTAGTTTTAATCTTAGAAAGATATATAAGTTTAGATTTTGCCAAGGCATCTGCATCTGCAAGGAAAGTAGGAATGGCAGTCTGATCCGGACTTCTGGAATTCTTCGCCAAAGAATTTACAATTTCATTAAATTCCAAATCCCCATGAGCAGGGATCCATTGCAAAATACACATTCTGGGAAAGCAGTGGATTTGTTCTAAAAGAGATATAATCTTCAAGATCATACTTGAAAATCCTTTATTAAGAACCTGCAAGGCAGACCTTGAGTCAGTGAAATTAGTAATTCTATTCATTTGTTGTGATGGAAGGTAGACTCAGATAGGCCTCAAGTGTCTTTTCAAGTGGTTAGAAGTTCTCCTGTGAAGTTTGATGCAATTTTTCTAGCATGGGCAGCAATTTCAATTATTTGCCAGTCGGGGAGCAGCAAAACAACACCTCCGTTACAAACGTTGATCCATCAATGTCAGAAGTGATGTGATTGTTTGATGAAAGGGACTTTATTGCTTGATCCCTAATTCCTTTAGTTTCCTCCTTTGGGTCTCTCTTGAGCAGTGCTTAATAAGATCAAGGACTATTGTGGTATTTCCATGCATTGTTCTATGGAATAGAGGTTCTTTAGTAATTTTAAGTGCTTCGGGCATTAGGTGGATTCTTTCTCTTACTGCCCTGTCAAACAATAGTGGAGACCTCTTTAACCTTTATATTCTTCAAAATTAAGATATTAAATGAATAATATTGCCATTACAGATGCTAAATAATTTATTAAAAATAAAAAATAAAAAACATTGAATCATGAAATCTTAAGAAATCATGAAACTATTTGGATGATAAGTATTTATTTGTACCCGACTCAGTGGTGTTTTTATAATTCAGCCAAAAGACACCATAGTTCTATTTTAAAACGATAGTAATTTCTTGTATTTTCTGAAAGAACTAAATTTCTTTTTGCAAAACGTTTTCACTAGAGAAAAGTTTCTAATTCAGAGAATTTCGAGTAAAGAATCCGATTTGCTCGAAAGAAAATTTTTAAAAATTTTCGCCTCCTCCTAGCGTTATGTTATTTCCTCACTTGATGGGTTGTATAATGAATACTTCAATAACTTTGTTATTCAATGTTTGCGTTTTCGAAGAAACATTTTGAGCTTAACTCGTATTTAAGGAAACGAATATTTGATGAACCTCTGAAGGGTTCAATTTCCGTTTTACCAACACATGAAAACTTTGTATAACATAATAAGGGGAATCTGATTAAGTAGAGCATTATTATGTAGAGTCGATAAACAGATAATATAAAGATAATTTTAATTAATTCCATAAAGATAATTTAATTTAATTAAACCCATAAAGATAATTTAATTTAATTAATCCTGTAAAGAAAATTAAATTAAATTAAATTAAATTAATCCCATAAAGATAATTAAATTTAATTAATCCCATAAAAATAATTTACTTTAATTTAATTCAATTAATCCCATAAACATAATTTAAATAAATTATTCCCATGAAGATGATTTAATTTAAGTTAAATTAATTAATCCCAAAATGATTATTTTACAAATTCATAATGAGGTTCTCTTTAATTGAAGCAAATTCATATTGTGCAAATTCTTTAACTAACTTAAGATGTGGAGGTATTGTGGTTCTTAAAGCCACCTAGGAACTCCGTAACAGGTACGCCCGTTGCCCGTAATGAGGTTCTTAAAACTAGAAGAGATTCAAAAATTATCTAAATTTTTTGAATTTGCATTGATGGATGTAACTTGTCACTATTATTATTGTGCATCGAAAAGGCCTTGTGTGCGACTCATGTATATTACGAAAAGCCCACTGATGGATGCTGAATAAAGGCAATTGCTTTTAGGAGAAGGTTTGAGGTAACTGCCCAAATTGCCCTTAATATGTAAGATAACTCGCCATATTACAACCAGACGGCCTAATTGTCGATGTGAGATGTTTATACACGTTTTCACAACACCAGCGATTCTCCTACTTTCTGAAAACAGTGACTGAAACGAACTCTGCAATTGAACTTTAGTTCTGCTCCAACCTTTTTCTTCTTCTTCATCGATGCAACAGCCCCATGAAGATTGATTTTGTTTTTGTTTGTCTCTCTATGGTCATTTAGTGCACACTTTAGGCTCATTAGATAGGGACCTAAAGTTTAACATGCATTCCGAACCACTAACGAACATCCGTGCCACCGCCTGGATTCATACCTGAAGCCTGTGATACCATAGGACAGAGCGCTAGATAGTTGGCCATCAGACTACAGACTATATTATTAAAATATAAAAAAAATTATAATGATCCTTTTTCTGAAAACAAATGAAAATTTAAACACAAACTTTTTTAATAATTTTTTTTTTTTTTTTTTTTTTTTTGTATTCAAACATCATGGTTTTCATTAATTTGTTTATATGGAATAAAATAGGAAATAAAACAACAACGAAACTTTTTTTTTTAGAATGTAAGCAGTCTACCAAAAAAACGACATGCAAGATAGAGTAAACAATGGTTTAAGGGATAAAAAATGTTAAAAATATTCTTATTTAATAAAACCATCACAATTCCTACAGCATCATTCCGTTTCATCATTTTTTCCAGGAAACAAAAAAAAAAGGAAAATAAATACGGGATGAGAGAAGACTGGAGAGGAGATTAAGTTTCCAGTTCAGATATTTTTTTACTCTATCTTCATTCCTCTAATTTGAGTTTCCTGCAATCAAAAAGCAAGTAAATTGAAACACCGAAATGAATTTTTTCAAAAGGGAGCGATATAAAAAGATAAAAATAAAACTTTAAATGAACTGGAGAAATTTTTTTTTTTTTTTTTTTGATTATCTTTTTAACCACAAAGTAAAGATTTTGGAGATAAAATGTTGAAAAGGAATTTATGCAGCTGATCATCCCAACGGAAACCTAACAAATTATTATATCCTGCAAAAAATGAATTCTAATATCAGTAATGTAATTGAAAGAACTTTTGAAATTCTATGACTCTTGAAATAAATTCAATTTGTCTTCTGGTATATGTTTTTGTGATTCCCTTGATATATGTTTTGTATAATATATACAAAAATAATTTATCTATCTGTCGTTTTTATTTAAATAAATGAATTAAAAGTTTCTGAATTAAGTCTTTGTTACTTTCAACAACACGATAAGTACTTATAGAATAATAAATTTATCACTTCAATTATTTTGAAACTATTGCAAGTTACTCAATATCTTATTATATCCTGCTATATCATATATCTTATTATATCCTACGAAAAATGAATTCTAATGTGAGTAATGTAATTGAAAGAACTTTTGAAATTCTATAACTCTTGAAGTAAATCAAATTTGTCTTCTGATTCCCTTGGTATATGTTTCGTATAGTAAATAAAAAAAATAGTTTGTCATTTTTATTTAAATAAAATAATCAAAAACCTCTGAATTAAACATTGTTACTTTCAACCCGCATATTCAATATCATTGTAAATACTTATAGAATAATAGATCTACTATTTAAGTTATTCTGAAACTATTGCAAGTTACTCTATGTGTTTCTGTATATATCATATATATTATTATATCCTGCTTATCATATATCTTATTAATATGACATTAACATCTTATATCTTATTATATCCTGCAAAAATGAATTCTAATATCAGTAATGTAATTGAAAGAACTTTTGAAATTCTATAACTCTTGAAATAAATTCTATTTGTCTTTTGATTCCCTTGGTATATGTTTCGTTTTATAAATACAAAAATAATTTGTCTATCTGGCATTTTTATTTAAATAAAATAATTAAAAGACTCTGATTTAAGTCTTTGTTACTTTCAACCACATGTGTAACATTACGCTAAATAAGTATAGAATAATAGATCAACCATTTGAGTTATTTTGAAACTATTGCAAGTGACTCTATATCTTTTAGTATAGATCATATATTTTATTATATCCTGAAAAAGTGAATTCTAATATCAGTAAATACTGATAGAATAATAGATCTGTCATTTGAATTATTTTGAAACTGTTGCAAGTTACTCTATATCTTTCTGTATCATGTAGCTTATTATATCCTGCTATATCATATATCTTATTAATGACTTATTATATCCTGCTATATCATATATCTTATTAATGACTTATTATATCCTGCAAAACTGAATTCTAATATCGGCAATGTAATTGAAAGAACTTTTGAAATTCTATAACTCTTAAAATAAATTCAATTTGTCTTCTGATTCCCTTGGTATATGTTTCGTATAATAATAGAAAAATAGTTTGTCTAACTTTCGTTTTTATTTAAATACAATAAATAAAAGTCACTGGATTAAGTCTTTATTGTTTTCAACCACATATTCAACATCAAGATAAATACTTATAGAATAATACATATGAATTATTTATTCCATTTGGAATATTTTAAAGCTATTGCAAGTTACTTTACATCTTTCTGTATATATCATGTATCTTATTATATCCTGCTTATCATATATCTTATTAATATGATATTAATATCTTATTATATCCTGCAAAAATGAATTCTAATATCAGTAATGTAATTGAAAGAACTTTTGAAATTCTATAACTCTTGAAATAAATTCCATTTGTCTTCTGATTCCCTTGGTATGTGTTTCTTATAATAGATACAAAAATAATTTATCATTTTCATTTAAATAAAATAATAAAAAGCCTCTGAATTAAATCTTTGTTGTTTTCAACCACATGTTCAGCATTACGATAAATACTTCTAGAGTAATAGATCTACCCTTTGAGTTAATTCGGAACTATTGCAAGTTACTTTATATCTTTCTGCATTTAATTTAAAATGGAAATTAACTTAATGTATTTATTTAGTGACTTTCTTTCTGAGTGAGAATTATTTTAAATTAAGTAGTTCTGTTATTTAGTGAGGGTATTTTCATTTATTTACCTTTCACTCTATACTTAGAAGACAGTAATTTATTTTACGATTATAGTGGGTAACTCAAAAACTTTTATAAATTAGTAAAAAGGTTAAAAATATATTTTTGGATAAAGTCAAAATATAGAGGATTATAATGTAGAGCTACTGCATGTTATAATTTTTTATAGTTCTCTATAAAGTTCTTGGTAAAGCACCGTATTTGAAGCATATGATTTTTAAATGTAATTTTTTGTTTCCAGAAAAAAAAAAAATTCAAATCCCCGAATTATTCACAATTTTCTCAATAAAGAACTGAAAATTCAGAAAGTTAGGAATTAGTAACAATTTAAAAAGTATATTTTGGATAAATCGAAATATAGGGAATTAAAATATAGAGCAACTGCATATCATAATTTTTTATAGTTCTCTGTGAAGTTCTTAGTACAACATCATATATGAGATATATAATTATTAAATGTTTTTTTAGACCCCCTTTCCATTCAAATCCACAGATTAACCATAATTTTCTCAATAAAAACAAATATTTTTCTATAAAATAATGGCACAAGATATTTATACCAGACATAAATTCAAGTTCTCTAAAAACTCGAAGGGATAATAATAGCTTAAAAATACTTAATAAAGAATATTTTTAAAATTTATTTGACATGAATTTACTTGATATTTAAGTACTTTTATCCAAACATGTAGTTTAATTTACTTATTAGTTTATAATTTAAACTTAGTATTGAAAAAGCATGCGAGATCTACAAAACGTTTTATTGAAAAACATGGCATCTGCTTGATATTTGCGTTTAAGTATAATAAAAATATGTAGTGTTAAAAGCATTTTATTTTAATTCGATACGTGTTATTTTTACTGCTTGAGAATAGGTGATTAATTTACATCCTTTGAATGAGTCCTTTTTTCAATTACTGAGTGATTTAAATGGTGAACCTTCTGATTTAAATGGTGAACTTTCTAAGTGGGGAGTTCTGAAAAATTTATTATTTTCAATAACATTATCGGGACATTCCCATAAAATGGTTTACGAATTTTCGATTCTTAACAAGTGGGCTGAAAAATTCATAGGTTAACGCGTAGATGACGCTACTAGTATTAAATCCATATAAATTTTAGTTAGCCCTAACCTTCAAAAGACACGTGTATAAATTTGACAGCTGTTGCACTATTAGTATATGAGTTAGAGCATTTTTAGTGTTCATCACGTGCAATCCACTCGGCTGACTGTCGATTGGACTCCGGTGTGAAATGATGTAGCCATGTTTCATCCATTGTCACATATCGACGAAAAAATTCAGGTTTATTACGATTCAACAGCCCCAAACACTGCTTAGAATCATCAATTCGTTGTTGTTTTTGGTCGATAGTGAGCTCGCGCGGCACCCACTTTGAACAGAGCTTTCGCATATCCAAATATTCATTCACGATATGCCCAACACGCTCCTTTGATATCTTTAGGGTCTCAGCTATCTCAATCAACTTCACTTTACGGTTATCAGAAATTATTTTGTGGACTTTTTTGATGTTTTCGTCGGTAACAACCTCTTTGGGGCGTCCACTGCGTGCATCATCCTCGATGCTCATTTCGCCTCGTTTAAATTTAGCAAACCATTTCTCTACGGTTGATTTTCCTGATGCAAAGTGCGAATAATATTTATCAAGCCAATCTTTGGCTTCAATAGTATTTTTTACCGCCGAAAAGCAATGCTTTATTAACACACGAAATTCTTTTTATCCATTTTTTCAAACTTACAAAAGTTGCTTCATTAAAAATGCTATAACTCACATACTAATAGTGCAACAGCTGTCAAAATTTTACACGTGTCTTTTGTAGGTTAGGGCTAACTAAAACTCATATGGATTTAATACTAGTAGCGCTATCTATGTGTCAGCCTATGAACTTTTCTGCCCACCTGTTATATTCGATTTGGATAAAAAATTTGTACGCCGCTTAATCTAACTTATATCTTCTACACTTTAAAAGCTTAATCTAACTTATTTCTTCTAAAATTTGTGAAAGAACCTAATAACTTTAAATAAATAGTAACTTAACCTAATAACTTTAATAACTAGGAAGAACTTGGAGACAATGTATTTATTAAAACATTAAATAATTATCACTCAAAAATGCATTAGCGTCAAGTTATATTTTTATAAGACATCAATAGAGTGTTACAGATTTAATAATATTATTTTTGGAAATTTATTTTAAGCTACAATGAATTAAAAACATTTTTTGAAACAAAACAATTTCTTAATAACAAATAAAATAAGTTTATAAACATAGCAAATGTAAATAAATTAATCCATATGTCATCAAATGAATTATTTGAAAAGTTATTATTCCAGGGGACGGAAAGAGAATATTTACTTAATTAAAATATGAATTTCTTAAGGAAACTCTCAACAAATTTAATACGAAGAAATGCTTTTGAAAATAATAGAATAACTGAATAGAAGGATATTTTCAAAGGAATTTTGTTTAAGAAAATCTTTTATGATTATTCAGAAATCAAGAATCATATTACAAAACACAAACAAAAAAAAAACCCTATGCACCTTTTGAACTGTTATATATTTTTTTTTTCACTAAATTTGAAGAATTCTTCCAGAATAAAGAAACATAAACATACAGTTTTTAAATAAGTAAGAATTTTATGTTTCTCAATGGGGTACATATAACATATAATTAATTATTTTAAAAATATTAATTGGGTATTATTTCAATATGGTTTTATCTATTTATATTGTATATATAAATATACAAAATAAATATTACTGTATAAAGAATTTATTTTAGTATATTTTTTTTCTCTTTTAATAAAAAAAGGAACTGATAGATAATCAGTAATTTTAATGTTTGTTGTGGGAAAATTTTAATTCATGATAAAATCATCTTAAATTCTTGATTATTTTTTATCCTCAGGACTTTTAATTTTTACTATCCCCATCAAAGCAACCAGATATTTTCAAAAATGGCCCTCACCATCATTGATTTTTAAATTTTGGTGCTGGTTTCAAAAGTATGATTTATTTTGGAATAAGTGGTTCAGAAGTCATGAGCTTTCAAAATTTATTCAAAGCATTTTTTTCCCTCTGTCTTGAACGTCACATCCAAGGATATAAATGGCTTTAACTTTCCTTAGATTTTTCTTAGAACCCTGAATTTTTTATTTTGTTTACATAAAGCAAGCTTTCATTTAAAGTGAATATTATGGATATAATCGCATTCCAATTTATTTTAAAAGTTGTTATTTTCCAAGTTTAAAAACTGACTAATTTCAATGGGTAATTACTCACTATTCGTCGTCTGCAATGTTTACCAAATTTTACGTAGGGTAGCATAAAATAATAATAATAAAAAAATTCGTTGTGTCATTCAAATAAATTTCTTAAAAATTTTGAATATCGCCATACGCCATTTCTTAAGAATATTAATTTTTATTCAAAAATTATATCAGAATTACTTGTAAGATAATATTGAGTTTACTCTGTGATCATTGATTATAATAAATTCAGAATATTCATCTATAAAATAATTATCGCATCATTTTCTATAAGATTATTATTTATTTATAATAATCTTTATGGGCTATTGTAATATGGTAAACGTATTTAAGAATTACACAGAATGACTACAAAATGAGAAATAAATATATACATGTGAAAAACCACACATAGAATTCCAATTTCTCAATTAAAAAGGGCAATACTGTTTCACAAAATAAAATAAAAAGCTTTTAAAAAATGAAAAATGTGACACTGACGCATGCTGTGTTCCCAATTTCTTATTACCTTTTGATTATTTCATGTTTATCTATTTCATGTAGGTAGAACAGTTTCGGTAGTGAAACCTTGAATAGTTTATCTTTACAAAAGAAACATGCGGGACCTGAATGGCCGAGTGGCTAGCGCTCTGGTGCTGAGTACCACAGGTTTCTGGTTCGCGTCCCGTCGGTGCCATGGTTGTTTGTAGTGGTTCGGAATCCACTTTAAAAAGTAGATCGCGGTCTAATATGATCGTAGAGCGTTGCGGGGGCATTGTTACTCCGCGTCCGTGGCTTATCTTAAAGTTACACGCGCCGCCTGGGTAATGCAAAGTGAGTACGTCTGTGCAGTACTTGCCTTAAGGCATCTAAGACCAAGCTGTCTGTGTTTGCCAGCTGCATTAGAAAGAAAAAAAAAGAAAAGAAACATGCAGAATAAATGTACTAAAAGATCTTTTTGAAATATTCTTATGAGGAGCTAAAATAACACCCTGGCATAATCAGTTACAACAATCTGCAGAACTTGTGAGACCGAATCATATTCAATCAGATCAATTTATAAAAACGATTCTTAGGTAATGAAATAATAAACAAAGGACAAAATGGGCACCCTGACATAAATTTAGGGATAATCAGTTACAACAATCTGCAGAACTTGTGAGACCGAATCATATTCAATCAGATCAATTTCTAGAAAACGATTCTTAGGGAATGAAATATTAAACAAAGGACAAAATGACACCCTGACATAAATTTAGGGATAATCAGTTACAACAATCTGCAGAACAAATGAGACCGAATCATATTCAATCAGATCAATTTCTAGAAAATGATTCTTAGGTAATGAAATAATAAACAAAGGACAAAAGGGCACCCTGACATAAATTTAGGGATAATCAGTTACAACAATCTGCAGAACAAATGAGACCGAATCATATTCAATCAGATCAATTTCTAGAAAATGATTCTTAGGGAATGAAATATTAAACCAAAATGACACTGACATTAATTTAAGAATAATCAGTTACAAAAATCTGCAGAACTTGTCTGACATATAATCATATTCAGATCAATTTCTAGAAAATATTCTTAGGTAATGAAATAATAAACAAAGGAACATACGAGACGAATCATATTCAATCAGATCAATTTCTAGAAAATATTCTTAGGTAATGAAATAATAAACAAAGGACAAAAGGACACCCTGACATAGTTCTAGTGATAATCTGTTACAACAATCTGCATAACTTGTGAGACCAAATCATATTCAATCGAATCAATTTCTAGAAAACGATTCTTAGATAATGAAATAAACAACTTGCAGAACTTATTAGATCTTTAGCCAATCTGGTAAAAATATTATATATGAAACATTTCTGTATATAAATAAGAGTCTAGTATACTGAATGGTTTTTTACTTAAAATTTTATACTAGAAAACCTTATTATCTTACTTTTCCATTATGGAAAATCAAGTAACTAGTAAGTGTTATGTTAATTATTAATATTCCAAATGATTACATTAACTGGGTTGAACATTTTTAAGAAATTTCACCAAAAAGACTTCTTATTTCTTTACCGTGCAATTTTTAAAAAAATCTTCAGCGAAAATTCAACAGTGTGATTTGCATATAAGATTATTCCATATATCAATATAGAATTCCTTTATCAATATAGAATTTTCTTGTGCTGCGATTTATTCAATGATGCTTTTCAAGTCTTATTCAGACTAGAAAAACATCATTGCGTCTCATAAGTTTGGATCAATGCTAAAGTCTACAAGACACAACTGTTTATTAGAAGTCTGGAAAGAAAATATGTTCCACATGGTGAAAAAAACTTTAAAATTAAATTAAAAAATCACAAATTTTAAAGATGTCTCACGAAATATAAAGTACTTCAAATTTACATTTTCATAATTTTATATATATATCATAATCATCATAATTTTATAAATAACAATATTGCTTCTCATAAGTTTGGTTCAAGCTAAAGTCTACAAGACACAACTGTTTATTAAAGCCTGGAAAGAAACTATGTTCCATGTGTTGAAAAAAGCTTTACAACTAAGTTATAAAGTCATAAATTGTAAAAATGTTTCATGAAATATAAATGATTTCAAATTTACATTTTCATAATTATATATATATATATATATATATATATATATATATATCATAATCATTCAGCATCAATTTTGGAACCACTCCAATACCATTGTTTCTCATAAGTTTGGATCAAGAAAAATTCTACAAGACACAACTGTTTATTGAAGTTTGGAAAGAAACTATGTTCCATGTTGGAAATAGTTTTAGAATAAAATTATAAAATTACAAATTTTTAAGATGCTTTATGAAATATAAAATAATTAAAATTTATATTTTCATAATTTTTTGTTTTTATTATCAAACATAGCATTTTTTATAGATTATGAATTTTTTTTTGTGCTGTTTTCTCGTTTTAAATGGATAGTAAAGGTTCTGTTGTATATAATCCCGGCCTTGTTTTTTCTTTACATTGAAAATTGTTTGCCTGGAAGAAAAATTATCCGTTTTCTGATGAATGACAAACCGTGATTCATCTAACAACTCTTCCCACTGATCCATGGACCAGTTGTTCCCAAGCGCAGGCGCCGTTTTCGATGACAAAAGGAAAGAAAAGGCACACGAGTGGGATCATTTGCTGCGTAAGACATATCCAAGCTGTCCGCTGAACATTCCGAAACATTTTTGGCCTTGCATTGGGCAATAAAGCCACTGTCTGGCTCACGTTTTTTCACCATGCGAACAGCCTCTAATATTTTTTTGATAGCGTGTGGACGTCCAACACCATGTCGTCTACAGCTGGTTTCACCGTCATTCATCCACTTTGTATATGTACTAACAACTGTAGATCGCGAACAACCCCCGAGTCGTGCAGTTTCGGAATTACTTGTTCTGAGCCTTCGAGCCATTACAATCTACCCTCAATCAAAGTCGCTTAGATTCGCAGCCTTTCCCATCACACACTTTCCTTTCACATCTTCAGACTCTCCAGCAGCAGTTAAATATCACTTCCACCTGATCACGTGTCTTCCACGTCAACGTGTTTTGATTTATCATGTTTTCTTCAGATGTTTTGGCATATTAGAACCCGTGTATATATCACCTTCATATAATTCAACTTTGAAAAAAATGAATATATATATATATAATCTATATAATATCATTCATTTAATTATATATAGTTAGTTTAATCAGAAAATAAACAATTAAAAATATATAATACGATTATATATTGTAGCATTTTTTTCTCACGGAAGAGTTTTAGGAATGTATATTATTTGGCAATCCTATTATAACAACCTATCACCCAAAATTGTCAACAGACAAGCAGTATTACGGATAATTATTATACATATAATTAGTGTTTTGTACTAATGAGAACAACCTGTCACTGAAATCTGATAGCAGATTTGCGGTATCATGTATAATGAAACTCAGGAAATTAGTGAATGTCTTTGAGACCTTCAGTTCGAAACAACTACAGATTGCATATGAACTACAGCATGAGCTGTTCCATCGTGATTGGTGATAGACCACGAGCTGAGAAATTTCTAATCCAATGAGAATATAGGGAAGTTGACCCATCCCCCTCTGATGGATTGTCTTAAAAGTAGTTTTTTTTATCACGCCGTGTGATAATTAAGGTCTGCCACAGAGCTGGTGAAATAAAGTTGACCTTGGAGAGACTGTTTTTCCTCTGAATGGCTAAAATAGGCCGGACGACGTTCCGCCTGTTTTCAAAGATGAACCACGGACGGTTTCGTGTATCACGCCTACGGTTTAAAGTGGATTCGAAATCCTACAAACACCCATGGCAAAGTCTTTGCCCCGATACAGTGGCTGATGATCAATAGATTCTTTTGACGTAGACTTGAGAAATTTTATTTTAATTTTTAATTTCTTTGTATGATAGCCCAGACTACATTATATATATATAGTGACTTCTTGAAGCCGTTATATGCCTGATATAAACCGAGACGTTACAATATGAAATATGCCACCTAATTGAAAGCTTATACAATGGCAAACAAAATAAAAACATCTTAAAATTCTAAGAGAAATATAAGGGATATAAGAATCTAAAGTAATTTATATTGTCGAATGTAACATTCAAGAGGGAGTGAAAAAAAACCACTTAGGACACTTTCTAAAAATTCACAACTTTAAGATTCCTTTAACCGATTTCAAAATAAATGATAGTTTTTGAATTAACACGGAGAGTTCTATAACTAAATTGAACTTCATTAAAATCAATGATGTTAGGTATCATGGGAGGGTTCAGTTCACACAGAACGACTCTAAGGAATGAGAAGATATTAGAAATTCTCCATTTATTATTTAAAGCACACGGTTAACGGATTTAATTCCATTTTTAAGAAATTTCCGTGGGAGATTAATTCTATTTAATGAGATATTAGTGTCTTAACATTTGTGTGCAATAAGATTTTTAATCTAGCACTGAAACATTAAATATTATATTTCAATGGATATTTATACACAAAAAAACAAACCTTTCAAAGGCGTTTCAATAAAATTCTTTTAATATTTAATATTTTCTATAGATCTCTACAAATTTATTTCATTCTATAATAAAAACTTATTTTTGTGTTTAAAAGTTAGATGTCTAAACTAACTTACTTCCTGGCACAACAGTCCATATAGGGCCATGGCCGTCTTCCTACTGGCAGATTCCAAAATAGAAGATTTTCGATGTATTCTTTTTACGGGGTAGGGTTGCTAGACCTACGTCCAAGAGTCATATTAGACTAGGACCTACGATTTAAATTGCATTCCGAACCATTAAAAACATCCATGGTATCCAGTGTCAGAGAGCTAGTCACTCGGCCATCAAACTCCTCGTTAGATGTGTAATTAATGTTATATTACTATCTAAAACCTTTATCTTTCTTAAGTTTTTAAATTTCTGATCGATAATAATGAAAAAGAAAAACCAGGAAAAAATACTAAATGATTTATTCATAAATAAATAAAATTTTAGACGACGCTTTTAAAATTTTTACTCTCTAATCTTGAATAACTATGATAAACTTAATTTCAATGAATAGCTGGAATCAAACATTTTAAATATTTAGTAACAATAATATCAATAAATTTTATTTGCTCATTGGTTAAAAGAACTAAAATATCTGTGATATTTGATATCTCTGAGCATGCATATGGTTAAGATGGTCACCTTACATTCAATTTATGCATTCAAATTGATCAGACTTCGACTTCTATTGAGCCATTGAAATCGCTGTTTTAGAAAGAAAAAAAACATTCAGTAGAGATTGTGATAGTTTGTTTCTTATTAACTTGGACTAATGGATGGAAGTTTCTCATGTTTTTGTCATTTTTTTCTTGTTTTCCTTTTTTTATCGTCTCAATCGATGTGATATTGCCAGGTGGTTTTGTCAGAAAAAAACTATCAAGAAGATTCCTGTCTCTTTCTATTTCAGGATTGTAAATCATGGATCATTAACAGAAAGAAGTTCAATGAAATTTGTACAACAACAGTGTTATTGATTCTTTCGTGAACATGAGGAATATAAGTCCAGAGAAAAATCATATCATGTACTTAATATAACTTAATTATTTTTATTCAGCACATGTGTTATTTAGAATATATTTTTTATTATAGACAAACGAATGACAGAAGAAGATTTTATGTTTAGAGCTTAACATATTCATCAATTATCATAAATTCTTTTAAGCAAAATATTGCGTGATGCATGCTTATTTTGTAAAATCTTCATTGATGATAAGATAATTATATTATTTTCAATTGAAACTTGAAGTAATGTTCCATAATAGCACATTAAAACATAAAATCTCAATGGAGAGATAAATGAGTATATTTAAATGTGTAATTAAATATAATTAATTATAATTAGATGTGTAATTAAATATAATTTAATTGTATTAATACCTAAAAGCTTTATCTTTCATAAGTTTGCCCAGTTTTGAAAGCGTTAAGCGCTTACAATATTAACATACAAATGGGCACCATTTATTTGAATATAACCATGACATGCATCAACAGTAGATTTTATAGTTTCGAAAGTTACACATTACACACACAATATACTTATTAAATTTTCATGTGATGCAAATGTTTCAAATCCAATGCAAATTAATGTAAGGAAACAGAGACACATCATATATATTTTATCGCTTTGTAATCTTATTCTTGTATCAATAAAAAGCAGTGCTGGTGGGTATCACAGTTGGCAAAAATCAAGCGCATTATTACCTACATGATATATTTGTAACTGACAATTAATTCACTTCCACTAACCATTTTGAGATCACCAAACGTTACACATTACAAAAATATATTTATTAAATTTTCATGTGTTGCAAATGGTTTAAAGTCCAAGGCAAATTAAGGCTGGAAAAAAGTGAAACATCATTGAAAAGTGACACACATCACATCTATTTGAAACGGATAAATAAATCTCTTCCACTACCCATTTTAAAAACATCAAAAGTTACACATTTCAATAATATACTTATTAAACTTTCATATGATGCAAATGTTTTAAAATCCAATGCAAATTAATGTAGGGGAAAAGAGACACACTTATTTTATCACTTTATAATCTTATTCTTCATAATTTCTTCTTATTCTTTATTTTATTTTGTCACTTTATAATTTCTTTTATCAATCATACACAGTGTTGGAGGGTAGCAAAAATCAATCGCTTTCTTGCTTTCATGCTGCATTTGAAACTGATAAATAAGTCTCCTCTACTAACCATTTTAAAACCATTAAAAGTTATACATTACAAAAATATACTTATGAAATTTTCATGCGATGCAAATGTTTTAAAATACAATGCAAATTAATGTGGGGGAAAAGAGACACTATATGAAACTGATAAATAAGTCTCTTAAACTAACCATTTTAAAACTATCAAGAGTTATTTCAAGAGTTTTATTTTATAACCATCAAGAATTATTAGAGTTATTATAACCATCAAGAGTTATTCATCTTATTAAATTTTCATGTGATGCAAATGTTTTAAAATTTAATGCAAATGAATGTATTGAGAAAGAGACATTATATATATATATATATATATATTATCACTTTATAATGTTGTTCTTTTATCAATCAAACCCAGTGTTGGAGGGTAGCAAAAATCCAGCTCGTTATTACCTTCATGATGTATTTGAAACTGATAAATAAGTCTCTTCTACTAACCATTTTAATTAATTCTCCGAAAAGCATTGAGGGACACATCATTAATCATGCGAATATTCTCTTTCACCTTCCACAATAAGGAAAAATAGCAATGTTTCCAAACTCTTCAAAAGATGTTCATTATCAAGGGTGTGGCGAAAAAAAACCTATCGCCTAATCTAGCTTTGAAATCTATTTCTAGTAACTCATCACGAAACTGGGTTTATTTTTAAGTCTAACCATTAGGTCGTGACATTAAGGGGTGGGAATGTTTCAAAGCGAGGTTGAGAATTGGTGGGGGGCTGCTAACCTCAAGCCACCCCCACTTTGGCACTTTTCCCAAACTCAACACTTAATTGCGATATCTTTTTAGGGTCGATTTTTTTACGAAACAAAACACATCGCTATAATAATCCTGTTAAGGGTGGGGTAACGGCAAACTATATTTGCATTCCCCGGAGATTTATGGCCATGTTTTTTATTCCGGGATGTATTTATTTCTTAATTTGATCAATTTTTTAAATATTCAGCATAATTTTCTTTCTTTCTTACTAAATCTTCAGAGTTTATGTAGATAAATTCCTTCAATTTTGACTAAAGAAGGAGTGCGAGGATTAATAAAGAATATAAAATGAGATTTCGTTGTTGTGTTAGACAAAAACTTTTTTATGATCGCAAACTTGATAAGAAATATTACAAATTATTTATTTCTTAATTTAATCAATGAACAATTTTAAAATGTTTTAATTTTTATTCTGTTTTCTAATTCGTTTATTCTATTTTCTGATTCTTTTATTCTATTTTCTAATACTTTTATTCTAATTTTAAAATATTTTAATTTATTATTCTGTTTTTTAATTCGTTTATTCTATTTTCTAATTCTTTTATTCTATTTTCTAATTCTTTTATTCTAATTTTAAAATATTCAGGTGTTTTTTTTTTTTTTTTTTTTTTTTTTTTTTGTGAATTTTCAGAGTTTATGTAGATAAATTCTTTCAATATTGACAAAAGTAAGAGAGAGAGCATTAATAAAGAATATACAACGAGATTTCATGGTTATTGTTAATAATTTTAAGTAAATAACTTTAATACAAAATATTAATTTATCTATATATCATATATATTAATTTATTAATATAAATATATATTAATTGCAATTTACTATCAACATCAATATTAATTATTTTAATATATAATTATTAACATTAATCAATATTAAATATTAATATCCATTTATTTTAGTTTCAGCTTCGTATTTCTAAAGTATACATTTAACGATAAAATGCATTTTAATATAGAAAAGTCTTGAGGAATCATAAAGACTCTGTTGCATCATTTTGTATCTAAATTTAATTTCATGTATCTGATCAAACCCATGCTTGAACATCGAAATGTTTCAACCTCAAATCACAATGCTAGTCAGAAATAGCTCTGGGCATTCAGTAACGGACATCTTCAACTATTTCAAGTATATTTCATCCACTTATCCTACAATGAGGTCAGTATCTGTGTTCTCTACTCAACATTAATGAATTTTATCCCTCTCTGTCTCGCTTGAGGTTTTAATAAATGCGTATGGTATCCACAAGTATATTTAATGCACAAATCAATAAACTGACAGAAAATATCTTCTTCATGAGGCAAATATATATGAATTGGCTAGGTAAATTCTAAGGCTAATCCTATTAAACATGCTTAAGACAGTCGCGGGAAATATGCTTTATTTATTGTACTTCGTCTACAAATTCTTTTGAAGGCCATCGTTTTCTCCTCTGGCGAAAATACTAATTGATTTCTTCCTAAGTAACGGTAAAATTAATTATACTAGCTTACATTATTATATTAGGCTTTAATCAGCAACTCCGGCTTACACATCAAATTTTTTTGTTGCGTGAATTTTTATTCAGCAAAGAAAACGCACAGCATAAATTAGTTTTATGCAAAGCATAAAAAACTTTTGCAGCGTGATGTTAAAAGCAAGTGTAATTTCTGCTCAAAATTTAATTTAGAATAAAAGGATTTTTAGTGTAAGGTAATATCAATTTTCGTCTGTAAGACAAAAAAATATGTGGTGCATATTAGGAAGAATTAAAAAATGATAGAATTAATTTTTACGATAAGTTATATGAAGCGTTTTCCATCGTTTAAAAATATTATCTTAGCTGAGACTTTTGCACTAAAATTAATATTTTTTTAACGAGATTATATGAATATTAATATAATTAATTCAATATTTAAGAACTCCTTTGAAATCTTATATACACTAAATCTGAATTTTTTAAATGATTTTTTTTTTAATTTGGAAATATTTTGCATATAAATCTTGATCATACGTTTTAAGTACGTCTTGTCCATAGTCTCATAGGAGTATATGAACGAGATTATTCAAAGGTTCGACTCAAGAGTTAAGAAATTAAAATTTGGTACAAAAAAGAATTGTAGTAAATAAAGTATGTCTCGAAAATGTTCCATAGTATATTTTATGTGTGGTTTATATTATCTGTAGCTATAAGGAATAATAATCATCATATAATACTATGGATATATTTTTTAAGTACCATCTGTCATCATTCGCACCATCTGCCATCGTATTTGCCAACTCAAACAATTTATGAATTTTAATTCAATTTAATTTAATGATATTTTATGGCTTATCGTAATAATGTTTGTTTGAGTAATATGTTTATTATATTCCCTATTCTCATATTAGAGCGAGACTTACGGTTTAAAGGGGATTCAGAATCATTACAAACAACCATGTCAATTCCGGGAATCGAATACGAAACTTGTGGCACCGAGCTACAGAACGTTAGACACTCGGGCCTCAGGCCTCGCCTTGAATTTTTAGATACTATAAAATGGTGTCTATTAGGGAAATTGTCAATAAATCTTTTTCTGAATCTTCTTTGTGTAAGAAAAAATTGTCAAAAACGATTATACGAATGATAGTTTGAAAAAAAAAATATATTTAAAAGCCAGAATGTGGTAATTGAAATACATTTGATTGAATTACTGTTTTAAATTAAAACTGTACTTAAAAAATACATTCTTATAGTCTTCAATTATTGATAATAATTTTGAATAAATAATTTCAACTCAAAATAAAGAACCATTTATTTTAGTTTCAGTTCCGCATTTTTAAAGTATACACTTGAAAATAAAATGTATTTTAATATTAAAAATTTAGTTTTATTGAATTCTAAAGATTCTGTTGTATTATTTTGTATCTAAATTTAATTTCATCTATCTGATCCAATCCATGCTTGAACATCGAAATGTTTCAACCGCGAATGTCAACGCCAGTCAGAAATAGCTCTGGGCATTCAGTAACGGACATCTTCAACTATTTCAAGTGTACTTCATCCGCTCATCCTACAATGGAGTTAGTATCAACTCTACACTCAACAGTCATATTATAAAGGGACCTAAATTTAACAGTGTATTCCGAATTGTTACAAACATCCACGGCAATGTCGGGACTCGCACCCGAAACTGTGGCACCGACCATCACAGCGCTAGTCACTCGGCCATCAGGCTTCCCCTTTAATTTTTTAGACACTATAAAATGGCGCCTATTAGTGGAATTACCAAAAAGTCTTCTTCTGAATCATCTTTACGTAAGAAAGTGAAAGATAATATGAAAAAAAAAATGTATTAAAACCGAGAATGTGATGATTGAAATATGTTCGATTGAATTTTTGTTTGGGATTCAATCTGTATTTAAAATAAAGAAAGATATTCCTAAAATCTTCAATTATTGCTAATAATTTTAAATAAATGATTTTAATACAACATAATGAAATTCAATTTTTTTTTTTAGTTTCAGCTCCGTATTTCTAAAGTATATACTTAACAATAAAATGCATTTTAATATTAAAAAGTCTTATTGAATCATAAATATTCTGTTATATCATTTTGTATCTAAATTTAATTTCATCTATCTGATCAAATCCATGCTTGAACATCGAAATGTTACAACCTCAAATGACAATGAGAGTCAGAAATAGCTCTGGGCATTCAGTAAAGGACATCTTCAACTATTTCAAGTGTACTTCATCCGCTCATCCTACAATAGGGTCAGTATCGGTGTTCTCTACTTATCTTTAATGAATTTTATCCCTTCCTGTCTCGCTTGAGGTTTTAATAAATACGGATGGTATCCCGAAGTATATTTAATGCACAAATCAATAGTCTGACAGAAAATATCTTCTTCAAGAGGCAAATATATATGAATTGGCTACGTAAATTTTAAGGCTAATCCTATTAAACATGCTTAAGACAGTCGCGGGAAATATACTTTATTTATTGTACTTCGTCTACAAATTCTTTTGAAGGCCATCGTTTTCTCCTCAGACGAAAATACTAATTGATTTTTCCCTAAGTAACGGTAAAATTAATTATGCTAGCTTACATTATTATATTAGGCTTTAATCAGCAATTCTGGCTTACTCATCAAATTTTTTTGCTGCGTGAATTTTTATTCAGCAAAGAAAACGCAGAGCATAAATTAGTTTTATGCAAAGCATAAAAAACTTTTGCAGCGTGATGTTAAAAGCAAGTGTAATTTCTGCTCAAAATTTAATTTAGAATAAAAGGATTTTTAGTGTAAGGTAATATCAATTTTCGTCTGTAAGATAAAAAAAAAAAAATACTCGGAGAATTAAAAAATGATAGAATTAATTTTTACGATGAGTTATATGAAGAGTTTTCCATCATTTAAAAATGCTCTTTTGGTTGAGACTTTTGCACTGAAATTAACATTTTTGTAATGTGAATATAGGAACCTACATATAATTAATCAAATATTTAAGTTCTTTGAAATCTTACAGACACTAAATCTGAAGTTTTTAAAATAAAGTTCATGTTTTTAAATCTGGAAACATTTCTGATATAAATTTTGAACATATGTTCTTGTCAGTAGTTTTATAGTAGTATATGAACGAGGTTATTCAAAAGTTCGACTCAAAAGTAAACATTAAAATTTGGTACAAAAGAAAAATGCGGTAAAAAAAGTATGTGTCTGAAATTCTCCATGGTAAATTTTATGTATTTTATTATTTGTAGCTATAAGGAATAATAATCATCTTGGAATAGTATGGAGCTATTTTTTAAGTACCGTCTGTCATCATTTGCATCAAAAGCATATAATTCATGAATTTTAATTCAATTTAGTTTAATGAAATCTTGTGCCTTATCATAATGATGTTTGTGTGTGTAATATGCTTAAGTCACTGTGTAGTATTATCTGTAGCTATAAGAAATAATAATTATCATGGATTTCAGTGGAGATATTTTAAGTACCATCTGTCATCATTCTTACCATCTGCCATCGTATTTGCAAAAGCAAACAATTCATGAATTTTAATTCACTTTAATTTAATGAAATTTTATGCCTTATTCTAATTATGTTTGTGTGAGTAATATGCTAAAGTCACTGTGTACTATTATTTATAGCTATAAAGAATAATAATCATCATGGAATACTATGGAGATATTTTTTTAAGTACCATATGTCCCGTTCGTACCATCTATGATCGTGTTTGCAAAAGCAGGAATAAATCTACTGAATAAAATCAACATCTACAGAACAGAACATTTTTGCACACTACTTCGTGTGCAGAATACTTCCCCTCCCCCCGAAAACATACAACATATTTCTCTCCTTATTATTTGTTATTCTGGGACTACCTGAAATCATTTGCCTGCAGGAGAAATTCCCAATTCTTGCCAACGCTGGCAGACGGGAAAATGTGTCAACCATTTCTGTTGTTATGCTATTCATTACTGTATCATGCTTAGTAACAGTCTACATACAGTACTAGAATAAAGTAATGGACACACTTAGTAAATCACTTCTGGCCTATTGGCTCATAAGAGTACATGAACAGGGTTATTCGAAAGTTCAGTTCAAAAGAAAACAAAAGTAAATTTTTGTACAAAAGTAAAATGCGGTAAAAAAATATTTGTCGTAAATCGTACATGATCAAATTTATGCTTATTCTAATGATGTCTGTATGAGTAATATGCTTAAGTCACTGTGTGGTATTATCCATAGCTATAAGGAATAATAATCATTCTGGAAAACTACGGAGATATTTTTAAGTACCATCTGCCATCGTGTTTGCAAAGACATACAATTCATGAATGTAGGAATATGCAGAATATAACAGGCATAAATCTACTGCATAAAAACAACATTTAGCATACATATTTTTGCATAAAAACATCATTTACTGAACAGAACATTTCTGCACTCTACATAGTGTGCCGAAATTCTTCTGAAAAAAAAAACAATACTGTTTAAGTAAAGTTAAAAAATACAGTAGACAAAGAAAAGCAGATATAATTTTGCTGATTATTTCTTTATTTAGAAACCTTATTGATTCAAGTTATTCATTTATAGGAATACATTTTGTTTTACGTACAAACAGTGTCTGTCCGGCTAAGTGTTCAGTAAATTTAAAGAAGAGGAGACAGTTCTTAGTGGTGAACGTACTGTAAAGAGTAATATAAGTAAGTGTTTGTTCACTTGAAAAAAGAATATTTCATTCAATTTTTACAATGCTTTATAAAGTTTGAATACTTTTGTATAGACTATTAGAATATTGAACGTGAAACATATTGAAATATGTTAATGGTTACACAAATATAACTAATCAACAGATGTCAAAATGGGAAAATTTGATCGAATACTTTCCAAAAGTATACTTCATCAACAAACAACAATATTTGAATATTTTTGTTTTCGCCATTAGAATCATAAACAAGAAATAAATTGAAATATGCTAATGGTTACACAAATATAACTAATCAACGGATGTCAAAATTTGAAGATTTGATCAAATGTTTTCCAAAAGTTGTGTTTGTTGATGAATCAACAAACAACAAAACAATTATAAATTAAAAAAACACTAAGCTTAATTCCTTCTTCTAGATGACAAAATTACCATTTACATAAATTCAAATTTCTACGCTTCATGCAACGTCTGCTCTATTTTTAGAAATATAATATGAAAATCGGCAAATATGGGATTGTGTGATGATTATAGATACTAGCTTTATGATGCTTTATACAATTTATTATTAACATTATCACAGAAATTTGTTGACACTTCTGTAATTATTAATTTTCTGTAATTCTGTATTATTTCTATTTTGCCAAATAATCAATAGCATTTCAGATTTTCTTCCATTGTTATTTTGTGTGGCAAACATATTTTGTTTCAAAGTAACATTTTACCTAGCATATGAAGGTATCGTTATATCTAATACCTCATTGCAGGTATTATACCCAACGCGTAATGTACTGTCAGAGTATTACGAAGCTTCTGCAGTTACAGAAGGAGCCGCAGGCCTCATGTCAATTACTATACCTTTCTCCAAGTAAATCGCATTCGACGTTTTGCTCATTAATTCCAAAGCATCTAATCCCAAAGCATAGTTGTAAGGAGATATCACCTCTACTACTGTTGGGATGTGTGATGTATATATATATATATATATATGTGTGTGTGTGTGTGTGTGTGTGTGAGTGTATGTGTTATATTAAACCAGATTTGCATTGTTTAATTTTTAAATATGTACGAGTATTTAATCCGAAATTCACCTATGTTACTGTAAATATAAAAAAAAATATATTTTAACCTTCGAGTCACTTTTATAAGATAATTAAACTAAAGATGGAATTATTAACTACGCATGTTTAATAGTAATGCAGCATATTTAATATTATTTCCAGAAAAATTTTGGATTCATGTACATTGGTGTAAGAAAGTATATCTTTTAGAAATTTCTTGTATAAAAGATTTTTAAATTACATAAAACGTTTAGTAAAATTAACAAAAATTAATATATTTTCAATTTTAGTAATTTCCTTGAAAATATCGATACATTATGTTAATTTGCGAACAATTTCACTAAGGTAGCAATTTAGTACATCTACAAAATCCTATATGTAAAAGAATACCTTCTAAGAGAACTTCTCAAAGAAAACTAGTCCATATTAACCATTTATATTAATCGTAATGAATACAGGAAAACAGTTCATTGATTACAGCAAGTTCTTGCTGATGGACCCTCAAATGAAAATCAATGAAAATTGAATCCTATTTTCATTGAAAATTATTAATCATTATTTATTCACTTGAATCATTATTTTCATTTAATCAAAAGTTTAAATCCTTATTTTTGTTTAAAATAAGGATTCAAATGTGTACGGAATAAAAACATAATAAATGTTTTGCTCATACTTTATTATGTGTTTAAAATTGCTACCTAATAGAGGGCAAAAGGAAACAAGACAATACTTATTCAAGAAACACATAACAGTACAAATATAAAGAGATTATTATTTCACATAAGTTGTACTAAAAGTATAGATGAGAATATAAATCTAAGCATAAATTGCTGCTATACAACTGTTAAATCTGACATAGAAACCTCCTTGTTAACATAGAAACCTGGTCTTCCTGACCTAAATCATAAGCATGAACAGCAGCTATAGCATGTTTAACATAATCTAGAACATACCAAGGTTTTTCCAATACTACACAAATATAGGGAGATGAAGGACAACCCTGTTAAGAACATACAGTATGACAGTAGAAGGAAATTTATCTTTATTAGCATACTGTCAGTAATTAGAATAACAAAAAACGGAGACAAAAATGTTAATCACTTGTAAATACAACGTAGATAAATAACGCTAGAAAAGTATTTCACTGTACTTTATTTGTAAAAAAATTTAGTTATAATATAATTTGTTATTGTATAAATAAATTAATGTATAATGAATTGTCGTAGTATAAATAAATTCCTAAATAATAAAATGATATTGTATATATATCAATTACTATATAATAATTTGTATAAAATGTGTTTGTGTAAAATGTTCTATAATAAATTGTTAAACAAATTTAACACAAATTTCAAAAAATTGTGAAAATTCCAAAACACATTAATGGCAAGTTGCTTCAATAAGTGGAACCATTATACTGTTACAAGTAATATCTCGCTTCAAATTTTGGTTTCATTTCATGCTGTTAGCTTCAAAAGCCATTTATTTGGTGGAAGATCGAGATGAGTTTTACCCCAAGCAGAACAAATTTTTATGATTGAGCATTACTTCGCAAAGCATTCTTACGGAAAAGCTGTTGAAGCGTTTAATGAGACTTTTGCACATGTTCGTAAGCAGCGCAAGTCAACAATTTTGGTAACCCCATTTCGAGAAACTGAAAGCGTTTCTGATAAGAAACGAAGTGACTTCCCGTTTGTTCATAATGTTGACAAAATGGAAGAAGTCAAAATTAAGTAGGTTATAAAGCTGGTATCGCAATCAAGGAAATAAAAATCAAGGCATATGAAACACAACAGAAATGAATCGGCCTGTATATCATGTTCGTACCATCCAAGAACTGAAAGTCAGGATGTCAGTTTAGTTGTCTCAGATTCAATTAATGATTAGATTGGAATATAAAAATTGATTATGTGTTTCACATGAGGGAATCTTAACTTTATCTAAGAGGACAGACAAAGAAGGTTAGAAAGCTGGTATCACAATCAAGGAATTAAAAATCAAGGCATAAAAGCAGCACAGTGTTTTTCGAGAGACCTCTGCATTTATCAAAAATTGGTGTCTAGTTTTGTGTCGCATTGAATGTTAGTAATCGTTTTTTTTTAATTAGACAATGGATATATCTGTGTTTATCTGCTAAATGTTTGAAATATCTACTGTCTTCACGTCATCTTTCGCCCAGCATTGTCCGGGCTTGTCAGCCGTTCTCCGACCCCATGTTATGACAAGCTCTTTTACTCCCCTGCAAAGAACGTTCGACATTTGATAGCCACGAGATGCCAAAAACGTCCTAAAGGGGGATGGCAAAAACAGTTCATTGCACCTCACACAATACATATAAAAAGGAGCAATTATCTAAGTGAACTGAAATATTTAAGTGCTCCACAATTAACACATCAATACAACAATTTGCAAATGCCATTATTTGAGATTCCATGAATAATAGTTCAATAATTCCTTACGATTTTAGTTGCTCATGTTCTCTTTGTGTGTGTCATTTAACAACAGATGTTTGTTCTTCCTCCTGATTTCGTTTAATAGTTTTTTTATTGTTCCCTTAAGTATATAATATTTGCGGGGAAAAAACAATAATGTTAATCCTTATATTTGGAAATGCCATGCGCAGAATAACAAGTCCAAAACTCAAACGTAGTAAAGCAAGAAAGCAGGATAGATATTGTGTTGTTGTTGTTGTTTCTTATCCCACTTGGCTGGCCAAGCCCACAAGCCCATATGGACTCATGATTGAAGGGGAAGGAAGCAGCTTCTGTTGTGATGGAGCACCCGTAGGTAGAAGCCTGACTTTTGCTCCGTGACGCTCTTACAGTCATAGAAGACCGGGACCTACGGCTTAAAGTGGATTCCGAACCACTACAAACATCCATGGCACCGCCGGGATTCGAACCCGAAACCTGTGGCACCGAGCGCCAGAGCGCTAGACACTCGGCCATTCAGGTCCCAAATTTGCCAACGGCACGCGGTGTTCCCAGGTGGTCACCCACCCAAGTACTGACCGCGCCCAATGATGCTTAACTTCGGTGATCTAACGAGAACCGGTATATTCAGCATGGTGCGGCCGTTGGCACATAGTTGGCGCATATATATATAGATATTGTAAACAATATATTATGTTGTAGCAGTTAAAACTTGTCCTATCTCTTTGCAAAAAAATAAAAATCTGAGATTTAAAATGGAATGCAGTCAGGTTGATTAGTGAGAGTTGCTTTCTTCCATGCGGCAGTTTTCCCAAAGGATTCTTCCAAAACTCGAGGTTCACACACACACACATACAAAAGATATACAAAAAGAAAATACAAAAGAATTCATACAAAGGAAAAATTAAGTGTTTGAGGAGAACTATGAGGAATACGATAAAGATAAAAGTTCGTTAATATCCTGATTCTTGTATAAGAATATTTAAGACCTTGTGGTTTCGTGCATCAAGTCGTGTGACAATTAAGGTTTGCCGCAGACCTGGTGAAATAGATTCGTCGTAGATTGAGAACACAGAAAATCTTCGTCCTTTGAGTGAACTGCATTTACGTACCTGATTAATATCTTTAATTTTCATTTCATTGTAAATAGAGTTCTTTATATATAAATAATGCTTGTAAATAAAATTTAAAGTGTTTCCATGAACCTGAAAGGGGCCCTTCTTCTTGAAGGCGTTATAGGTCTAGTATAGACCGAGATATTACAATATGTACACTTTCATTAAGATAAATATATAGAAAGTTCATTTTAAATGCTTAGAATCTGCTGAAAATATGTTGTTGTTGATATGGCAAAATTGGAACTCAATCCATTTACATCAGGCAACTCGTCGAAGAATAATGCATCAGTCAATTTAGAATTACACACTACCAAAATATTAGAAAACACAAAAAGAACATCATCATTTGAATTAAAGCTTGACAATATCAAAACATTAAAACATTTAAAAATTACATGAGTGAAAACCTAAAAATTAAGGATACGTAAAAGTATAAAAGAGAAGTAAAAGTGTGCTCAGGACATGAGATCCCTGGCTATCCAATACCACAGGCAAACATCTTCTCTTGTTGTATCTGCTGAAAATAGATAACTTAAATTGTTGTTCTACGTATAAGTTGTTCTATATATATATTTGAACAACTTTATCATTAATATACAAATTTAACAAACAAAATTTCATTAAACAAAAATCAAATTTATTGTATAAGTCATAATTTATGATGTTTTAATTATACGTATATAAAAAGTATTTGTTTATTGTTAAGATTTCACAATAGATTATTGAGAAACTTAAAAAAAAAAACCAGAAATCTCTTTACAAAACAAATATATCTTTCTCAAAATATTAAATTTATTTACCAAATTAAAAATAATGGATTGGAATAATCTCTTTTGCACATCATTTTTCATTTTTAATGTTCTTATTGACATCTTAATTAAGAAATAAAGAAAATTTGTAGCCAGTTTATTACACTTAATACTCGCTTCGCGTGATAGGACGCATTCTACGGTGTTTTTTTTTTTTTTTTCTTTTTCTTTTTATTCCTCCATATTAAGAATCTAGTAAATAGAAAAATGCTTTACGTGGGAAGAAAAACAAACTTTTATTTTGTATTTGAAAATAAGCAATACTTTGAACTTAACTATTTTAGTACAACGCTATAATTTGGCAGTAGCTCTTCAACATTTATTATATGTGAGCAATTAATGAATATGGATGTTTCTGACAGTAAGAAACTAAAAGTGTATTTAATGAAAAAAATTCATATTCCTTGTTTCAACAAATTTGTGTATTCATTTTTATAATGAAGCGGAATTCATTTCATTTCAAAAGGTAAATTAAATGGTAAACTTAACAATAATAATTAGTAAACATCACATTTATTGTTCTTAACATTTATTGGTAAATTTAACATTTAAACTTAACATTGGTTAACTTAACATTAATAATCAGAAAACTTAACATTTATTGGTAAACTTAATATTAATTATTAGCAAACTTAGCATTTATTAGTAAATTTAAGATTAATAATTAGCAAATTTAACATTAATAAACTTAACATTGGTAAACTTAACATTTATTCAAAAGTTAAATTATTTTTAGAAAAAAATAATAATAATATATAAACAAATAATAATAATAAAAAAATAATAATTAGAAATAAATAAAACCATCAAAATCTCTTTTTCTGGAAATTCGAAATTCTACAACTGAATTATTAGTCTTTCTTGCTTTTAAATTTACCCATTCTCTTTAGGAAATTTATATTTTATGTAAAAAAATATCTCCCAAAATATTTACTGAATCGTAAAAGTATATATAATTTAAATCCTAAACTTCTTTCTTTATATTTATTTACTCAAAATATTATTCATTCTTCTAGTGTATTAAATTTTTATTGCTGATTTATTTTGGTGACTTGACTTCTTGAATATCAGAAACTTGAGTTTAATCAAACAGAATTCCCTTGTTGCATATTTTATTATTATTATTTGTTTTATTTATTGTATTAATATTTAAAAAAATATTTTGTTTTCAGTAATAAATATCCATACTTCGTGATAGCTATTCTTCGACATTTTTAGTGGGTTTCTGTTCTTATTTTATTATATGAAATTGTACATGGTCCAAATTATTTTGAACAAATATAATTCCTCATTGTAAAACATATATTATTATTATTATTATTATTATTTGTTTTACTTATTGTATTAATACTTAAAAATACTTTGTTTTCCGTAATAAATATCCACACTTCCTGATAGCTGTTCTTCGACACTTTTTAGTGGGTTTCTGTTCTTATTTTATAATGTGAAACTGTGCATGATCCAAACTATTTTGAGCAAACATAATGCCTCATTGTATAACATATATTTTTGTATTAAATTTCTTTATATTATTGTATTTCATTTCTTTTTTGATATTGCAAAGCAATTTTTCTTATTGCTTTCATTTATATGGATAGCATACTCTTAAAAACAAAATTATCAAGAACAGAAAGAGAGAGGAATAAAAGATGGTTACAAATAATTTCATTTCCTCTTAGTCAGCTTACTCCAGCCAAGCCTAATATTAGAGGGTTTCAACCATATTCCAGAGACGAGTTTGCCGAAATTATAAGGTCTTCTCCTTCTTACTCTGTCATTAAGCTGCAAAGTACATAAAAATAAGCAGAAGGGGACTCGTTTATTGGTTCTCTGAGTGATGGAGTACCAGGTCAATATTAGCTCAGTTGCCATCTACTAATGAATGACTGCATGAGGGATGTTTTGCCCATGTCTTGAAAGCACTTCCTCCAATAGAACTAACTTTTGGATGAATTTCACTTCAAATGTGACGAGGTGAAACAAAATAGTGCAATTGTTGATGTTCACGCAATCCTACAAAAATGCCAAAGTTGAGAATGAACTCCATTATTGTACGTGTTGCTTTTAACATGCATATAATCTAAGAGGAATGCATAAATTATAGATTTCAATTTGGCAAATTATTTTTTAATTAAATTTATTTGTTTCGAACTTCAAAATCTGTATTTCGAGAAAAATAAAGTACTCAAAATTCTTTTTTTTTAAATTAACATTTTTTAATATATTGCGCGATTGGCATTTGTCGTGCTGACATATTCTTTAAATGTAAATTTATTGTTTAAATTTAAATTTTGTGAATTACATCGTTTAGTTTACCCTACTCAATAAAAAGAAAACATCTATCTCGAAATCCGCCGGTAGGCAGATAGCCTTGGCCCACCATGAGGCTTTTGAACCAATGAAGAAGAAACATTGTTTAATTACATATTTTTTTGTCTAAACTCTTTAAAATTGTGTTAATTTGTATTGTATAGTATAGTTTAAGTTAAAGTTTGAGTTTACTACACGTCAACCATAAAAACACTCCAATCCAAACAAATAATGATCTTGTTGTCATGAAATCATCAGATAACTTACACTAGAGCGATAGAATTCTCCACCCTCAGACCGCGATATTCCAGTTAAATAAGGAAAACGGACTTGTGATAAACGGTTTGGTTTGTTTGTTTGTCGCTCAACGGTCATTTTCTGCACACTTTAGCCAAATTAGTCCGGGTTCTACAACTTAACTTGGATTCCAAACCACTAACAAATATCCAGATCACAGCCGATATTCGAACCTGAAGCCCGCCGTACTAAAGGTCACAACTCTAACCAATTGGCCATCAGGCCGCTGTTAGGCCAGCATGAATGGAGGACAATTTAAAGAATCAAAATTATAATAATCGAGGTGTAAAGGGAAATTAAAGGGCAAAAATAACATCAGACGGCAAATCAAATATCGCATAAAGAAGGAATTTTGTATTCAACCCTTCTTAATATATAAAGACGACTTTAAAAATAAAAAAAAAAAAGACAAAAGTAGAGGGAAGAAGATAATCAAAGAAGTTACTAGAGAGGCAAAGTCTAAGAAAAAAAAATATCTTCTTCGTAAACACAGTTCAACTAGTGCTAGAAAGAGGGCATGCTATAAAAAGTCAAACGAAATCTCCTTCAAGGCAATTTGTTCTTACGCTGACCCTTCCTGCAGTAACTACTCCAAAAGATGAAAACCATGATGACCATGATGAAAGCTATGAGAGCCATATAAGTTATGAAAGCCATGATGAAAGCATGATAACCGATAATTACAGGTCTGCAGTCGACCACAAAACTGTCGTAAGTGTGACTTTTAAGCTTGTTGATTTAAGAACAGTTTCGCCTTAGTGGAAAAAAGAAGTGTGTACATATACTAAAATGAAAGGTGTTAATTTGATATTTTACTGTGAATGATTTGTCACATAAGATTATATTTATCCGTAAATTTTCTGGTTATTTACTTAATTTCCAAACAATGGTTGTTGGTAATTCGATGGAGGAATGGTAAACGATGGGTGTTAAAATGTTCTTATATCAACAAGCTCAAAATCACACTTACAACAGATTTGTGGCCGACCGCAGAGCTATAGATTAACGGTAATTATGGATTTAATCTTTTTGGAGTTGATACATATATATTTATTTATTATTTGATACATATTATACGTTCGCCAAAATAGAAACGCTTAGATAATCACTGAACTTCATGAATTCTGTTAGATTACGTTTTTATAATGCTGAAAAACATTTTATTAAGTAAATCACTACCTTTTATCCACAGCTGATAATTTGTGTAAAATTTTCAGACATTCGTCTTTTTCTTTTTTTTTAAATAAAAAACGAATATTCCACTTAAAACCAGAATTTGGTTTTTATCACTAAACAAATCAATTTGTCTGTTATCTGCAAAGTCTATCTTGTCTGTTATCTGTTATCTGTTTCCTGCATATTCATTTCATAAAAATAAGGCATATAAAAATAAAAGACATAAATGTTCAGAAAATAAGTCATCCTTTTGTATAAGAAAAACAATTTGTTTCATTAATTTTTTTGTAAAACACAAAATAAAATAAATAAAAGTATATTTATGCAGAAAATATTCCAATTATTTAACGGTTTATTCATTCACTTGACAAGGCTGGTTTATTTTAAAATAAAGCAGTATCCAAATGCCCCCACACAAAAAAGAAATCCCCTCTTTCAGCAATTTATAATAAAATCCACGATCTTTTTGAAATTATTCATACACTAAAACAAAACAGACCACCCACCAGCATTTCTAGTTGTTGTTCATTCAGTTTCACTTACTCTGTTGATCATCTCGTTTCTGCACTTGATCCCAAAATACATTCACTCTCTTTTTATCTAATTAATTAAGAATCTTTATCATCGCGTCGTTAACATTTAAGAAGATTAAAGAATGTAATGAAATCTAGAGCTTAAGCGCTTGATAATTCTCTAAAAGGAAAGAAACACGAATAAATTTCAGAAGTAAAAAAAAAAGAAAAAAAAAATGTGAAGAGATTTTTGTGACACATCCTTTTCAATTTAAAGAAAAGGAAAACCTTCTGTAAACGGATGCTCTTTTGCCAAGAACATCATTTTTTTTCTTCTTCTTTGGGCCATCTAAACTCTCTTTCGAGTGGATAGTTCTTTTCCCAGCTAGAGAAGTTACATTTTGAGTGGTGAAAAAAAAAAAACCCAGAAAAATGCTTACACAAAGTTTGCACGCCGCAAGCAATTTGCTATGGAATAAAAAAGATGCAATTAAAGAAAGTTTTGGGCTCGTTTTGCGATGTCGCACTAGAGTTAAGTGCCCATGTGGGACGGAGTGATAAAAGTAAATTCGGTTTTAGGTGGAATATTCGGTTCTTATTTTTAAAAAAAGACGTATATCTGAAAATTGCACGCAAATTATCAATCGTGGATAAAATACTGTGATTTGCTTAATAAAATGTTTTTTAGCATTGTGAAAACGTAATGTAACAGCATTCATGCGGTTCGCATATTAGGTGCATTCAGCATTCTAACCGGTTTTTATTAAAAAAAGACGAATGCCTGAAAATTTTATACAAATTATCAGTAGTGGATAAAGTGCTATAATTTACTTAATAAAATGTTTTTCAACATTTTAAAAACGTAATGTAACACAATTCATACAGTTCATTGATTATCTAAGCGTTTCTATTCTGTCTAACGTTGTTTAGCCCATGAAAAAAATTATATATGTAGTAAAGTTTATTATATTCAAATATATGTTAAGCTTTTATCAGATTTTTATATGGATATATACAAGAATATCAGAATTGGTGTTTAAAAGACAACAATTAAAATAATTTGATAAAAATACCTTTTAAAATATAATATAGAAACATAGGGTTACAATTTATGCTATTTCAAATAAAAACAAATTAATTTGTCCATTATCTGCAAATTAGTGATTATTTCATGCATTTATAAAAATAAGGTTTATTAAATTAAAAGATATAAATATATCTAAAATCACTTATCTGAAAATAAGTCTCCCTTTTGTAAAAAAAAAAAATGTCATTAATTTTTTTGTAAAGTAACGAAATAAAATAAATAAAAATAACTTTATCAAGAAAATGCTCCAATCATTTAAAGGTTTCTTCAAAATCGTGATAATTCGAAAACATTTTAAAATAAATCAATAGCCAAATACGAGCACACATAAAAGAAATTCCCTCTTTAAACAAAAAAAATTGATGATCTCGTTTCTGCAAATTATCCCAGAATACATTCACGCTCTTTTTCTCTAATTAATTAAGAATATTTATCATCTCCTCGTTAACATTTAAGAAGATTAAATAATATAATGAACATACCTGCAGTATCAAAAAAATTAATGAAAAGTTCATATGCAAATATATTATTGAAATATATATTAGGCTTTAATCAGATTTTTTATGGACTTATACAAGATTATCAGGATCTGTGCTTAAAAGACAACAAATTAAATGTTTTGATTAACATGCCTTATAAAATATATCATACAAGGATAATTACAATTAATGCTTTTTCAAATAACAAATAAATTTTTTATTATCTGTCAGAGTTTCTGCGTCTGTATATATTTTTTAAATAAAAATAAGGCCTATAAAATTAAAAAATATAAATATTCAGAAAATAAGACACCATTTTGTACAAGAAAAAAAATTATTTCATTATTTTTTTGTAAAACCACAAAATAAAATATCTTTATAAAGAAAATATTCCAATTATTTAAAGATTTATTTATTGACTTGACAAGGCGGACACATTTTAAAATAAAGCAATATCCAAATACACCCACACAAAAAGAGAAATTTCCTCTTTCAGCAAATTATAATAAAATCCACCGTCTTTATGAAATTATTCATATACTGAAACAAAACAGACCACCCACCAGCATTTTTAGTTGTCTTTCATTCAATTTCACTTACTCTGTTGGTCATCTCGCTTCTGCAAATGATCCCAAAATACATTCACTCTCTTTTTCTCTAATTAATTAAGAATCTTTATCATCTCGTCGTTAACATTTAAGAAGATTAAAGAATGTAATGAAATCTAGAGCGTAAGCGCTTGATAATTCTCTAAAAGGAAAGAAAAACGAATAAATTTCAGAAGTAAAAAAAAAAAGAAAAAAAAATGTGAAGAGATTTTTGTGACCATCCTTTTCAATTTCAAGAAAAGGAAAACCTTCTCAAAACTTATGCTCTTTTGCCAAGAACATTATTTTTTCTTCTTCTTCTTTCGGCCATCTAAACTGTCTTTCGAGTGCATAGTTCTTTTCCCAGCTAGAGAAGTTACATTTTAAGTGGTGAAAAAAAAAAGACCTAGTAAAATGCTTACACAGAGCTTGCAAGCCGAAAGCAGTTTGCTATGAAGTGAGAATGATGCAATTAAAAGGAGATTTGAACCCGTTTTCCGATGTCGTATTGGAGTTAAGTGCCCATGTGGGACATAGTGATAAAACTAAATTCGGTTTTAGGTGGAATATTAGGTTTTTATTTAACAAATAGACGAATGCCGGAAAATTTTACATAAATTATAAGTGGTGTATAAAGTGCTGCGATTTGCTTAATAAAATGTTTTTCAGCATTATGAAAACATAATGTAACAGAATTCAAGCAGATCATTGATTATCTAAACGTTTCTCTTCTGGTTAACATTGTTTAGTCCACGAAAAGTTTTTTTTAAGGTAAATAAAAAATATATTTTAATTCATATATTCTCCAATATAATGGGTATTCTGTGATGAGTTCTGGGATATTTATGTTAAACAACAAAATTAAATAAATAAAAATATCTTGATAAAGAAAGTTTTCCAATCATTTAAATGTTTATTTATTATCAGGACAAGGCGGACATATTTTAAAATAAAACAATATCCAAATACACCCACGCAAAAAAATACATATTTTCTTTCAGCAAATTATAAGGAAATCGACGGTCTTTATGAAATTATTCTTATTCTGAAACAAAACCGACTACCCACCAGTATTTCTAGTTGTCGTTCATTCAGTTTCACTTACTCTGTTGATCATTTCGCTTCTGCAAATGATCCCAAAATACATTCACTCTCTTTTTCTCTAATTAATTAAGAATCTTTATCATCTCGTCGTTAACCTTTAAGAAGATTTAAGAATGTAATGAAATCTAGAGCTTAAGCGCTTAATAATTCTCTAAAAGGAAAGAAACACGAATAAATTTGAGAAGTAAAAATAAGGACAAAAAAAAGTGAAAAGATTTTTGCGACACGTCCTTTTCAATTTAAAGAAAACGAAAACCTTCTCTAAACGGATGCTCTTTTGCGAAGAACATCATTTTTTTCTTCTTTGGGCCATCTAAACTCTCTTTCGAGTGGATAGTTCTTTTCCCAGCTAGAGAAGTTACATTTTGAGTGGTGAAAAAAAAAAAAAAAAAAAAAAAAAAAAACCCAGCAAAATGCTTACACAGAGCGCGCAAGCAGTTTGCAATGAAGTGAGAAAGATGCAGTTAAAACAAGTTTTGAGCCCGTTTTGTGACGTCACACTAGAGTTAAGTGCCCATGTGGGACGGAGGGATAAAACTAAATTCGGGTTTTAGGTGGAATGCTCGGTTTTCATTAAAAAAACAAAAAGACGAATGCCTGAAAACTTCACACAAATTAACAGTAGTGGGTAAATTGCTGTGAATTGCTTAATAAAATGTTTTTCAGCATTATAAATACATAATGTAACAGAATTCATGCAATTCCTTAATTATCTGAGCGCTTCTATTCTGGTTAACGTTGATTAACAAATGAAAAAAAAATTATATATGTAATAAAGTATATGTAAAAGAATACAGAAATATATATTAAGCTTCAATCAGATTTTTATATGGATTTATACAAGATAATCAGGATCTGTGTTTAAATACAACAACTAAAATATTTTAAGATACCTTATAAAATATAATAAACAAACATAATTACAATTCATGTTTTTTCAAACAAAAACAAATCAGTTTATCTATTATCTGCAAATGAGTTACTCTTTCCTGCATATATATATATTTTTTTTTATAAAAATAAGGCCTATAAAATTAAAAGATATAAATGTTCCGACAATAACTCACCCTTTGTATAAGAAAAAAAAAATTGTTTCATTAATTTTTTGTAAAGCAACGAAATAAAATAAATAAAAATAACTTTATAAAGAAAATATTCCAATCATGTAAAGGTTTTATTATTATTTTGTCAAGACGGACGCATTTTAAAATAAATCAATATCCAAATACACCTACACAAAAAAGAAATTTCCTCTTTCAGCAAATTATAATAAAATCCACGGTCTTTATGAAATTATTCGTATACTGAAACAAAACAGACCCCCCAACAGCATTTCTCGTTGTCGTTCATTCAGTTTCACTTACTCTGTTGAACATCGTGTCTGCAAATGATCCCAAAATACATCCACTCTCTTTTTCTCTAATTATCTCAGAATCTTTATCATCTCGTCGTTAACATTTAAGAAGATTAAAGAATGTAATGAAATCTAGAGCTTAAGCGCTTGATAATTCTCTAAAAGGAAAGAAACACTATAAAATTTGAGAAGACAAAAAAAAGTGAATAGATTTTTGTGACACATCCTTTTCAATTTAAAGAAAAGGAAAACCTAATTTAAACGGATGCTCTTTTGCCAAGAACATCATTTTTTCTTTATTTTGGGGCCATCTAAACTCTCTTTCGAGTGGATAGTTCTTTTCCCAGCTAGAGAAGTTACATTTTGAGTGGGGAATAAAAAAAACCCCAGCAAAATATTTACACAGAGCGTGCAAGCCGCAAGCAGTTTGCAATGAAGCGAGACAGATGCAATTAAAAGAAGTTTTGAGCCTGTTTTGCGATGTCGCACTAGAGTTAAGTGCCCATGTGGGATGGAATGATAAAATAAAATTCGGGTTTTTGGTGGAATATTCGGTTCTTATTTTTAAAAAGAAAAGTATATCTGAAAATTGCACGAAAATTATCAACCGTGGATAAAATACTGTGATTTGCTTAATAAAACGTTTTTTAGCATTGTGAAAACGTAATGTAACAGCATTCATGCAGCTTATTGATTATCTAAGCGTTTCTATTCTAGCTAACTCTGTTCAGCCCATGAAAAAATTTATGTATGTAATAAAGTATATGTAAAAGTATATTGAAATATATATTAAACTTTAATCATATTTTTATATGTATATATACAAGATTATCAGGATTTGTGATTAAAAGACAAGAACTAAAATGTTTTGATAAAAATACCTTACAAAATATAACATACAAACATAGGATTACAATCCATGCTATTTCAAGCAAAAACAAAACAATTTGTCTATTATCTGCAAGTGAGTTATTATTTCCCGCATTTATAAAAATAACGCTTATAAAATTAAAAGATTTAAATGTATCTAAAGCCACTTATCAGAAAATAAGTCACACTTTTATATTAAAAAAAGGTTGTTTCATTAATTGTTTTGTAAAACAACAAAAAAAATATCTTTATAAAGAAAATATTCGAATTATTTAAAGGTTTATTCATTATCTTGACAAGGCGGACGCATTTTAAAATAAAGCAATATCCAAATACACCCACACAAAAAAAGAAATATACTCTTTCAGAAAATTATAACAAAATCCACGGTCTTCATGAAATTATTCGTATACTGAAACAAAACTGACCACCCACCAGCATTTCTAGTTGTCTTTCAATCAGTTTCATTTAATCTGTTGATCATCTGGTTTCTGCAAATGATTCCAAAATACATTCACTTTCTTTTTCTCTAATTAATTAAGAATCTTTATCATCGCGTCGTTAACATTTAAGAAGATTAAAGAATGTAATGAAATCTGGAGCTTTAGGGCTTGATAATTCTCTAAAAGGAAAGAAACACGAATAAATTTCAGAAGTAAAAAAAGGACGAAAAAAGAGAAAAGATTTTTGCGTCAGATCCTCTTCAATTTAAAGAAAAGGAAAACCTTCTCTAAACGGATGCTCTTTTGCCATGAACATCATTTTTTTCTCTTCTTCTTTGGGCCATCTAAACTCTCTTTCGAGTGAATAGTTCTTTTCCCAGCTGGAGAAGTTACATTTTGCGTGGGGAACAAAAAAAACACAGCAGAATACTTTCACAGAGCTTGCCAGCCGCAAGCAGTTTGCTATGGAGTAAGAAAGATGCAATTAAAAGAAGTCTTGAGCGCGTTTTGCGATGTCACACTAGAGTTAAGTGCCCATGTGGGACAGAGTGATAAAACTAAATTCGGGTTTTAGGTGGAATATTCGGTTTTTATTTAAAAATAAAGATACCAATATCTGAAACTTTTACACAAATTATCAATCGTTTATAAAGTGCTTATCCAAGCGTTTCTATTCTGGATAACGTTGTTTAGTCCATGAAAAAAAAATTATGGTGAATAATCATATATATTTTTCATATATTCTCAAATATGATGAGTATAATAGATCATTTTATTAATGTTCATAAGAATGTTATTTCTAATAAAGAAAATATTAATTTTTACAGAGTTATTTTAAAAGGAAAGTGGTTAGGGAAATATATTAATTAAGTAATTTTCTCTCATTTTTTATTAAAATGAGTTATATAATTATCAAAACATTATATAACTCATTACTAACTCATAACTCAAATTAATAATCATAAAGTGACCATTTGAAATAATTGATCTCGACATATATAAGAATCTTTTTAATTCTAGAAAACCCCAAGATTTTTATTCTAGAAAATTACAGAATCTTTCTAATTCTTGAAAATAATAGCAAGATTATTGGATTTAAGAAAATGATGATATTTACACTAATGATCATTAAAGAATTCTTTACTGTATTGCAATTTATTACGAATTATTTTTTATCTCTGTCATACAACTAATAATTCACGTGATTAATTTTAAATTTTTATATAAGAATTATTGACTGATAAGCATTTTTGCGATCAGTGCTTTAGAAGTTGCTTATCTTACAGTCAGTACTTTTAAATGGGTTATAATTAAGATTTGCTTAATTTAATATTTAAATTAATGTTTACATTACCTAAAAATGGTATTAAGTATTGTCCAGAATTATTTTTAATTACATTATGTTCCATTAACTACATAATAAAATTTAATTATTTAACGTAAAATTAATTTAAGAACGTTTACAATAACTTGCATTAAATTTAATATTAGAGCTTCTTATCTCACTTGGTAGACAAGAAACATCTAGATCAAGTCCAAGACACCATGTGGTGTCATGGAAGGAAGTAAAAGAGGGTGGGGGGAGGGGCAGGCAGCTTCTGTTGAGAAGGAACACCCTAGGTAGAAGTCTGACTTGGCTCTGTGACGCTGACTTTTTAAGCGATCTGATTGTACGCCCAACGCCCAACATTCTACAATCATATTAGACCGGGACCTACGACTTAAAGGGGATTTCGAACTACTACAAGTACCTATAAGTATCCATGGCACCACCGGGACACGAAACCTGTGGCACCGAGTACCAGAGAGCTAGTCACTCGCCATCAGACCCGAATCTTTAGCACTTCCGATGGAGACGTTTCTAAACAATTTTCTATTACCGTGTTAGAATATTTATAAGAATTTACATGGCTTAAAGATAACTTTTTTAAAAGTTTCATGAATAACACCAATTTAAAATTGGCGTTTAAATTTAGTAACTATTATTTTCGGTATGCCCCCTTTCATTTAGTTTCAGAATTTAAAATGACTGTCATTCGTAAATTTAATTTTGTAAAGCCGATAAAGAAAATCTGAAGCTATTTCTTGAAAAGGATGAGTTGAATTCTCACCATATAATTAGAGGTTCGTTCTGTTTGCTTTCAGACTAAACAGGCTTTTACAAAATTTTAGAATTCTTGAAATAAACCATTTCAAAATACTGTCTTTTGGTTTCTTCTTTAAGACCAGTTTACTCTCTAGGGATTTAAATGAATCAATTTCAAACAGTTTTGACGTAAAACATTTTGAATAACTGATGTTTATTCCTTTAATTTAAGATTTTCACGGATTGTAGAAGGACTAAAATTTACAACATTTTTAGCAATAAGAAGATGGATGGAATTTTGCTGATTTTGGATCCATCGACTATTGTTGTCTTCCTGAAAAATTTTAAGTCGCGTTATTTCAAAATATATTAAAATATTTTTCCAACCTAACAAAATATTATTAGAAAATTTATATATCTATGACAGGATAACTTTTTATGGTTTTTCCAAGTCTTTTCTTAGCTACAGTAATAAATACTTCTTTATATTCACGATATAGATGCCAGTAAAAAATTTAAAAAATAATTTATCGACTCTTTTTTCCTCATAAGATTAATTTAATAGATAATAGTTTTATACAGCGTTTAAATTCCTCAGGGAACTTTTGACAGAATAGAATATAGTTATTTTTTATTATATTTGAGTGTTGCTTACTAGTCGTGATACTAATAATAGAAGGAGCCATGATAACTACTTTTTTATTATTTTACTAACTAATGTTCCCAGTAGTAGTGCGCACAGACTAACATTCAAAATTTTACAAGTTTGGGTACTGATAATAGAAGGAGCCATCATAACTACTTTTTAATATTTTATTAACTGTCAAATTCCCAAACCTGTTCCCAAACCAAATTCAGTAGTGGTGCGCACAACATTCAAAATGTACAAGTCGTGATATTGATAATAGTGGGAGACACGATAACTACTTTTTAATATTTTATTAACTGTCAAATTCCCAAACCTGTTCCCAGTAGTAGTGCGCACAGACTAACATTCAAAATTTTACAAGTTTGGATACTGATAATAGAAGGAGCCATCATAACTACTTTTTAATATTTTATTAACTGTCAAATTCCCAAACCTGTTCCCAGTAGTGGTGCGCACAGACTAACATTCAAAATGCTACAAGTCGTGATATTGATAATAGTGGGAGACACGATAACTACTTTTTAATATTTTATTAACTGTCAAATTCCCAAACCCGTTCCCAGTAATGGTGCGCACAGACTAACATTCAAAATGCTACAAGTCGTGTTACTGATAATAGAAGGAGCCATGATAACTACTTTTTTATTATTTTACTAACTAATGTTTCCAGTAGTAGTGCGCACAGACTAAAATTCAAAATTTTACAAGTTTGGATACTGATAATAGAAGGAACCATCATAACTACTTTTTAATATTTTATTAACTGTCAAATTCCCAAACCTGTTCCCAATAGTACAGCGCACAGACTCACATTGAAAATGGTGAGAGTTGTATATTTTCCAGTCACCCTGTTGTATGGTGTAGTATTCAGTGGGCATCGGCAGTCACGTTTTGGCTTTTCTACATGCTATATGCAGATACAGGACGACAACTCCAGAAAGTACTCTCAGAAGTCCCCAGATTTCGTAATGAGTCCTATGTAACGCTGAGTTTGCTAAAAATCAGTGGAAAAGGAGCTAATGGACAAGTGTAAGTTTAAAAAATCAACAAAGTTGAGTAACCACAAATAAACTTAAAGAAAAAAATGTTTTTAATATGTTTCAAATTCTAACGGCATTATGATTTCAGAACCAAGGACATCAAAATTAAGTATAGTCTATGGCAAACAAAAGCAAAGTATTAACAGAGGCCCAACTTTTGAAAATTCTTTATAAATTTACCTTCGCTGTTTTATTTGTATGTCCGCTCCTTATAACAAACCATTATTTAAAAGTTATATTTTGTCTTTTTTTTAAATCATTAACATGATGATTTTTGTTTATTCATATCATCATTATATTTTTGACTGAAATAATTTCATACATTTGAATTTTGAAATTCAAAAGGCACAATATTAAGTGCATTGTTTAAACTACAATAATAAATAAATATGCGAATTGAATTTTATTTGTTATAAAAATAAGGTTTTCCATGAATATTTGATACATATATTCAATGAATATATGTATATGAAATATTTGATATCGATTGAGAGTATGATATTTGAATAAAGAATATTATGAACATCTGAAATTATTTCTGCTTCAATTAAAATTGCTTAATCTTTACTGAACGTGATGACCCAAGCTTCAAGGAAAAATTCATGGAAATATTCTTCTTAGTTTTGATGGCGATGCCCGAGGACTCACAATTCTCGAGATTTATAGACTCCCAAGAGGAATTTCAAGCAAGACATCCATATCTTATCGGTATTTGAGCCCATCCTCGTTGAATGGCAGTCACGAGTCTCATCACCCTACTACTGAGTCCAAAAAATGGGATGGGGAAGACAGACTGCAAGTAAGTTTTTTTATTCATATTTTAGAGAAAATAAATCTCAGTGTTTTGGACTTTTTTAAATACACTCCCCGATATAGAAAATGCAATACCGTGAAGATTCCACCGTATAAATTATGCAAATTTCAGAGAATGCGCAACTGGACAAGTTATGCACACGATCTGAGATGTAAGTTGGTCACGTGATTATTGCGTGGGATAGAAGGGAAGGAAATGGCGTATGAAAAAAAAATGGCCTATTTCCGTAGGCGTCCTTTCCAGAATTTCGAGATTTTTTACTTTATATGTGGATTAAGAGATGCCAGGATTACGACACTGGCAGTTCAGGCAATTGGACAATTTTACACTCGCTTTTTCACTCTGCCAGCTTATTTGAACACTCGTTCTCTTGCGTATATATCGCTAGGTCATGAGTTCAGTCGCCTCTTTGGACTATTGATGAACATCATATAAAAGAATTTGTATGGTTAATAAAAGGAAAACCACATAAATTAAAATACATAGTATTGTATATTCTACTCAAGTATACATAAGAATAAATTTGGCGGTGTATTCGATATGTAAGTTCTATGAAAATAAATGTTTCTGTTATCAAAGATTTACAAGACCTTCTGTGCGATTGAGGACATTTTGCTCAACGTAACACAGTAATAGAAGGAAATATTGCTAATTTGCAATCGAATTATGGGCTTACGAGCGGCTCATTAATCTTACCCATTGTATTGCTGCTGAAATGCATGTATATGTGTCCACTGTGTATAGAATTTGGACCAGATGGATCGATGAACAAAATGTGAAGCATCGTGAAAGACAGATCAACCTAGACATACAACAGAATACACGGATCGACACATCCAAAGGGAAACGGGAGGGTCCCATAATCAATTGATCTCTTCATTCTGCTGGAATGTGCAGAGAATGTTGGATGCTCCAATATCTGAGAGAACAGTTCCACAACGATTGGTGGAAAGCGTCTTGCACACAAGCTACCCTGTGTAAAGATTGCCATTAACACCAACTCCCTCACGAGAAAGATTGACATGGTGTCTAGAAAGAGTCACTTAGCAAACTGAATGGCACAATGTGATGTTCAGTGACGAGTCTCTGTGTTTGTCTGATTATAGTCGCCATGAGAGAGACTGGAAACATTAGGGAAATACAATTAATCTAACCACTGTAGAACCAATTAATTTTAGCTTAGCGTAATGATGTGTGTGTCATCAGACACAATAGCAGATTACATATGATATGCATCAGAGGCACATTGATGACACTGCGATACGTTGATGAGGCTCTGCAATCTTACATTCAGTGGCTGCAAATAGATGACACACGATGTACATCACCAAACAAACCTTGTAGCATGTCTAGTTGTTTCCTTGGCCTGAAATGTATCTTGATATCTCACCAATCGAGCATATCTGGGATGTGATAGGGTGTCATTTTTCTGTTTTGCCCCAGCCTCAATTGGAGTACGAACTGTGGAGGAGGGTTGAGAGCGCATGGGCTTCCATCCCTCAGGACACCATCCGCACTGTAATTGAATCAGTACCTCATAGGATGTCTGTTTACATCAGAGCAGGAAATGATCCTACTTCCTATTTATCACCTTGCGTATTTCATCAATGTATAAAATTATCTTCTTGTAAATAATATTACTTAATGTATGCATTCCCTGTCATTATCACATTCAACCCATACTTTTATGGTGTAGCATTTTCTATTCCGGGTAGTGTAAATTGAAACTAAGAAAACTAATTTGCGAATTATTTTCATTCGCAAATTTATTGCAAATTTTGTTTTAAAGTTTTCTGAATTTGTTCTAATGACACATTTTAGAATAAATTACTATTCAATGCAGTTACTTAAAAGAACTATGTGATAAAATATTTTTTATTTGAAAAACTGGAATGAAAAATTTACTTTCATGATTAATTGATGATTGTACATGAGCTTTCACTGATAATCATCACGAACTTGAAATAAGTTGAAGAATATATTTGATATATTTGTATAGTATATTTGTTGATGAATATATTTCTATTTAAAATAATATCATAGGCTTTAGTTTTGTAAATAGTGGTTATCTTCATCTTTTAGCTGCCATATTTGTTTTATACTTAACTGTAGGCTGCTACTAACCTGCTATTTAATTTCATGAGCAATATTTTCGATGCACATAAGCGTTAGGTGGGAAATAATGCAATGGCTGGTACGGTATGATTCGCTGTATAAAAAAATCTCAAATAAGAGGAAATTGTACAGTGTATTCTATATGTATATTCTATACAAATAAATGTTTCTGTTATCAAAGATTTACTAGAGCTTCTATGTGATTGGGGACATCCTGTTCAATGTAGCACGTCAATAGAAGGAAATATTGCTAATTAGTATTCAAGTTAATTCCCACATTTGCATATGATGGAGAAGAAATATTGAAAGACTTCAACCAGACAATCCTACTGTCGATCAAGACGCAAACAAAAGTTGCTAAAATCGTCATTGAATTTCTTCGTCTTCATCATTGATTCTTCTTTCTTCTGACTCTACTGATACTACTTTTCTAATACTAATATTGATACTCAACTTATGATACTATTACTACTTTTCTACTGAATCTTCTTCTTAAATATCCTTTCTTTCTTCTTTTATAAAATCAATGAATGCAATTTATGCTGCCAGCTCATTTGAACACTCGCCCTTTTGCGCATATACCGCTAGGTCAGGAATTCGGTCTGGCTCTTTAAACTATTAATAACCACCATATAAAATAATTTACATAGTTAAAACAAGTAATATGAAAAAAAAAATTTAAAGTCAATTCCTACTTTTTTTCCCATTTATTGTAGAATATCCTTTATGAATATTATAGTTTATCTGGCGCCATCTACTGGTAGATGTATGCAACTTAAATCTAAAAAAAAACTAAAATTAATTAATTAAATTTAATTACTGAATTAATATGTGAAAAAACTGAATTAACGTCAAGTGTCCTCCACTACAAGTCCAAAAAATAAGTATTCAAACTTGAGTGGATGAATAAAAAGTATTTTATTAACGATTGAAAATTTGAACAAGATAGATATAGGGAGAGTGTGAGCTAATAGAAGGAATTGAAAAAGCAAAACCACATAAATTAAAATACATAGCATTATATATTCTACTCATTAGCATATGTGTTATACAAAAAATTCATTCATTTTCGACAAACTTTAATATTTTAAAATAAGCAAAGCATAACACTAGCAATTTTAAAATACTCCAATAAACTTTCGTACGAAAGCTATTACATATAAATAGCAATAATTTAAATGTGACATTTAATAATGGAACAAAAATGCACAATTGACAAAATAATATTATTGAAAAAAGGTTCCCCATTGCGAAGTTTTAATAACAATTACTCACAGCTGGATCTCGTTGTTATGATCGAAATGAATTTGAGAGCGAAATAAATTAATTTTTAAAAGGCGAAGAATTTCAGTTCTCGCCTCCGAATTTCGTCCAGCTTATATTCTAAATGAACTCTGCTTTGTTCCGAAAAGTCACACAGCAAAGACAAATAAACTCGAGTTGAGATCAGTTTATTAGATCGCGGAGTTCCCATAGACGGCGCATCCGTAAAGCTATGAAATTATCAAGGTATGAATAATTTATGAGCCATACGGTACCTACCATTCAAACTGGAGATGTCTAATCTATAAATAAAGTGCGAAAGATTTGACTATCTCCTCCGTCGCCACAACCCTGAAAATTAATCAGGGGATAGAAAATGAGAAAATTATGCCTGGAAACGTTTTGAAATAAACCGTCGACGGTTTTTGTGTCTCTAATTAGTTTTCTTTTATTACAAAAGCATGGGAAGATTTTTGAGCTCAGAATTTTCCTCGGCAACGAAACTTATTAGCATTAGAAGTTATAAATATGCTTTGATTTCTAAGAAGGAGATTTCTGTGTTTGCAGTTCTGTTAATATCGTATATTGGTGATGCAGTTCATTTGAATGATTAATTTAGTAAATCATATTAAACCTCCACCTGTTTTTTTTATTGTTTCTGTTTAATTAATTTTAATGTGAATGCTTGCGTTCATAAGGTTAAGTTTAATTGGCTCTTTTATAATTGCGAATAGTGATATTTTTCCAAGAGTAAATCATTGTTAAATATATCAAAATTAAGTACGTTTCAAATAAATAGAACAATGCTTTCAAAATTGACACTTAATGTTGTAAGAAACTTGGGATTTAATACTTGAGTAATTGAGTGATTCTCAACAGTAGAACCATAGATTTTATATGGATATATATTATTGTGTTTTGAGTTGCGGAGAGTCATCAAGAAGAAATGTTTTTTGTTTATAATGCTTATAAATGGTAGCTTTGGGTTAACGCTCAACGGTCTTCATTTGTACTCATTGGGCTAATTAGTCCCGGACTTTTAGTTTAACTTGGATTCCGAACCACAAACAAACATCCATGCTACTGTCAGGATGGAATGAATGTCATGGATATTGGTAGGATAATGATATGGATAGCATGGATAAATGGTACAGAAATGTACAATTTTACCAATGGTTTTTAAATTCATAATTTTAATGTGATAATGTGAAACCTTTTGATCTAACTTCATACCACAAAAACAAATCTTGCACGAAGGAAATAAGTCTAGATTTTATAGAAATTATTTCTCAAATAAGAGAGATTTGAATATGAGTCATTCAATGTATATGCTTTATACAATTTCTAAATAATAAAAAAATCAGGTTTCAGACAATTTCTTGGTTATCTCGCAAATTTTTACTTAATACTTACATCAATGTTTTTAATAATTATTATTATAATTGTAGCTAGCATAATTTTTATTGCCCTCTTAGAGGACTGTGAAGCAAACAAAAATGATTTAAAACAGACCTTTCTAAATATTGAAAGCTCGACCTATATTCTTGAGGTATGGTTCCATTATATTAGTAGTATCGATTAACAATGTTAATACATTACTGAAGTTACTTTTTGGTACTTCAATAAGTGAAGTCATAAAAAACAATACTAACTGCTTTGCAGATTGACACAGTCCAATTAAAGCTATTTTAATCCTAATGATTAAAGAAGAAATAAAAGTTCCAAACAAAATAATTATCAACAACAGACCGATTCTCACTTTCAAAGTGGAGTTGGAAAAGCGATTGAAATGAACCCTAGCTGGCTTCTGTAACAACGCCTTTCTTATCTTAGAATTTATTCTTGATGAACAATTAAGATGAGAATTCTCATTTCCTCACCGTCGAATACATTTCTTTTGTAGGGATTCAAGTGGAAAGAACTGTCACCTAAAACCCATTCCCAAATACAGCTGGTGGATGGGGTTTCAATTTCATCCCAAATGGACCATTTAATTATCGTTTCCTTACTATTTTTTTTACGCGTACTTCAATCAATCTCTACTTGACGTCACAGATCCAGGCTTTTTAATGATGTATGTATTATTGTTTTATGGTGCATATGAAAAGTAATATTCAAGATAAACTTTAGTGCTTCAAAAGAAAATGTAAAAGATTTTTGGATAAAGAATTTTTTTTTTCCAGTAATTGACTTGAGTTCAATAAATATCAACATTTAAAAATGGAAAAACTTTAATTAAAATTGTAAAGCTTCAATGATTTTTAAATCGTAAAACGTTAATTAATTTTAAAGGGTAAAACTGTAATTTAAATGGAAAACTTTAATTTAAATGTAAAACTTTAATTAAAATGGTAAAACTTTAATTAATTTTAAAGGGTAAACTTCAATTTAAATGGTAAAACTTTAATTAATTTTAAAGGGTAAAACTTTAATTTAAATGGAAAACTTTAATTTAAATAGAAAACTTTAATTAAAATGGTAAAGCTTTAATTAAGATGGTAAAACTTCAATTAAAATGGTAAAACTTTAATTAATTTTAAAGGGTAAACTTTAATTTAAATGGAAAAACTTTCTTTAAAATGGTAAAACTTTAATTAATTTTAAATGGTAAAATTTTAATTAAAATGGTAAAACTTTAGTTAAACTGGTAAAACTTTAATTAATTTTACTAAAATTGTAAAATTTTAATTAACTTTTTTAAATAGTGTCTTTTGATTTTGCTAATAATAATTTTGAAAATTCTGCTTTGTGACACTTATCTTGGTGAGGTTTAACAATCAAAATATTTTATAAGGTCTTCTATCAGTAGAGGAGCATAATTCATTTTTATTTGTCTTAAGAGTACAAAAAAAATATGCTAGCGTTCAAGGTTATTGTAAAGGTAAAATATGCACAAGAAAATTATAATAATTGCATCAGCCAGGAATGACACTGATTATACAATTATTTTACTGAAACAAACTAAATATTCAATACTAATATCTTTAAACAATTGGTTCTTAACCGTGGTCCATGGACTCATTGAAAAACAGTGGCATTGGATTGGAAAAAATTATTTTTACCCATATCTAATTAAATCTAACATTTCTCAATTGAATGTATGCAATAAACTATATTATCATTAACTGAATTTGTGATTATCAATAAAAATAATTATTTATCATTATCAGATTATTTTCTATCACATCATTATTTCATCCAATATACAGAACACCAGTACTTGCATTGACAAATTATTAATGACAAATTTTGAATTATCATCTAGATATTGTATTTTATTATTATTTAGTGAGCTTATGATGTTTTAATTGAGAAAGTACGTAACAGTAATTTTTGAATACTCGCTAAAAAATTAATATTAATATATACGGTAATATAACTCTTAGGAAAATACATTTTGAATGTTTTACAGACAAATACATTTTTGAAAATACTCTTCGCATTTTATTGAAAATACATTTTGAATGTCTGTAACAGTAATCTTTTTCGAAAGGAAACAAAGTAATTTTATGTCATCGATTATTAATTTGAATATGTCATCACAACTCAATTATCTGTCTTAATAAAATAACAATTTCTATTCAGAGTCTTAATAATAATTTCTGTTCGGATTACATATATATTTATTTTTATATTTCTGAAAACAATTGTAATGGATGTAATAGGAATTTAAATGAAATTACATAGATAACATAGATTAATATTCGAAACAGAATTTCTATAATTTTTTGTATAGTTTGGTTATTCAAAAAATATTGATCTATATTTTTAATGAGGTTTTGAGTGTTTCTTTGTTATCTATGATAAATACAACTACTTCATAGATTGAAACTTTGTTTTTATTTTAGTTTATAAAGGATTTTACTATTACATTAACTTTACAATTAACTTTAAATTATTTACAATTATATTTTGTTATATTTTTATTTATAACTTTGCAATTATTTTTTTTTATATTTACTTAAAAGTAAATTTTGTGATAATTTAATTTACCTTTTAAAAAAAAAGGAATTTCTTAAGTTGTAACAATTATATTTTAAAACAATAAGCAATATGAATTTTTAAACCGGATATGTAAATAATATCAGCAAGAAATAATTTTCTTATTAGTAAATACTGTTTTATACAAAATAAAATACACATTAAGTTTAATTATGTTACATATGCTATATATTAACATATACATAAACTAAATATTAAATTCATATGAAATAATTATTTCTGAAGTGTATTTTAAAATAGAACATGTTTAAACAAATATTTTAAGCTGTTAGAAAGATTTTCTGTTGTTGTTGTTGGAATTATATTATTTATAAAATCCAGCTTTTCATCATTGGTAAAATAATTTAAATTTGAATTACAGATGAAATAAATAAAAACTTCGGAACGGAATTTGAATTTCTAAAAATGCTTAAGGATTTAACTTTAAAAATAAAACCAAACAATTTGAAAGAAACAACTGTTTGTTTGTTTGTTTATTTAACAACTTGTTTAAAGGGAAAATTATTTAGGGAAAATAGTGTTTCATAATTTGATTAATTTAATGATTGTAATCGTGTAGTGAAATATGTTGGTTAGAGTTCTTAAATTTTATATGGATTATATACTGCATTGGAGGGATTACTGGGAAATATAAAATTTTTTCAATACATGATATATTATTTTTCTTTCTTTAAATGAAATCATGAACATACTCTATTTCAATATAACCAAAGTGTTGGATAATTTAATTAATTTAACATATTAATATGATTATTTTGCATTTCATTACATATATATTGTGACCTTGCTTGTCTCAATAAGTAACATAATCTATTTTGCATTAAACTTTCTTGAAAAAAGATTAAAATTAATCAACAAATTTTATAATTTCTTATTTCTAGATAATTAAGAAAATTAAAACATTTTTCATTAAAAAAATAGATATTAAATTAATAAATGCGGAAATCCAAGTATGAAAAATAATGAAAATGGGTAAAAATCAAACAATTCGTTGATAAAAATAAATGAGAATTGTGAACCATAAACGTGTATACCACGTTAAAAACTACGATGTCATTTCCGTTTCGTTTCTAATTTACAATTTTTATTTTCGGCTTGTACCAGATGAAAATATAATTAATTTAGAGAGAGTGAAATGAACTTGCAATTTAATTTATAGCTGCACAAAACTAATTTAATTAATTTTAAAATTATTTTTTATTTATTTTTTGTGAATGTTCAGCAGATGATAATGAAAAGAGACGAATTTTGAGTTAATACTTTATGAATGTAATATTCTTTTAAAGCTAGATGAAGAAAAAGATAGAAAATAAAAATGTTCAATTCATGGCCTATGTTCGAATTTGGGATGGTACGTGGGCAGCAAAAGAACTACTTTACCAGATTAAATGAAATAACTCAAAGAAAAAATTGTAGTCCTTTGTGTTAAACTGTAGGAAATACAAACACAGACAAAAAGAAATCCTTATAGGTTATAAAAACAAATAGAGATTAATATGTGACATTTGTCCAAGGATTTAATAAAAAATACCATTTCAAAAATAAATGTCACCCTATTTACCAAGCCATGCAAATGAAATGTATTATTTAATAATCTCATTCATAATAATATGGATATTTAAACGAATCCGTATTTAATCCTCCTTTTATAGTCACATTTGTTCTAATTTATTCAATTTTATTTCAATTTATTCAATTCATTTAAATTTTATGTTTGTACTTTTGTTGTATACAATTTGAAAATATTTCTAACACGGCATTTATCAACTTTTCATTATTTGCAACACAATTTTCCATCATAATATATCATTTCCTTCTCATACAATAACAATGACTGCAATGATAATGTATTTTGGGGCTAAAGCTACATTACGACTATAATTACAAACCTTACAAATTACCAAGAATAAATAAATTTATTGATATTTGGAATACCAATTTTCTGCATGGACAAAACCAGAATCGATGGCTTTTTACTCAATTCACTTCAGAAAGTGGTTGTATGTGAATAGTAGAAGAACATGCTTTCTGCAAACTAATAGAACTGAAAGCAACACAACTCGCATTATTTGCTATCTTAAGGGTTTTTATAAATGAAGGGAATTATGAAGAGAGAAAATTGCGACAAAATATGCGATGGTGCTCGTTTAATGTCTGGAAGATAGGTGCCCAGATCTACCTCCCCGTGGTGCACCTGGTAACACTTTTTAGTGGCTAAAAGATCTGCACCTTGGCATTATTGTTAGATTAATGAACTCTGTTTCAGCATGTTTTGTTGTATTTGTTGTATTATTTTGTTGTTGTTGTATGTTGCATGATTTTTTTTCGTTGTTCTTTTTTTGCTGTAACTGCTCATAATCTGCCATTGGAAATAAAAAAAAAAATGTCTGGAAGATTTCAAAGTCTACAAGCACTTATGAAACTAAAATATCCACATTGTGTTTGGACATATTGCATGATTCATGAAAGAACTCTGGCTTCCAAAAGAATGAATCCTGGTCTGAATATTATACACTGAAGTGACAAAAGTCATGGGATACCTCATAATATCGTGTCGGCCCTCCTTTCGCCCGGCGAAGTGCAGCAACTCGACGTGGCATGGACTCAACAAGTCGTTGGAAGTCTTCTTCAGGAATATTGAGCCATGCTGTCTCGATAGACGTCCATAATTGTGAAAGCGTTGATGGTGCAGGATTTTGGGCACGAACAGACCTCTCGATGATGTCCCATAAATGCTCGATGGGATTCATGTCGGGCGATCTAGGTGGCCAGATCTTTCGTTGGAATTGTCCAGAATGTTCTTCAAACCAATCGCGAACAGTTTTGGCCCGGTGACATGGCGCATTGTCATCCATAAAAATTCCATCGTTGTTTGGGTACATGAAGTCCATGAATGGCTGCAAGTGATCTCCAAGTAGCTGAACATAAGCATTTCCAGTCAATGTTCGGTCCAGTCGCACCAGAGGACCAAGTCCATGCCATGAAAAAACAGCTCACACCATTACGGAGCCACCACCAGCTTGAACAGTGCCTTGCTGACAGTTTGGGTTCATGGCTTCGGGGGTCTGCGCCACACTCGAACCCTACCATCAGCTCTTACCAACTGAAATCGTGACTCATCGGACCAGGCCACGGTTTTCCATTCATCTAGGGACCAACCGATATGCTCACGTGCCCACGAGAGTCCCTGCAAGCAATGTCGTTCTGTCAGTAAAGGCACTCGAGTCGGTCTTCTGCTGGAATAGCCCAACAAAGCCAAATTTCTCCACACAGTTCTAACAGACAAGTCCCTTGTACGTCCCACATTGATTTCTGCGGTTATTTGACGCAGTGTTGCTTGTCTGTTAGAATTTATGACTCTTTGCAGACGTCGCCAGTCTCGGTCGTTAAATGCAGGCGGTCGACCACTGCGCTGTCCATGGTGGGATGTTATGCCTGAAATTTCATACTCTCGGCACACTCTTGACACAGTGGATCTGGGAATGTTGAATTCCCTAACGATTTCCGAAAGGGCATGACCCATGCGTCTAGCTCCAACTAACATTCCGCATTCAAAGTCTGTTAATTCCCGTCGTGCGGTCATCATCACGTCAAAACCTCTTCACATGAATAACTTGAACAGAAATGAAAGCTCTGCGAAAGCACTGCGCATTTATACCTGTTCTACGCGATGCTACTGACATCTGAAAATTTGCATATTGCTATCCCATGACTTTTGTCACTTCAGTGTATATAGAAAACATTGAATACAGCAAAAATGGCTATACTTTATGCTATATATATTTAAAAATGCTATATTTATTATATTATTATGTTTTACAAAACTGCCATATATACTTTATGCTATATATATATACAAAAAATGCATTTTTATTTTATTTGGCAAGTATGCCTATGGAATAAAAACAAAAGACTTTACTGGAACCATAAGACCCATTTCTTTAAAACAAACACAAATTTTTAAATTTAAAATAATATTATCGGATGTCTTCCAAAATTAATACATACTGCAAACATTAGTATAGCTTGCCGGATTAGATAAGATATAGTAAAAATTAAAATAAACTACTGTTATGCCTTTGGCACAATGAAATACATTTTGTTGAAAGTAAAACAAATAAATGTCAATGAACTATTTATTGAAAAAATATATGCATGGGAAACAATTCAAATTAATCTAAATAAATGATTTTCCAAAAGTGCTAGAAATTCAATTTAAAGTAAATTATAAAGTATTTACTGTAGCATTTTTAAACTTCATGCAGCTAAATGAATGTAGAAAAAAAAATTAGAGGAATTCTCAGTAAATACTGCATCTTAAAAATACGTTCGTATTTATATGCGGTAACAAAATAACTTCAACAATCCATTCTTACGTATCAAATTACGCCTGTCGACAATGGCATGCATTGCTGGTTACACATATAATTATTTATGGTCCTTATCTCTGTTTTAAACGTAATAATGCTGCTATATTTGCATAATTGTTTCTCTAGATGTATGGTAAAAATAAGAACTAATTTGGAGGATTTATTTTCAAACCCACTGACTTTAGTCCCAACGGTAAAATTAAGTATAACATTAAATACTTAAATAAAAGGGAGAAAATGAGTTTATCTTACTGATTTTTTCCCAACTGTACCAGCAAAAGCCAATTATATATGATTTAATAAACATAACTGTATACTTAAATCGTAATCTAAATATATAAATAAAATAATTTGATTGCTTTTAATTTTTGAAATTTAAAAAAAAAAAAAGCCACTAAAAAGAATAAAATTATTTAGCAATTCAAATGCATTTATAATTAAATTACAATTTACTTTTAAGGAAAACAACTTTAAAAGTTTGAATATCTTATTATAATCGGTGATTTGGAATCTGTGTTCCATTTAGTTTTAATGTCTTAATTTAAAAGAAATTCTTTCAATTCTTGCAAGATAATTTATATTATTGCAATATTAATCATATTGCTATGTTTCACATTAAATATTTTGACCTATTTTCATCAATAAAATTGTAATCTGATTACTATCAGAATAGTAAAATTTGAAAGATGGAAAAGTTAGTATACATCTTCCCAGGTATAGAAAATCGAAATAACGTTTTGAATTAGAGCAAAAACTGAAGTATGATACGATCTCAAATTAATAAATCAGCCATGTAGGTTCACAATTTGAAATACTTTGTTATAGACCCATAAAAGGAGAAAGCATACATTGGTGAAGATATTTTTCTGGATAATTAGCTTATATTCCCGGGCCTGCATGGCCGAGTGGCTAGCGCTCTGGCGCTCGGTACCACAGGTTTTCGGGTTCGAGTCCCGGCGGTGCCATGGTTGTTTGTAGTGGTTCGGAATCCACTTTAAAAAGTAGATCCCGGTCTAATAAGCTCGTAGAGCGTTGCGGGGGCATTGTTACTCCGCGTCCGTGGCGTATCTTTAAGTTACACGCGCCCCTGGGTAATGCAAAGTGAGTACGTCTGTGCAGCACTTGCCTTAAGGCATCCAACACCAAGGTGTCTGTGTTTCCCAGCTGCATTAGAAAGAAAAAAAAACTTATATTTCCAAAGAATATACCATCACAGCCCGCCCGACGAAAATTAAATAAGCTGCGAAAGGGCACATTGTTGAACAATCAGACCATTGGATGATTTATTTTAAAACTTACTGACTTCAGTCCCAACGGTAACATTAAGTCATGAATAGGAATAAAACCTTGAACTTCATTCGAAGCAATCACAAACTAACTCCTGTTGACGCTTTAATTACTACCATGATTGGATATGTATCCTGATAGTAAGCAAACATTTATGTATCATTTATACCCAGATATGTATTGTAGCATTTTTCCCACGGGAAAAGTTCTGGCATTTCTTTTCCAGAAAAGACGAATGTATATTCTTTGACAAGTACATAATTACAACCTATCACTCAAATTTGACAGCAGATAAGCAGTGTTGTGGGTAGTTATATTGCATGCAATTAGTGTTTTGTACTAATAAGAATAACCTGTCACTCAAATCTGATAGTAGATATCAGGTATAATGAGACTCAGAAAACTAGCGAATGCCTGTGCGACCTCCGCAGGTCGAAACAATTACACATGGAATATGAACCACACCATGAGTGGTTGCATCTTGATTGGAGATTGATCATGGACTGAGGAAGTGTCGACTCCCATGAGAAGTGATGAAAGCTGACCCTTCTTGAAGAAATTTCTTAAATGGAGATTTTGGTGAAGAAATGAGAGAGTTCTGCAACGAGTCAACAAAAACTGTTGTTTTTCTGACAGAATAGACCGGAGTTTCCGCCTGTTTTCATAGTGAGTCAGTCCTTTGTGGTTTCATGTATTAAGCCGTGTGATAAATTAAGGTCTGCCGCAGACGACATGTTTTGAAATTTGATGTAGACTCGAGAACTCTGAAAATCTTCGACCTTGGAACAAACTGTAATTGTGATTTAAACGTGTACAAATTTATATTTTTAATTTTCATTTCTTTGTATAATAACCAAGAGTTCTGAATTATATACATATATATATATATATACATATATATCATCAGTGGCGCAACAGCCCCATGGTGGGCCAAGGCCGTCGGCCTACCGACAGATTTCTAGACAAGAGATGATGTGTTTTTACAGGGTAGGGTTTTCAGCCCTATGTCCAACTACGCTCAACAGTCATATTAGACTGGGACCTACGGTTTAAAGTGGATTCCGAACCACTACAAACGTCCATGGCACCGCCGGTAGTCGAACTCGAAACCTGTGGCACCGAGCGCTAGACTCTCGGCCATTCAGACCCATATATACGAGAACCATATACCTCGTATATATAGTGCTTGTAAATAAAATTAAAATGTTTCTATGATCCCGAACCATTATAGGCCTAGTATAAGCCGAGACGTTACAATACCAATAAACCTACGTTGATATACACAGATGTATTAATTAATAAGGCTTGAGATTAGTAGTTTAAGGTATACTTTTTTATGCATGTGATGTTGATTTTGCTACAAGATAGGGATTTTAAATTAGAATTCAGCTAATTTGAAATGCAGTAAGCAAATACAGATATTTACTTTAAAGTAGATTGCATGCCTGAAAGTTAAGGAAGCAATCTTCTTGCTTTTTTCATCATGATAATGTAATTTTCTTAGCTTTGTTTGTTTTAAACATAATATAAAACTATAACAAAGACATAATTAAAGGAAGTATGATACATTTTTTTAAAAACTTTTTTATAGCAAAAACATCGTTTACATCTAACTATACTAAATACATTGAAATTTTGGATGTTCTTATACAAGCATACGATTATTTGTAATATTATTTGAAAACAAATAAAATAGATCTTTTTGCACTTTTATATCATAGATAATAATATTTCACTCAATGATAATCAATAATCTACATATTGATTTAATGTATTGTGACCTATGTCCATACTTATTTATTGCACACTATAATGCATCCTTATTATACGAAAAAGAAATTCTTATAATCCATTGAATGTATGCTTAAATAGCCTCGATATTTTAAGTTTGAAACTATTTAATGAATGTTATGATTTAATCGTGGATCATTAATTAAAGGAAGTATCATGTATTTTTTTAAAACTTTTTTATAGCAAAACATAATATATAACTATATTAAATACATTGAAATTTTGGATGTTCTTATACAAGCATTCAATTATTTGTAATATTATCTGAAAACAAATAAAATAGATCTTTTTGCATTTTTATATCATAGGTAATAATATTTCCCTCAATGATAATCAATAATCTATATATTGATTTAATGTATTGTGACCTATCTCCATACTTATTTAGTGCACACTATAATGCATCCTTATTATATGAAAAAGAAATTCTTATAATCCATTGAATGTATGCTTAAATAGTCTCGATATTTTAAGTTTGAAACTATTTAATGAATGTTATGATTTAATCGTGGATCGTTAATTAAAGGAAGTATCATACATTTTTTTTTAAACTTTTTTATAGCAAAAACATCGTTTACATCTAACTATACTAAATACATTGAAATTTTGGATGTTCTTATACAAGCATACGATTATTTGTAATATTATTTGAAAACAAATAAAATAGATCTTTTTGCACTTTTATATCATAGATAATAATATTTCACTCAATGATAATCAATAATCTACATATTGATTTAATGTATTGTGACCTATCTCCATACTTATTTATTGCACACTATAATGCATCCTTATTATACGAAAAAGAAATTCTTATAATCCATTGAATGTATGCTTAAACTACCTCGATATTTTAAGCCACGATATTTTAAGCCACCATATATAATCACATTTTACTAATGTATAATTTAAATACAGAAAGATTTTTTTCTTAACGAATTTTTATAGACAATCAATATAATGAAAAGTTAATTCTGAAATACTATTACTATATCTATAACTTTGAATATTTAAAAACATGTTAAAAAACGTTAACCTTTTAAAACCTTTTTTTTGTATTTTTATAGGTAATAAAATTTTTTCAAATAATGATCAATAATCTGCATACTTATTTAATGTATTGTGACCTATCTCCATACTTATTTATTGCACACTACAATGCATTCTATTTATATGAAAAAGAAATTCTTATAATCCATTGAATGTAGGCTTAACTAGCCTCGATATTTTAAGCCACGATATTTTAAGTCTGGAACTATTTAATGAATGTTATGATTTGCATCCTTGGGATTTTAATGCAATTTATCATGTGTCTTAAGATGGCATGGAGCCGGAGTTGGATATCGTATTCTTGATAACCCCCCGAAAGATCCTCCCAAATCTTTGGACTGCAGTAATCATTTGTCTAGAAAGTTATCGGCTAATTTATTTGCAGTCATGCTACTCTATTGTTGAGCCTGAATTCAATTATAAAGGGAAACTGTAACATAAGTATAGGATACTGTGCAGCTGAAATTGACATTAAGGTTAAACTAAATATCTTTCAATGCTATGTGCAATTGACAATAGCTGGTATTGGGTAATGGATTAGATATTTTAATGTGATTAGTTTCTATAATGATGTTTAAATTCTCAAGTTGTTTCATTCTATATAAAGGATAATAACGGTTTAAATATGAAAATTTCTATTCTTAGTGATTAATTTGTGCATTGTTACCAGATTTCACATTTTGATACTTAATTTTGAAAAATTTATACTTTTTTGTGTCTTTTGATGTACTGTAATAATAATATGAAAAATATTTACATTAGATTGAAAAAACTAATTTATTTAATACCAAAACACAGTAAGTTTTACTTTTTAGTCTAATCTAAGCAGTTTCTTTATAAGATCATATATATATAATTGTATATATGCAGAGAGAAAGATCAGAGGTTTAATTAAAGAGTATAATGAGTATGCAGCGATTTAAATAATGAGTATGTTCCAAATATTCTTTATATTCGTAGATAATTATTCTTTTTAAATAATTGTAATTAAGTGTAGAATTAAGTATAAAATCCAGTGGCCTGAGTATTTCAAATAGCAGAACACTTATTTTATTCTACAAATTACATTTACTTTACAAATATATAATTACATTTTACTAATATATAATTTAAATACAGAAAAATTTTATTCTTAACGAATTTTTATAGACAATCAATAAAATGAGAAGTTAATTCTGAAATACTATTACTATATCTATAACTCTGAATATTTAAAAGCATGTTAAAAAACGTTAAATGAATTTGATTTTTAAGAGTAAGTAATTTTGAGCAAGTAAGTTAATAAAATTTATGCTTTTACTAAAGAAAGTGTAATAAATATCACTGTGAAGAATTCCTGTTCGTGATAAAAATTGCTTTAGAAAACCTTAGTGAACCTCGAGTTCCTGAGCTTGAATTATTATGAAAGTGAATTTTAGCAGCCCATTTAAATTATCTTTAATATGATAATTTTCATGGGAATCATTAGTGGAAACCGCTTAGCATACCGATTTCTGTAAACTGGGGTGTTACAGTAGATCTACCTCCCCGTGGCGCACCTTGGTAACGTCGTAGCTAAAAGATCTACTACTATCGGCATGCAGCAAAGCTCGAAGAGTGATCACCTTAGGGGGACTTCGGGTAGGCTGAGTGCTTTACAATGGAATGCGGGCGGCCTGTTCCAATCTAAAAAAGCTGAGATTCAACATTGCCTTGCCAGCTACGATGTTGACACTTGCGGTTGGCTATGACTGTTTAGCGAGGCATCTGAGCTACATTGACATTTTTGATAGGCCAAATTCCCTGTCTGTGGGAAAGACGAAATCATGTACAGACACCACATAGCAGGATGACAGGCCTTGCGTGGGGACTTCGGGGTGAAAAGATATTGGAGAGCTAGAACTTTGCTGATGAGACAATGACTTTTTGTCTTATTGTTTTCTTTTTACTTCTGTGTGTTTTACACTTTCTGTTCTCGTAAGAGTTTGTCATTGTCTCTTGCCATTGGAAATAAAAAAAATTCTGTAAACTAGTGTGAAATTTTGGAAATTTGTAGCTTTTTTTATTAAAAAAATATTTATACGAAATCATTTTTCTTTGACTCTTTCTAACCTTTTATACTATTGTAATTATACATTTTTATAATGTATATATATTTTAATATTTTTTCAATACTTATTTAATGTGTAAAAAAAAAGATATCTTCATTTCACCTTTTGAAATTATTGTTCTGAATTTTTCAACTTTTTCTGTATAGAAGAATAAACAATCCCCATCAAGAAAACGTGTTCACTATCTCCATCATGTTTCTTTTTATTTTCGTCATGCATTTCTCTTTTCCCAACTACTTACGTTTTCTTGTGGTCAAAGACATATTTTGTTCTTTTCGTAATTGTGTACAAGAAAAGAATTGCCGTGAAGAGTAATAGTTTGTTAGAGAGGAGAAATTGGTGTAGACGAATTGGCTTCATCTTCAGTATTCAAACAGCAGTTATGAAGGTTGTTTTAATTGGTTTCTTATAGTAACTTGGTCTCTTAGAGATTTTCACAAACATCTATAAACTACAAGGATTTCTTCACGTGTAGAAAACCGCTTTCTAGATGTTTTCTTTTTACTTTCTTTACTTATGACTTATTCTATATAGAAGAATAAACAATCCCCAGCAAGAAAACGTGTTCTCTATCTCTATCATGATTCTTTCTATTTTCGTCATACATTTGTCTTTTTCCAACTACCTACATTTTCTTGTGGTCCAAGACATATTATTTTCTTTTGGTTATTGTGTACAAACAAGTACTATAAAAAATTTTTTTTAATCAATTCCTACTTTTTTTTCACTATAGTGCAGAGTAAGTTTTTTATAAATAATTTTCATTCATTTTTTAAGTTTATCTGGCGCCACCTATTGGTAGATACATGCAACATAAATCTGAAAAAATACTAAAAATAGTTAATTAAATTTAATTACTGAATTAATATTTGAAAAAAACTGTATTAGCATCAAGCGTCATCCACTACAAGTTCTAAAAAATGTATTTGAACTTGAGTGGATGAATAAAAAGTATTTAATGAGCGATTGAAAATTTGAACAAGATATATATAAGGAGAGTGTGAGCTAATAGAAGGAATTAAAAAAAAGAATTGACGTGGAGAGTAATAGTTTGTTAGAGAAGAGAAATCGGTGTAGAAGAATTGACTTCTTCTACAGGGTTAAAACAGTAATTATGAAGGTTATTTTTAATTAGTTTCTTACAATAACCTGTCCTTGAGAGATTTTCACTTTCTTATATAAACCTGGTCCTTCGGAGATTTGCACTTTCTTACAGAAACCTGGTCCTTCAGAGATTTTCACAAACATCTTCCAACTACTAGGATTTTTTTCACATGCAGAAAACCGCTTTTTAGATATTTTCTTTTTACTTTCTTTACTTTTTCAAAAAGGTATACAAATGCTCATAGCTGAAATACATTCTTTAATTTATTTCTCTCTATATATATTTCTTTCCAATAATATGATTGCTAAATTTTGAATAGAAACTTTATTTGCTTGCATGTTTATAATGGATGCTTTCTAAGAATTCCAATCAATTTGCTTTCTAAGAATTTCCTAAGAATTATATTGAGATTTTATATTTTGTACTTTTATAAGAACAATCTTAGAAATAGAAGTAAAACTCATGTATTGTTTATTTTAACTTCCAACGAATGGTTATCTTACATCAAAATATTTCTACAGAGAATTAAAAAAAATATTTTAAAGTGATTTTAAAATTTGTTGAGCAATGTCAAAAACTAATTTTCTTTCTCTATATATAATAATGGAAAATTAATATCAGCATATCCATTTTAGAAATAGCAGTTAAATTTGCTAGTATTTATTTGAAAAAAAATTACTTTTTTGTACTATTTTTTTAGCATTTTCAACGAACATAATTTGATTCAAATATTAAAAACAATTAATATTTATTTGCAATAAAAATATCTTAATTTGGAATTTGCTAGATTTTTTATTAATTTAAGTAATTTAGATAATCACTACAGAAATAGTAAATATTTTAATTCTAAACGCCTACACTTATTTTATTCTTCTTGTACTATCTTGCTGGTTCACATTGGAATGAGCTAGTTGTTTTTTGCTGTAATATTATACGAAAAGATATTTATACAAATTTCAGACATATGTATACAGGAAAAATACCGATTAGAATTTGATGTCGGTGAAAAACATATTATTTGAAAAGTTTCATTTCTGAACAATACAGTACGAGCTGTCTGTTAATTGCTGAACGAATAAAAACTCTCTCTTACCCTTTAAAACTTCTTACACTCCTTCTCCCTTTACTTAAATAGCTCAGTTATAGTTAGAGAATGAAATTGAAATGAGTGCCCAAAATCATTTAAAAATCTAGAAATTTAAAAAAATCTGCAACTACAGACTTTTAATTATGAAATATATACTTCAAATTTGGAATGATATAAAATTAATTTTTACATATTGGAACTAGTGTTTGCTTCTTTGCCAAAAGCAAAAATAATACTTCTAGTCTACTCGTCGTCGGACTCTCTCCTTTCTTCTCCCAAAACCTCCCTTTAAGAAAATCCGTAAAGAGGTGAGGGGGGCGTCAGCTGCCCTCGCTTCTCATCGGAGTAGACATTTCTAAGCTTATGGTCTGTCACCAATCACGATGGAACAACTAATGGTGTTGTCCATGTTTCGTCTGAATTTTTTTCAACCTGTGAAGTTCGCGCCGACAGTAGCTAATTTCATGAGTCTCATTATACATGACACTGTATATCTGCTATCAGATTTAAGTGACAGGTTGTTCTCATTAGTACAAAACACTAATTGCGTGTAATATAACTATCCACGGCACTGTTTATCTGCTGTCAAATTTCAGTGATAGACTGTTATTATGTACTTGCTAAAGAATATATATTCCTCTCTTCTGGAAACGAAATGCTACAACTCCTTCCGTGGGGAAAATGCTACACAATAGAAAAGCCAGAAAAACATTTTGCATTTGTATATTTCAATCGAAACATGAAATATGTCATGAGTTGCCTATAATTGTTATAGTGACTAACATATCCTCTTTTATTTTTAATTTTTATAGTAAGTGAAAATCATCAACGTTATTTCATTAAGTCCTTGAAATAGCTTGGAATTTAGGCAAATCTGTATTTCCGAACTATTAGTTGTCCAGCATTAACTATTCTGCACGCAAACAAGTACTTTTAAACATTACACCAAGCACGTGCTGAAGTTTTCAGCCCTGTCTCCTTTTTTAACTGTCTACTAACTAACAATATGCACAAAAGAAAGAAACTGTATTGTATCTAACAACTGAAGGGTTTAAAAGTAAAAAGCCTTAATTCCGAACGCACATTTTTCTTACGCTTTTATAAATAAGTTCTAAGACATTAGTAAACCCATAGTATAATTATGTTTTATTTTGATTCCAGCGTCCTGGAATCAAAGGTAACCCCTTTTTTTCATTTTCACATTATATTTACTAGGTAATGAAAAAGTGTAATTTATAGTTTTTCATACTTTTCAAAATCTTGAACAAAAGAATGAACTCGAAATTAAAATTCCTTTGTGAATGGTAGAGTATACAAATATCTCTAAATTTTCTAATCTTTTAAGATAGAAAAGAATCTTATGAAAATATGTCTTTAAATTAGTTTTTTACTATTTTTATGCAAAGAAGTTGGCAATTAAATATTTCGTGATTAAAAATAACTACAGATTCCAATTACAAATAATGAAACATTTTAATCAATCAATGTTTATACCAGAGAGAATCAAGCGAAAATTTTTCTTCACATTTCGCTGATTAAACCCCTAATTCAGACCCATGTAGTACTATAGAAAAAATAAACAGACCAAAAATCCCTTACCGAAGCTCATTAAATCAAAACGGACTCTCATAGAAAGATTAAACACAATAACTGTAATCTTTTTCTTTCTATTAAACATTGCTTGTTTCCTTCGTAAGGGTTTCCTTCCATCGATACCCATCTACTCCCAGAGTGCGAGGTGAAAAATAAGCTCTGTAGGGGAAGAAATAAATCTCAGAAAAAAAAAGAAATCTTTAGAAGAAAGTAAAGCTCTGTCCACGATTGGCTAAGGGACAATGTGGTAAAAAGGTATATGTCTTACTTGATGGAGACTCTTACTAGAAAGTTTTAACATTCTGTCCATTTTTCTGGAGTACCTAGAAATTATTGGCTCCATTTTCTTATCAGAAGGCTTAGCAGCCTTTTACAAAGAAACTCCAAAACTTTGGTATCTTTTAATAGAAGAGATGGAGATTTTCTATTTTTATATTTCCTAATCTAACTTATCGAGGATTTAATTTATCTACAATAGAATTATTGTTTTTGTTATTGGAGACCAACTGGGAAACAGGTGTGAGGATATGTACTAATATGATGTAAGCTGGCTAAGAAAACTGTTTGAAGATCATATTCGTGTAGGATTATTTGCCTTAGATTATTTTAAATCCTAAATAATAAATAGGATATAAGAAAAACATTCATGCTTGAAGAAAGATTTTCATTAATATTACAAGAGCTTCATTATTTAGAATCCTAAATAATAAGAAGGATTTAAGAAAAACGTTCATGCTTGAAGAAAGATTTTCATTAATATTACAAGAGCTTCATTATTTAGAAGGAAAATAAAGAGATGGATTTTTCTAAAACGTTCATAATTGAAGAAAGATTTTCATTTATCTACAAGAGTTTCTGTTATTTAGAACCAAATAATAAGGTGTGAGGATATTATTAATAATGTCCATGCTTGAAGAAAATTTTGATTAATATTACAAGATTATTTGCCTTATTATTTTAAATCCTAAATAATAAGAAGGATTTAAGAAAAACGTTCATGCTTGAAGAAAGATTTTCATTAATATTACAAGAGCTTCATTATTTAGAATCCTAAATAATAAGAAGGATTTAAGAAAAACGTTCATGCTTAGAGAAAGATTTTTTATTAATATTACAAGACCTTGTGGAGGAAAATAGAAGAGATGGAGATTTTCTACGTTTGTATTTTCTAATCTAACTTCCCGATGATTTAATTTATCTACAATAGAATTATTGTTTCTATCATTAGAGATCAACTTGAAAACAAATGTGAGGATATGTATATATGATCGAAAAAATGTAAGCTGGCTAAGAAAACTGTTTGAAGATTATATTCGTGTAAGATTATTTGTCTTTGATTATTTTAAATCCTAAATAATAAGTAGGGTCTGAGAAAAACGTTCATGTTCAGAGAAAGATTTTTTTATTTATATTACAAGAGCGCCATTATTTTAAATCCTAAATAATAAGTAGGATCAATAAAAACTTTCATGAACGTCATTAATATTAAAGAAAGATTTTTTTATTAATATTACAAGAACTTGTGGATGAATATCGTTCACGTCTTCATTTTAAAAACATAAAACTCAACTTTGTAAAGTAGTTTACATTTTAGATAGTAATTCACAAATGCAGTGTTTGAATAATTAATTTTTAACATGAAAAAAATAATTACTTTGAAAAAAGATTGTAGTATTAATAAAAGTATTTTTCCTGTAATATTTTGAATTGAATAATTTACATCCTTTTAAATATATTATAAAATAATAAGTCTGAAACCTTTGGTACTAAAGGTCAGAGTACAAGACAATTGGCCATGAAAAACTGCTGGAAAGGCCTTAAAAGTTAGACTTCGAAAATTAAAAACAAAGTAATTCCTATAAAGAAAGCCAAGCAAAATGAAACATTAATGATACATTTGAAAATCATACAGATATGCTTCCACTTAGAACTATGTTTTTAGAAGTTTAAATAAGGAAATACTGAGGTTAGAAAATGAACACTGTGGAAGATCTAAAAACGTCTTTATAATGATGTTCTGAAGACAAAAGTTGAAGCTAGCCTTAAAATAACTGTTACAGAACTTGCTGTTGATCTTGGAGTAAGTGCAGCAACAGCTTCGCAACATCTTGCAGAGCTTGTAAAGGTAAAAACATTTGACAAATGGGTTCCACACAAATTGACAGATTAGTAGAAATTGGTAGAAATTGCAAGTTTTCAGATTTGCCCATGATTGAGTATTCGCAAATAAATGTTTCCTTTTTTGACAGTATCATTACTTGTGATGAAAAAATGCTGTATAATAAGTGTTAATTCTAAGCAAAATAGTTGGATGATGATGAAAAGCCTAAAAACTCACCCAGACCAAGCTTACATCCAAAGATGGTTTGGTTTATTTTATTGCTCTATAGTGATTTTTTGCACATTTTATTCTAATTAGACAAGAACCTGTAGTTAAACGTGTATTTCGAACCACTAATAAATATCCATGCCGCCAGGATTGGTACTTGAAGAACTAAACTTAACTCTAATTAATTTTTAAATAAAAAGAAACGCTAATAATAACGAGATTTAAATAATTTCTAGATAAAAATGAATGCCAAAGTTCATTTTATACAAAGGAACCCCATTAATAATCAAAATTTAATAAAACCAACATTTTTTAATAATATCAATATTAGTTTAATTTAAAAGTAACTTTTGCAGAAATAAATTTCTCAACCCACACGTGCCATTTTAATTCATTAGTTTTATATCTTATTGCTCCATTCTTCTTTTCTTATGTGTGTGTGTTTTAAACTGATGCATTTTTCTTTGGCATACCCCTAGAGAACTCATACCACAAGCCATTTGTTATTTATTGAATTGTGTGATGAATGTGGTAGATAAAATGAATTTTGTATTATAAATCGTGTAAAACGTTTTTTAAATAATGTCAGATTTGCATTATTTATTCCAAAAGGAATAAATTGCTTTTTTTAATTTAGACGCAATGTAATTTTGAATTCCAATTTTTTTTCTTTTCATTTGAGCTATCTGGATTTCAGAACTATTTTAATTTACATTTATTTGATTTTATATAAAGTAATTAAATAAAATGTTTCTTCATTCTACTAATAAAACACCCTTCAGTTAGTTAAGCCATACTTTTTAGAATTTTACCCATTAATGATTTGGTATTTTGTTCATTTCTAACTTGAAATATTAATAATTCATTGAGGAAAATAATCTTTCACGTGGTCTTCTGAAAGAATGAAGATCATATTAATTTGAGCTCATTCAAAAATGAAACTTTTTAAGGGAAATAAATTAAAAGACTTGTTATCAAATTTAATTATTTATTTGAATGTTCAAACATCTAGTAGCAAAATGTTTAAAAACGAACAAAATTTATTTTTCTGAATACGAGTTTAATAAATTAAAATATGTTAAAAACATAGAATTTGCTTTTAATTCCCTTTTTGTTTAAAATTAATCCACTTCACAATTATTGAATTATTAAATATAAAACCGTCATCATCTGTTAATATTAATTTCAAGCAATAGGATGTAGAATACAAAAAGTTTAAATTAAAAATAAAAAACTGTATGTAAAATTGTGTTGGGCGTTATTAGTGAGAATTCATTTTCACTTTTAATTTTGTGTTCTAAACCCATACATAAATTATAACATTTGTGATATTATTTATCATACAATTAAATTATTTTAGAATATCGGGATTTATCCATTATTTTAAGTAGTCTTTGCAACCACATGTTTCAACCACTTCACTTGTTCCACATGTTTCATATTCTACAGTACATTTGCATTTATTTTTATACAAAATGTTATCAATTTTGACATTTGCTAATTAGTTTTCATTTAGAGTCATGAAAGATGTCTCTTATTTGTATAAATGTATAGATTTTTGTTATTGCCTTAAGATTATTTTTATGCATATTCAATTCTTAGTATTAGTTTGCAATTAACAAAAAAAAATCCAACAGTTAAAATTTTATACTAAAAAAAAAAGCTAAAGGCAAACAAATTTTTATATATATATACATTTCGCTATTTTTTTAACATATCTTAACACTTTTATTTCTTGACAATTGCATATTGACATGTATATACAGGGTGATTATAAAAAAAAAAAACACTTTCTCAATATACGAGTCCCTAGCTATTATATATTTCACAGAAACTGAATGAAATTGTGGTTTAAAATATTTGGAAGCATGCACTCAAGAATGAAATAAAAAACAACAATTAAACTCTAACAGTTATTGTTACAGCGACACGGTTTCGAGAACTACAAATGATAATATCTGAATTTTTTTATTGGAATATGAACGATCTCCATAGTGAAAATCCTTAAAATAGCGTTGGAGTAGCACTTGTGGCACGAACATCACCGGCTCAAGATAGACAAAGAAGAAAAGTGAAACATCCAATAATTACAGAGAAGTAACAGAAAGCAAAACATTTAAATGTGTTGGTGTAAATCACAAGTTTTCCACGTGAGTTCCTTCCTTACACGATGACACTTTGCTTGTGCCAGATGGTGAATCACACCTCAACACGTACCATGACCACAGGAATCTTTTAAACCTGACGTCTGATGGCAAATCAGACATCTGATGTATGATTTGCCGCCAGTGCATTTGATGTCTTTGATAAGATTTGACGTCCGATTTGCTACCAGGTGTCAGAATTGCCATCAAATTTGACTTCTGATTCAAATCAGATGCAGTTTGCGGATTAAATGCATATACTTGACGTTTCAGATATCCCTACAGAGAAACGCTGTTTCTGACATCGTGTGGATATAAGATGGCACTCCTCCAAATGTGATGTCCTCTGTCAAACGTTCCTTAACACAAAACTTTGGTGACAGAATAATCTACTGCCATTACATAAAGCCACTTCGTTCTCACACGAAAAGGAAAAAAAAAATTAAAGCACATATATAGAATTTCATCTATATAATGCATGGAACTTATACAATTGACACTGCATATACGACGCAAAATAAAAGCCAAAAATCCTAAATACAAATTAATACAAATAGTTATCCCTGTAAAAATTATGGTTATTCCTTCCTGTAAAATTATAGTAAAATTATCAGATTATTATATCTTAAATGTTTAACTATTAAGTCCAGTATGCCAACCAAATGTTTCTGAAATATGCCATTACTTTGGGAGAAAGGATTAATTTAAACCAAAAATAGTACTGTTAATTTTTAGTGTAAGGGGATTTCAATTTGTCGATAATTTCCTATTATCTTCATTTCTTACATTGTCATTTGGAACATTTTCCAGAAATTATGGAAACTGTTTCTGACGAGTATAGCGAAAGTTTTTACCTGAATGCAGCTCAAAAGAATTACAGCAGGCAAATGGAGTCAAAATATGTTAGCCTAATACTTCTAGACACAAACAGAAAACATGAAAAGCGCAAAACAAGAGTCAAAAGTCAACCATATGAGTTTTTATGATAAACTTTATTGGTTTAATAATATAATGAAAAACAATATATATATATATATACTTTATGTAGCATCGTATATGAAAAAATGAATATTTTAGCATATTCAATATTATTTTAAATAAAGCTGTCTCTTTTGAAAAAGGTAATTGCTTTTTAATTTGAATACTGTATTCGGATTTAGCTATATCAAATTCTTAAAGATCACATTTTTAAAGGATGAGAAATTATTATTATAATTATTTTGTAAAATAGCATTTTTTTTTTCAACATTTAAAAAATGTGTCCATGAAAAATATTAATTTCCAAAAGAGAATAGTGGCAAAATTGGTTTCATGTGTAAGTTGATTTTCATTCAGAAAGAAACTTTAATGTTAATTCCTTGCGCAATTTTATAAAGTGCAGTGAAGAATACATAAAAACTTAATTTTTAAATCTCTGTCTTAATGACAGAAAAGTTCTTAGCATATTTAAAATAAAAAAAGCTAACTGAAGACGAACTTTCTTAACGTTTATTAAATTTAAAAGAATTAGAAACTAAAATTATGTAGCAAAATATTCTCAAAGCAATTCGAAAATTCTTCACTTAAAAAACTTTTCTTTTGCAAATGATTCTTCCTTGATCCAACATCTTCAAAGGGTCATAGATTTTCCATCAGTATACGTCATAATCTGTGAAGAAGACCATAAAATAGCACAAAAGAAAAATCGATACAATTGCTTCGAAACTTGACTGATGATTTGCAGTGCTTTTGTCTCTTGAAGATAAATCATTTTTCATGGCATTCCGTTACCTTTTCATTTTATGGCGTCTGCAACTGCGTTAGTTATTTATTGTACGAAGCGCCGGATATTTTGTCCGCATTATCTTAATTTTTTCCTAATTAAAAGTCGTTAAAATTCTTTAAAAATAATTTATTAAAAATCTCCATTTGATTTTGTGTAGTGGTATAGAGTGGCATCTGTAAGAAAAAAGGATAGTATATATATTAATGATGAGGGGTAAAAGATTTTGTGTCTCTAAAAAAGCAATTAAATGATGGTGTATATAAATTAATGAAGTAAGATGGGGATAAATGTTGTATTATATTCTTTTCACTAACAATAACATTATGGAAGATTTAAAAAATACAAAATTCATTTAATTTGCGTTAAGACAAATGAAGATTTTAATGAAGGTTAAATAAAAGATGTATATAAATTAATGCAGTAATATGGTGACAAATGTTGTATTTTATTTTTTCCACTAACAATAACATTATGGAAGATTTAAAAAATACAAAATTCATTTTAATTTGTGTTAAGACAAATGAAGGTGTTAATGAAGATTAAATGATAAGTTCAATATTAAATGAAGGTGTATATAAATTAATGCAGTAAGATGGTTGTATTACATTTTCCCCACGATATCATTATGGAAGATTTAAAAAATACAAAATTCATTAATTTGTATTAAGGTAAATGAAGGTGTTAATGAAGATTAAATGATTATTAAACGAAAGTGTATATAAATTAATGCAGTAAGATAGTGAGAAATGTTGTATTATATTTTTTTCCCACAAACAATTATATTATGGAAGAATTAAATAAACACAAAATTCACTTAATTTGTGTTAATCTGCAAAATTTCATTAATGCAGTTTTGAGTTCATAGTGAACCTTTTTTAAACTAAAAATTCAGAATACTATATTGATAATATGAATGAGCATTAAAATTATAAAAGGTAAACACATTCATAAGAAATGTTGTATTATATTTTTCCCACTATCAATAACATTATGGAAGATATAAAAAAATACAAAATTCGCTTAATTTGTGTTAATAATCAAAATAAAATTCATTAATGCTGAAAAAGTATAAAATTTTGAATTCATAATGAACTTTTTTTTTAACTAAAAATTCAGAATACCATACTGATAATATGAATAAGTATTAAAATTATAAAAGGTAAATATTACTCACATTCAATTTATTTAACAAAACAATTACATACGATACTGAATTATTTCATAACAGTTATAAAAATACTTTTAAGAACTATCCATTCTATTAATATTTTTTGTTATTGATTACTAAGAGTTTGTAATTTGTGTATTGTAGTAATTCTTTATGATACTCAACGCCAGGGAGCAAGCCACTTATATATATATATATATATATCTTTAAACTCTATTATGAGTGCTTTAAATTGTATTATTATGTAATTGTAATTGTATTAAATTGTATTTATATATATATATATATATTCTTCACTAGCGCAACAGCCCTATTATTTGCTAAGGACGTCTGCCTACTGGCAGATTTTTTTTTACAAGGCAGGATTTCATCCTTCGCCCAACGTTCGACATATAAGACTGGGACATACGGGTTAAAATGGGTTCCAAACCACTACAAACATCTATGGCACCGCCGGGACTCGAACCCGAAACCTGTGGCACCGAGCGCCAGTCACTCGGCCCCTAGGCACATAGATAGATAGACAGATACTTCATAAATGCAATTTAAAGCACTCAAAATAATTGTGAATATCTTTTACCCATCCTATTTAGATAAGTGAAGGCAGCGATGCAAATTTGTTTAATAAAGATCCCCCCTCTGATAGACATTAAATTATTCCGGCCAAAAAAAAACAATAAAAAAGGGTGCTTTATCCTTTCACTCCCAAAAACATGCAAGGAGAGAAACAAATTACTCACTTAAAGCCTTGCCTTCAGTACATAAAAAGCACCGAGTGGGCGGAAAGGGAGATTCGGTCGTGCAAGACAAATTCTTCCGACATCTTGGAGATCCAAGATGGCTCTAAATATTTCATGCCATGTGAATAAAAGACACAGCGTCTGACAAGTGCACGTTGACAGGAGATTCCGCTGGAGACAAAACTCCCGATGAAGCTTAGAAGGCCTCCATTGGGCGATATTTTGGGAACTCCCCAGGGTTGGGCGACATTTGAACCTCCCGCTACTTCTTTGGCTCAGGGATGGACTTAAGAAATGGGGATGTTTATCCGCCTTTATTGTTTTCTTTCTACGTGCGTCATTACTGGAGTTTCTATTAGGGATAAAGCATGGCTTCTTCAAATCTATTCCAATGACACTAACACATTTATTGTATATCCCAAATGGCTCAAGAATCTCTGAACGCATAACTAAAGAAATGTCTTGTACAAGCAAATGGATTCATTTGCTTGACTCGTGGCTCGATGGTGAATGGCACAGCTATTTTGAAGGACTCAAATTCAAATTCGCTGGTGGCGTTCGTTGCATTTACTGGCGGAGAACTCCATGACGATTTAGAGAGCGTATATAAGCGTCTCGTATCGGCATGCAGACTGATGATAATTTTCTGGGATTACTGCGAAAGTGGATCAGGAAAAAATATTTTTTCTGGGAGGTATTGTCTTCCCTTCATCTCCCGTCGGTGGTATACATAAGTGTACACATTCATGGCATACATAAGTAGAATACGAGTTCCACAGATGTGCTATTATAATAAAAAATTTACTAGTTCAAGCTACCTGATAATAATTTTCTGGAATTCCTGCAAAACTGAAACTGAAAAAAAAAATGCTCATAAGAGGTATTGTCTCCTCTTCATCTCCCGTCGGTGGCATACATAAGTGGGATATGAGTTCAAGTCCCAGATGTACAACTATAGTAAAAAAAATCACTAATTCAAGCTACCTAATGATAACTTTCTGAAATTTCTGGAAAAGTAGAACAAAAAAAAAAAATTTCTCCTGGGAAGCGTCTTCCCTTCATTTCCTGTCGATGAGCTATTCATGGTACAGTCCATGTTAGACCATGGCCATAAATGGAATGCGAGTTCCACTGATGTTCAACTAAAACAAGTTATATATATAAAAACAAAATTAAGTCAATTCCTACTTTATATTCACTATAATACAGAAAGTCCTTTATAAATAATTTTCATTCATTTTTTTAGTATATCTGCTATTGGTAGATATATGCAACTTAAAGCTAAAAAAAACTATAATTAATTAATTAAATTTAATTACTGAACTAATATTTGAAAAAACTGTATTAGTATCAAGTGTCACCCACTACAAGTTCAAAAAATGTATTTGAACTTGAATGGATGAATAAAAAGTATATTATTAACGATTGAAAATTTGAACAAGATATATATAGGGCGAGTGTGAGCTAATAGAAGGAATTGAATAAAAAAAATACTAGTGCAAGCTACCTGGTGATAATTTTCTGGGATTTTTGCGAAAGTAGAACTGGAAAATAAGTTATCCTGGAAGGTATTGTCTTCCCTTCATTTCCCGTCTTTGAGCTTTTACTAGTATACATATGGGGAAGAGCTCCATCGATTTGCCACTAAAATAAAAAAAAAAATCACTAATTTAACTGGTACTATTTTGAATTAAATTTAGTGTAGGAAATGCTATTTTATACATTCCAAAATTTTATGGTAATAAAGAAATTACTGCTTTTATAATTAAATTATTTTATTATATACAAAATGACATAATCAATTGTGAACAGTGAATAAATATCGAATAAATATGATTAAGAACAAGAAAAAAATGACTCAGTATAAAGGATTTTAATTATAATTTTCCTATTATGATGATAATTAATTAATAACTTAATTTATTGTAGCTATTTATTCATGAATAATTTATTTTTTATTCACTCTGTCTTATAATCTATTAGCATTTTGATAATATTCGAAAAATCAGTTTTAAATTGAACCGAATAGTAAATTAGAAGAAAGTTTTCGATTTTAATTAATTTAACTGAATTTTTTTGACTATTTTTAAAATAACGTTATTATTTATTTATTTGTTGTATTTATAGCTGTAAAAATTAAAAAAAATAGAGATATATTAAATGTTCTTCATTTCAGAATAGAATTTTCTGAGAAATATCGAATAGGATTGAGAAAAATATGCTTGATTATAAAATATATTTTATATTCTTTAAAATATATTTCCAGAAATACGCGAAAATTTAATTGATTACCAATTTTCCTTTAGCGGATTATAAAGCAAATTAATTTAAATTAATCGGATTAAAATATTCAATTGTTCTCTAATAAATAGTTCAGAATTTTACTAATAATTATATTGTAAGGGGAATAATTTTATAGAATTATATTGTAAAGGAAGATTGTTATTAAGGGAAAGTGTCTTAATACTTCAAGTATTTAAACTTAACCACAAACCTTGCATAAGTGAATTTTATAACAAAATTTTTAATATTTTGTTATAAATAATTATCATTAAACAATTATGATTTATTAATTATTTAAGTACTATAATTACTTTTACATGATTAATTTTATATTGTAAAATAAAAACCTTGTTAATTGATTAATCATGTTAAGAATATTTAATAAAACTTAAGAATTTATTATTTTAAGATGATTTGAAAATTTAAACTAAATGTTAGGGAGAAATTTAAAAATATTTTAATTTTATATTAAGCCCTACTCTGGACTTAGTGGTAGTACACTTTTGCAAACGTGTAGTAGAAATAAGGTTCGATTTCCGCTTATGTATATGTGCTGCAGTTGCTGTTTAGGAAAACGGGTAGATTACGTGAAGATTGATACAATGTGCTTCGTATAGGCAGTCGAGCTGTCTGGGTGAAGTTTCAGAAATCTTATCGAATACAGTTAGAAAATAAGAGACATTTACAACTGAAAGGTTTCCTCTAAGTCAATAATTTAACATCCGTAATAATTAAATCCGCAATAATTTAAAATTTCCACCTTCTTTACGTATTTAGAGGTCACAATTTTTTCAGAATATAACAGGTGGGCTGAAACGTTCATAGGCTGACATATAGATGGCGCTACTAGTATTAAATCCATATGATTGTTAGTTAGAATTAAGCTTCAAAAGAGACGTGTATAAATTTGACAGCTGTTGCACTATTAGTATGTGAGTTATAGCATTTTTAGTGTTCATCACGTGCAGTCCTACTCGGCTGACTGTCGATTGGACTCCGGTGTGAAATGATGGAGCCATGTTTCATTCATTGTCCCATATAGACGCAAAAATTCGGGTTTATTACGATTGAACAGCTCCAAACACTGCTTAGAATCATTAATTTGTTGTTGTTTTTGGTCGATTGTGAGCTCGCGCGACACCCACTTTGAACAGAGCTTTCGCATATCCAAATATTCATTCACGATATATCCAACACGTTCCTTTGATATCTTTAGGGTCTCAGCTATCACAATCAACTTCACTTTACGTTTATCAGAAATTATTTTGTGGACTTTTTCGATCTTTTCGTCGGTAACAGCCTCAAAGGATCACATCTCCAGTGAAAACTGATTTGCAGTTGAAATTCTACTTTCACCCTTGTGTCTCATAAAATGTTAGAAACGTTTTGCGTTTGTTTTTACGCTTCATACGGTATGAGGTGTTTCTGTGAACTTTATATACTAAAAACATAAATCAATAACAAGTAAAAACTATAAATTATGAAGGTGTCTATAAATTGTAGCTTCAGCAATGTCTAGAAATGAAAGCAGAAATAAATTTTTAACTTAATAGTTTTTTTCCCAGCAGACCACACACATTGCTTCGACTCGTTGCCCATTTCGGTGAAAAAGGAAAACGTGAGAATTTCGCTGGGGAGTAAATTCCTTGAAAGTTATTTGACACAACCGCTTTAGCTCACAATGACACGATTATCTACATGTAGCTAAATGGGTTAAATGTGTCACGGCTTAGCAGTGTATTAATATTATATCTTTATTATATTATAATGTATTATGTTATATTTTAAGTATAGTGTATTAATTTTTTTTATATAATGTTTATCTTTATGTATCAATGTAATAGCAAGTAAAGCTCTATAGGGTAAAAAAAAATTAATATCATTCTCACAATGAAAAAGGAAACAATAAAAGTAGTAGTGATTTTAGATAGAGTGAAGTTTTAAATGCGCTGTCCTATACAAAAAATACACCTTTATATGCAGTACACTCAAAAGAAGATTTGTTGAGAAACAAAGTGTTTTTGAAACTAAGATAAGAAAATATGTTATAAAAGTTATTATTTTACACTTTGGAAAAAAAAGAAAATTCAATTTCCTTTTCATTCTTTTAATAAATTCCTATCTATATTTTATCCTTATTTAAAAATAAAAGCACACTAGATATTACAAAGAAACCAATCGATTTTAATAAATTAAATAAAATAGAAACAACGAACCGATGATTTACTTTTACAATGGGATTTTGTTTGATTTTTTTTTCAATCTAATTTAATAAGACAATTACAAATTGATTTTAGTTCAAAACTATAAAACATTTCTGATTATTTTAAATATTCAATTAAACATGAATTTAAAAAAAAAAATATTAGGTGTCGCATTTCATGTGATTTCGTGTACCACTAATGCGATCCACTGTTCATGTCCCACTCCATATGAACATAATGAAATGTATCCATTGTCTTTTAGGAACAATTAACAGATGGTCTGAAAAGTTCGTAGGCTGACACATAGGTGGCGCTACCAGTATTAAATCCATATGATTTTTAGTTAGCCCTAACCTTCAAAAGAGACGTGTATAAATTTGACATCTGTTGAACTATTACTATGTGAGTTATAGCATTTTTAGTGAAGTTATAGCATTTTTAGTGTTCCTCACGTCCTAAAACTCCTACCAGGTTGCTTGACTATCTATGCGAGACTCTTACTTTTATGTCTGTAGAAACTTATCGAGACTCTTATTTTCTAAAAGTAATGACTACAATGAGCTTCCCAAGTGGGCAAATCAACACTATAATATCTTGAAACAAAAATGTAATATTTTAAAATCAATAATGTACTACTGTGTCCAAAAAGTAAGACCAATTTTCAATTTAAATTTCCCGTGTAAACGGTATTTCCTTTTTTTTTTTTTTTAGGTTGTTGGCACTGTCCTTCATACCTGTATGAAATTTTACGTCAAAATATTCATTTGTGTTTGAGTTACACTTGGTTTTGTGATTCCGGCGATTTTTGAAATGTCTGAATTAATTGAGCAAGAACTTGCTTTAAATTTTGTTTGCCGAAACGTATAGAATGTTGCAGAAGGCATTCGGTGAGCATTCCTATATCAGGCAGAAATGTTTAGAAGTGGTAAAAACAGTTCAAAGAAGGCAAAGAATGCGTTGAAGACGAAGAGCCCTCTGGTCGACCACCAACCTCAACCGACGAAGCTCACGTCCAAACAATTAAAGATTTGGTGCTTGCAAACTGTCGATTTAGAATTAAAAACCTTTGCTGATGAAGTTGGAATTTCAAAATTCCATTTTAAAAGATGTTTTGGGCCTCAAACGCGTCAAATCTTGATTGGTACCGAAAACACTGAATGCGCTAGCTCACACTGCATTGATTCTTCGTAACTTTTTCGCCAAAAATGAAACCCATATCGTTCCACAACCACCGTATTTATTTGATTTAGCATCGTGCTACTTCTGGCTATTCCTTAAACTCAAAAGACCACTCTGGAGATACCATTTTGAGTCGATTGCAGAGACATTTCGAAATTAGCCGGAATCAATTTTAGCATCTCACAAAACCAAGCGTAACTCAAACAATAATGAATATTTTGACGTAAAATTTCACACAGATGTACAAGACAGTACCAACAATCTAAAAAAGAAAAAAGAAATTGAAATATTATATGGCCTGGAAATTTAAATCGAAAACTGATCGTACTTTTTGGACACAGTAGTAATATCTTGAAACCAACAATATAATATCTTGAAATCAACAATATAATATCTTGAAATCAACAATATGATATTTTAAAATCAAAAATATAATATATTGAAATCAACAATATAATCTCTTGAAATCAACAATATAATATCTTGAAATCAACAATATAATATCTTGAAATCAACAATTTGATATTTTAAAATCAAAAATATAATATATTGAAATCAACAATATAATCTCTCGAAATCAACAATATAATATCTTGAAATTAACAATATAATATTTTGAATCAACAATATATCTTGAAATCAACAATATATCTAGAAATCAACAATATAATATCTTGAAATCAACAATATATCTAGAAATCAACAATATAATATCTTGAAATCTAGAATATAATATTTTAAAAGCAACAATATAATATCTTGAAATCAACAATATGATACTTTAAAATCAAAAATATAATATATTGAAATCAACAATATAATATCTTGAAATTAACAATATAATATTTTGAATCAACAATATATCTTGAAATCAACAATATAATATCTTGAAATCCAGAATATAATATTTTAAAATCAACAATATATTATCTTGAAATCAACAATATAATATTTTAAAATCAAAAATATTATATATTGAAATCAACAATATAATATCTTGAAATCTACAATATAATATCTTGAAATCAACGTAATAAATTACATAATTTGTATCACAAAAAAAAATTTTTGATTATATAAACGTATGTTCATTTGGAATTTAATTTTTCGAAATTGGTTCCAATTTTTTTCCACAATATACAGACTGTTCCACTGAAGAACTCATATGAACAATAACAACAATATAATATTTGAAATCAAAATATCAAAAATATTATATCTTGAAATCAAACAATATTACACCTTGAAATCAACAATCTAATATCGCAAAATTAGCAGCATAATATTTTGAAATCAGTAATATAATATCTTGAAATCAAACAATATAATATCTTGAAAGAAATCAACAGCTTAATATCTTGAAATCAACATTAGAAATTACATATTTTGTATCACAAAATATATTTTAGTTACATGAAAGTGGGTTCATTTGTAATTTAATTTTTCGAAATTGGTTCCAATTTTTTTCCAGAATATACTGACTGTTCCACTGAAGAACTCATATGAACAATAACAACAATATAATATCTTGAAATTAAAATATCAAAATATCAACAATATAATATCTTGAAATTAAAATATCAAAATATCAACAATATAATATCTTGAAATCAACAATATAAATCAACATAATAAATTACATATTTTGTACCACAAAAAATATTTTGATTATATAAAAGTTGGTTCATATTGAATTTCGAAATTGGTTCCAATTTTTTTCTTGAATATACTGGCTGTTCCACTGAAGAACTCATATGAATAATAATAATGAATACATTCGTGGAATCTGAACATTTGGTGCGAAAAAGGGGAAAATTCTAATCTGCTTGGGGATATTTATGAGGATTTCGCACATCTTCCGTCTTCTTTCCCCATACCATAAAATCAATTTTATCGACTTCTTCCTTCGAGAAATTTACCTCATCAATTTTCCCCATTTAATTTGCTTTTCATAAAGTCAATCGATAGGATCGCATTTAACTATCCGTTCATGCACGAATTTTAAGTTCTTTTTAAGCCCACTCTATCTGTGAGAGCTGGCTGCATTAAATTGTCCTAGCATAAATAGACGACTCAAAACGAAAAGCAATAAACTTAATCTTCGTCTGTTCCCATAGATCATTCGTTTTGAATGGGTTTAATATTATGCTTATTTTCTTTTAACAAACAGGATCGGAATCCTCAATTTTTCTGCCAAATATAGTCTGAGAATTTGCAACATATTTTTAAATTTTATTTAGCTGCTCTGTTTTCAAAATTGAAATGTTAAGAAATGACAATTGAAACATTCCGAGAATTTATATGTTTTTGTAAACCTTTTCCTAAATACGGAGCATTTTCTTAAATACGGAGTGCATTCATCTTCCGTTCACGCTGGAGCACTATATAATCCATTTGAATAAAATATATTATGAAGAGAATTTGAGTTGTTTTTATGAATTTTTGTAAAAAAATGGGTTTTATGAGAAATTTGTATTGAAAAAATGGAAAAGGTTTACATAAATTTTCTAATCAATCAAGTTCTATGGATTAATAACTTCCTCAATGGTGCACAGCCCCAAAATGGGCTAAGGCCTTCTGCCTACTGGCAAATTCCGAAACATGAGGGTTTTTTTTTTACGGGTAGGCCCTACGAATGTAGCATTTTTTCTCACGAGAAGAGTTTTGGCATTTCCTTTTTAGGAGAGAGGGATGTAAGTTATTTGACGAGTATATAATATCTCATCAGCTCAAAGTATCACAACAGACAAGCAGTATTGTGGGTAATTATATTACATGCAATTAGTGTTTTGCACTAATGAGAACAACCTGTCACTCAAATCTGATAGCAGATATTCAGTATCATGTATAGTTAAACGCAGGAACTTAGCGAATGTCTGTGCGACCTTCACAGGTCGAAACAACTAGAGATTGAATATGATATACTATGAGATGATCCATCGTGATTGGTGATAAAAAACGAGTTGAGAAATGTCTACTCTAAAGAGAAGTGAGGAAAGCTGACCTCCCTAGACAGAAGTCTTAAAAGGAGTTTTTTTAAAAACGAAGAATAAAGGAGAGATTTCTGCGACGAGTCGACAAGAAGTGTCTTTTTTCCTTTTTTACTCTAGAGTTACTGCATAGGCCGAATTTTCCGCCTACTTACAAAGTGAGCTCCTTGTAGTTTCGTGTATCACGCCGATAATTAAGGTCTGCCGCAGACCAGTACATTAGATTCGTCGATCTAGAGAATTCTGAAAATATCCGTCAACGGAGTGAACTGCACATATAAACCAAATTATCTTTAATTTTCATTTTTTTGTAAATAGAGTTCTGTATATATGTATATAATGGTTGTAAATAAAATTTAAAGGGTTCCCATAAACCTGAAAGTGGCCCTGTTCTTGAAGCAATTATGAGTCTAATATAAGACAATACAAGATACATTACACGCCCAACGCTCTATAGTCATATTAGACAGAAATCTACTATTTAAAGTGGATCCTGAACCACTACAAACATCCATGGCACAGCCGGGACTCGAACACTAAACCTGTGAATCCGAAAAGAACCATTCAATCATATTGACGAAAGCTAAGGATGCACCAAAAACGCAAACAATGTAGCAAACAGTTTAAGCGATATTAAATCTTCTTATAAAATGCAAAAACATAGCTTCCTCTAAAACAACTAAGCAGCCTAACAATCAAACCTGTGTCAATTTAAAGAATGGAATAAAGTTATTTTTAAAGTTGTGAAAAATTCAATGTCTTTCAGACTATTGCTTAAAAACTTTTCCTGAATTTTTGCATTCCTGAAGAATTAAAAATTCTTTAACTCTGATTAAAAGTTTCAAAACAACACGCCATGGAAATTTAGTAACTTTTCTGGTGACAAACAATTCTTCTTTCAAATATAAAACGATACTTTTTTAATAATTTAAAAATTTACAGATATATCAGAATACCCTTTGAAATTAGGAATAATTAATTTAAAAAAAAAAATTCTTAACAACAAAGTGAGAGGAAATAAGATGATACAAAGATACTTTTCACACATTTTATAAACACCTTATTGTTTTGCTAAAAATAGATTTTGAAAGACAACATTCTGGCATTGTTCCCGAGTTATCAAAGTTGCATGTTAAGTTAAGCAACAACAACAAATATTAGACAAAGGAGAATAAAATATCACATTTTAGTTTGATAAAATTAGAAAAACTTGATTAAGCACATTGTTAAAAATCAAAAGATGAAAAAAAAAATCTTTCCCTGAACTGATCTGAAACATGATTAAAAAGTTTTAATTACAGCCAAACACTTTTTTCGTGAATGTTCATTATTACTGAAAATTAAAAATAATTCATATCTAGTATCCAATCTAATTATTTATCCAATATCCTGTATGTGTCTAATTAATAACCAAACCATCCAATTAATTTTTCTGCGAGTTGAAAATTAGTTTGCATACAAAAACGTGTTTTTTTGAATTTGTTCTTAATAATTAAAAATAAAAGGATAATAAATGTCGTTTTTGGAAATCTGGAAAATACGGCAAATAAAATTCCTTCGTATAATTCATAAGTTTTGCGTTGTTAAAATGACGCATTTATTATATTCACAAGTGTTTAATCAATGACATAACACTTTTTCAAATGGACGTGAAATAAATAATTAATTAATTTAACTAATTCTTTTGATGAAAATTTTAGAATTTTGATAATAAAAATAAAACTTTGAATTTAAGAATTTTTTTTTCTTTAAATATAAAAAAAAAGAATTCACTCATTATAATTTATTTATTCACAAATCCATTATTTTTCATCGATTTAACCAAAATTAAAAGGATAATAAATGTCATTTTTAAAAATTTGGAAAATAAGCTGTATAATTCGTAAGTTTTGAGTTGCTAAAATGAGGTATTTGTTATATTCACAAATGTTTGGCAACAAATGGCATTCTTGATTGCAAGTGACATAACACTTTTTCAAATGATTAGTTAATTTAACTAATTCTACTGATAAAAATTTTAGAATTTTATAATAAAAATAATACTTTGAATTTAAGAAATACCTTTTCTTCTTTAAATATAAAAAATAAAAGAATTCACTTACTATAAATTATTTACTTGTTCATAAATTCGTTGTTTTTCATCAATTTAACTAAAATATAAAAGAATAATAAATATCATTTTTAAAAATCTGGAAAATATGTTGCATAATTCGTAAGTTTTGCGTTGTTAAAATAACACATTTGTTATATTCACAAGTGTTTAACAAATGGCATAACGCTTTTTCAAATGGACATGAAATAAATAATTAATTAATTTAACTGATTCTATTAATAAAATGTTTAAATTTTGATAATAAAAATAAAACTATGAAGTATAGAAATTCTTTTTCTTCTTTAAAAAAATATATATATAAAAAGAATTTCTATACTTCAAAGTTTTATTTTTATTATCAAAATATTATTATCAAAATATTATAATTATAATTTATTTATTTATTCTCAAATCCGTTTTTTTCCATTGATTTAATTAAAAATAAAAGTATAATAAAATTTTTTTTTGAAAATCTGGAAAATACAGTAAATAAAATCCCTTCGTATAATTCATAATTTTTGGATTGTTTAAATGAGACATTTGTTACATTCACAAGTGTTTAACAAATGACATTTTTGATAGCATGTGATATAACACTTTTTCATATGAAAGTGAAATAAATAAATAATTTAATTAACTAATTCTAATAATAAAACTAATATTTTGAATTTAAGAAATTCTTTTACTTCTTGAAATATATATATATAAAAAAAAGAATTCACTAATTATAATTTATTTATTTGTTCACAAATACGTTTTTTCTATATATTTAATTAAAAATAAAAGGATAATAAATATTATTTTTGAAAATCTGGAAAATACGGTCAATAAAATTCCTTCGTATACTTCATAAATTTTTCGTTGTTAAAATGAGATATTTCTTATATTCACAAGTGTTTAACAAATGGCATAACACTTTTTCAAATGGACATGAAATAAATAATTAATTAATTTAACTGGTTCTATTGATAAAATTTTTAGAATTTTGATAATAAAAATAAAACTTTGAATTTAAGAAATTCTTTTTCTTCTTTAAATATATAAAAAAAAATTCCCTCATTATAATTTATTTATTTGTACACAAATCCGCTTTTTTTCCATCGATTTAATACTGGAAATAGATTGTAATTCATTTTTAAGGGAAAATATAACCTACAAATACATTTGTATTATAAATGCAAAAATATTTAATTACTGCTGTCTATAATTGTTTTTAAAGGATAAAAAATTTATTCGCTTCAAAAAAATGATTAAAGATATTTTTATGTTAATATCGGTTATATAAACCTAAATATAAACTCAATTATGGAAATCTTTATATAAATTTAATTATGAAAATAGTTATATGGGTCTATTCAATAAATATTTCGTAATATATATGTAATTATAATATTTACAATTGTTGTAAATCTTATTTGAAACTACAATAAATTTATATACTTTCTAGAAATATCTTTCTAACTAAGAAAACAATTGTTAAAAAAAAATCTGTACATGTGCTCTACACAATTTGTAAAACTTTAAAATAATATTCTTATATAACAGATATTTAAAAAGGAGCAAAATAATAGTTAGCTTTTAAAAAATTTATTTAATTAGAATTTTAATGATAGTTTATAAAAATATTTATTATATGATAGTTAAAATAATATCGCTTCAAAGACTCTTACAAAGTACAACACAAAATAGTTAGTTATAAGCAAAAAAAAATTTTTTTTTCCTTCCAATTCTTCATTTGTGAAATTTCTATTTTGTTAGTTAAACTTATCAGTTCCAAAAATTCTTTTGCAGTTATAGTTATCAGTCTGAAAAATTTCTGAGAAAAGAAGGGAAAAAAAGGAACTCTTTTTAATAAGACATAACTCTAAAAGACTTTTTATCTTTGACATTATTTTTATAAAAAGTAAAAATAAAAGAAAATCAGAAGATTAACTACCGAAATACTGTACATTTTTTACTTTACCCTCTTTTATTTTTTGATGTACAGAAAAAAAGATTAGTTTTTAAGTCTATCATTTTCTTTCCATCAATTTTTGATATAGAAAATCAGATTCGCCATTTAATAGACGACAATCCAGAAGAAAATTAAACTAAACAACCAAAAAAATGTATTTAAAGGTTTTTTCATGGATGTTTTCAATACATGGAACAAACCATGATTCAATTTATTCTGGACATGAGCAAAAATTATATTTTATTCATTTTTTTTTAAAAATAAAGTGTATTTGAAGTTTAACACATGTTTATCTAAGAAATATTTTCCCCTTTTACTTCACATCAGTCACATTTTAATTGAAATAAAAAACGGTTCATGGTCTAAGGATTTTTTTATATGCCTCTTTCCATTATTTTCCGCCATCCTTCTTCATTGTCGACTGAATATACAGTTCCAAAGCTTTAACAACTGTGTCCGTGTCATCCACATACATAAGTAAGCACTTAGGTTGTGATTGATTGATTACTCTCCACCCAATACTTTTTATTCCTCCAGAAATAAACAAGAAAAGACACAGAGATTACCCACCCCTCAAAGAAAGCTACTTCTCCTCGGAGAGCTTTGACTGCTCAAGAATATTCTTTTTGTCAAAATAATCTTTCTCTTAATTTTGAATCAGGTTTTCTTGTGGTTAATGTTATTTGCTAAGAAATAAAATGCATTTCTTAACATGAGTAAGTAAGCATATATATAACAGAATTTTCTGCATACGGTTCTTGGTAATTGCCAACGATCTCTATAAAGGTGGTTTGTTATGAAAGAAAGATTGTGTGTCTTCATACTGGATGGCCCCAGATAATGGAATACCATAACAAATGAGTAAATAGCTGATTCATTGTTGTTATTTTCTGTATAATATTCAGCTAATAATATTGTTTTTATATAAGATCCACTTAACCTACTCAATGCTCAATGCTTTCTCTCTCGCGCTGAATTTGGATTTGTGGTTAATGTTATTTGGTAAAAAACAAATGCGTTTCTTAACAATATATAAGTGTATAACATAATTTTCTGCATATGGTTCTTGATAATTACCATCGATTTGTGACAAGAGGGTTTGTTATAAAAGAATGTCTTCGTACTGGATGGACCCAGATGATGGAATACCAACACAAATGAGTAAATAGTTGATTTATTGTTGTTGGTTTCTGTATAATATCCACATAATAATTTTTTTTTTATAACATCCACTTTATCTACTCAATGCATTTTTTTTCTACTCGAATAACAAACAAGAAAATACGCCGAGATTTCCCACCTCCGCAAAGAAAGCTATTTTTCCTTGGAAACATTCGGAAGCAGTGAGTTTGCAAGAAAACACTTTCTTTCTCTCTCTTTTTCTAACGCTTTTTCTATATAAATAAATAAATATATATACAGCAGTATTTTCTGCATATGGTTGTTGTTAACTATCATCGATTTCTAACAAGATGGTTTGTTATGAAAGAAAAACAGTGTGTCTTCGTACTGGATTTCCCCAGATAATGGAATACCATCACAAATGAGTAAATAGCTGATTCATTGTTGTTGTTTCCTGTATAATATTCACCCAATAATATATTTTTTTAACATCCACTTAATTTGCTCAATGCTTTTATCTGCTCGAGTAACAGACAAGAAAAGATACAGAGATATCTGACCTCCGTAAAGAAAGCTATTTTTTCTTGGAAATATTTGAAAGCAATGACTGCTCAATAATATTCTTTCTCTTAATTTTGAATCATGTTTTTTTTGTGGTTAATGCCATTTGGTAGGAAAAAAAAGCATTTCTTAACAAGTATACATATATATATATATATATAATAAAATTTTTTGCATATGGTTCTTGATAATTGCCATCGATTTCTAACATGAGGGTTTGTGGTTTGTTATGAAAGAAATATTGTGTGTCTTCATATGGATGGCCTATTCTTCTGGATGGCCCCAGATAATGGAACATCAACACAAATGAGTAAATAGTCGATTTATTATTGTTGTATTGAATGTGTATTGAATGTAAATATGAATTTATTAATGTTATCTATCGTTTTGAAAAATAAATTATTAGATTATGAGATGATTCGTAGAAGAGGTTACAAAATAGAACATAATTATAATTAAAGAGGAACATATAACATGTTATAACAACAACAAAAAACTTAAAAAACAACATTAACATAACAACAATTGTTAAAACAACTTTTTATTTCATTTCTCTGTATCCTAAAATACGACCTTTTTCTTCAATTTAATATCCAAAAAATCGATACAGGTGCAGCTCAATTAAAAAAAAAACTGCTTTCCTATCCCAAAAAATGAGTTAGCAAATTTTTATACAAAAATGAGTTACAGTATTTTTCATTAACTGCAAAGGGATATTATATTTAAAATGAAAAAAGATTGCAATGCATTATAATTGATTAGTAAAAGAGAATGATTAAAATATCGTCAAAACAACTTTTTAATTTCCCATTTCTAAAACAAGCAGTTTTTCTCTAATTAAAAATGCGGATGGCATTATTCAAATGGATTCCCATTGAAATAAAAATAATAAAACTAAAGAATTCTCAATTTATCAATTATAAATGCATAATTATTTCTGAAATGTATATTTTTTAAGTATTCTTAATTGTGCGTATCAGTGAATTTATATATATACATTTTTTTCATGTTACAGAAATAATTGATGAATAACAAACCCACGCTTGAAAGGAGAAACAAAATTAATGATTTTGAGGATGGCGGTTCAAACGTCTTTTCCCTTCTATTTTTATAATTATGTATTGATTTAGTCAAACTATGCATATTAGAGTGGGAAGAAATAAAATACGATTAAAAAAAACTTATTTTTGTTAAAGATATCCTTTCTATTTATATCAAATTCATAAGCGTGGACCAAATGTCACATAAAAGCTTTTTGTTTCCTTCTTTGTGTTAATTTACTTTTAAAGGCAAAATACATGATATTCGTGAGAAATTTACAATAAATGTTGATACATATGATAGATATAGTATTTACTTAGTAGATATAATATTTAAAGATACAATTTTAGATATAATTTTTAATATTTTTTATATCTATTATATATAATTCCCGTGTCACGATGTTTGTTCGCGATGAACTCTGAAACTAACCATCCGATTTTAACTTTTTTTTTTTTTTAAATGTGTGTTTTGTTCCAACTTGAGAAATAGGATAGTTTTTATTCAGATGTTTTTTGTATTTAAATGTAAAATCGGTTAAAATCTAGCATTGAGGTAGGCGCCAATCTTGCAACCCTGAATTTCAGCCAATTTCTTTAGGGTTGCAATACTGCAATTAGAGGAATTCGTAGCTTCATTTTTCGAACAATATAATGACTATTTTTAGATGGCGCCGTGTCTCGATGCCTGTACTACATAACCGTAAAATCCTCATGTTCTGAATATTATTGTTTTATGTACTACTTTAAATTTTGTGAAATTATATTGTATGAAATTTATATTATTTCTATGCGAAATAAATCAAATGTATGTAAGTATTACCTGATTTGATTATCAATATTTTTTTTTATTTTCTAAGTTTGAATTTGAATTGGAATAAAATATATGGAATGAAAAGTTGTAAATCAAAACATTGAAGTTTTCTATGCTTAAAGTTTGTCAACATGTGTTGTATTTGATTAAGAATTCTAAATTAAACTGTGATTTACAAGATAATATACTATAGACAATATAATTTTAAAGAAATATGATGAATTTTAAGGATTTTTTGAAAAGTGTGAAAATGAAGTAAACTCTGCAATTATTTGATATAATGATAACATTAAAATTTTATAAAAGGTATTATAATAGTTGCAAGTTGAAAATCAAGGATATTTTATTTTAAAAACTTTTGTTATTTGGAAAACAAAGAATTTGAGTTATAAATTTGAGTGATTTAAATATTGTCGAAGAAAAATTGATAAATGGTACTTTTAAGTTGGAAGTTATTTAATGAAAACAAAACAACTAAATAAGTGTTTATATTAATAAAGGAAAATTTAAAGCTCATTAACTTTTCCATTTGTTTTGTGATTTCTTTCATCATAAAATAATAAAACATTTTTTCTGAAGAAGAAAAAACACATTTTCTAAATTTGAATTTAAATTGGAATAAAATATATGGAATGAAAAGTTGTGAATCAAAACATTGAACTTTTCTATACTTAAAATTTGTCAACATGTGTTGTATTTGATTAAGAATTCTAAAATGAAATGTGATCTGCAAGTTAATATACTATAGACAATATATTTTTAAAGGAATATGATGAATTTTAAGGATTTTTTGAAAAGTGTGAAAATGAAGTAAACTCTGCAATTATTTGATATAATGATAACATTAAAATTTTATAAAAGGTATTATGATAGTTGCAAGTTGAAAATCAAGGACATATTTTTTTTTTAACTTTTGTTATTTGAAAAACAAAGAATTTGAGTGATTTGAATATTGTCGAAGGAAAATTGACAAATGGTACTTTTAAATTGGAAGTTATTTAAAGAAAACAAAACAAATAAATGAGTGTTTATATTAATAAAGGAGAATTTAAAGCTCAATAACATTTTTTTTATGTATGTACATTTGTTTATATTTACATTTAAAAGTTGGTTTTAATTATTTCTTATTTGAATTTTTATGCATTTTGTGTTCATTCAAAACATCATAATACCATTATTTTTGTTCTAAATGCTTTGAAACTTCATGTAAAAGTTTTCTTTAAATGTATGAAAGGAATAGAACATGGAAATTAACCTAAGTTCATAAATTATTTTTATTTCAGTTTTTAAACTAAGAATTTTTGTAAATTTGTAAAAAAAAGTTTGTGTCGACAAACTTTAAGCATACAAAAATGTATAAATAATTAAGATATAAATTTGAAAACAGTATATTACCTACATAAGGATATTCCCAGCATAAAAATACTTGTAAAGGAAAAAACTATTCATGTTTTATTTATTTTTGAATTATCAAGTTTTGCAACAATATCACATTTTTGCAATGTTTCTTCATATTTTAAAGAATAAATTGTATAAAAAATAGTTAAAGTTGATATTTTTATGTGAAATTCAAAGGTTTTTAATATATTTAATCAAAACACTTGCAAAAAGGCTAAATATTTTAAATCCAGGTCATTTCCTATTAAAAAGCCTTTGCAAATAGGAGGAAGTTGTAAAAAAAAATTTTGTCGAGCAAATTTTAACTTTTTCAAAACAAAACTCAATATATAGAGCTTTAAGGAAAAATAAAACTATATTTTTTAATAAATAAGACTATGAACTTGATAATTCAATGGCATTTTAATATATTTGCAACATTTTTAAAAGTAATATCTCTAATTAAAAGTTGTTTTTAGCTTTTTCTCAGAATGAATTTTTATGCTTTTTGTTTTCATGTGAAACACCATAACACAAGTAATTTTGATCCAAATGTTGCAAAACTTTGTATTTATGTTTTTCATAAATGTTTACAGGTAATAGACCTCTGAAATGATTATAGCTACATAAATATTTTTTATTTTAATTGTTAAGCTTGGAATTACATGCAAATTTTGAAAGAATTTTGTGTCGACAGCATATAAACTAGCACAAAATAATAAATAATAAAGATATAAATTTACCAGAGGTCCATTCCCTGTAATATGTTAGTACAAACAAATACAAACTTAGAAATTTAAAAAATATTGATTTGATTTTGAGTTATCATGTTTTGTAACAGTATCAATTTTTGGCCATTTTTACCCTTATTATAGCTTATAAAACTTAAAAAAAAAAAAATAATAATAATGAAATTTTTTTATGTGAAATCATTAGTTTTTAGATACATTCAATCCAAAAATGTGTACAAAGATAAAAAATTTCAAAAAAATTCATTCGAAGGTGTTCGTGTACCTTAAACAATCGTTTACATTTTATTGTGAATTTTGTTTTAAATCATTTATTATTATATCCCGATTTTATTTTAATTGTATTGTATTTTTTCAATTATCATTTTCAGTAAAATGCCACCAAAAAACTCTAACCTCAACAATGCCCGTAGGCGTGAGGCGCGACGTAGACGTGCTGAGAGGGCCCTCATGTCAATAAATCAAACCACGACAGCAAACGATAACAATACCAATTATAGTATCTAATAATTGAACGAAATACAAGAAAGTCACAGCAACGCGTGGCCGGGTCTTCTAGTAGTATATATAATACACTATGTGGAAGAAAGTGACGGGACACGACATTATAACGGCATAAACCCATATTTATTAAAATTAGTAGGAGGTAGGGCCTCCTTTGGCTGCGATCACAGCTGCAACCCTTCTGGGCATGCTTTCCACTAAATTAGCCATAGTGGCAAGAGGAATTTCCTTCCAAATGTTTAACAGGAAGTTCCATAGTTCAGGCTTGCTTTTGGGGAGTGGGGTGCAGGCCCTCAACCGACGGTCCAATTCGTCCCAGAGATGTTCAATTGGGTTAAGATCAGAGCTCTGCGCCGGCCACTCCATGCGTTTAACGTTGTTGTTCACATACCAATCAAGAGTCCTCCTTGCAACATGGCATGTTGCGTTGTCGTCTTGATACCAGCAATCATCCATACCGTACGTTGCCCACAAGGTAGGAAGGACATGATTGTCGAGAATATCACAGTATCTATCGGCATTCATCGCACCATCAACCTTCACCAGTGGGCCAGCCCCATACCAGGAGAAACAGGCCCATACCATCAATCCTCCTCCACCAAACTTTACAGTTGGGACGCAACACTAGGGCAAAAGGTGTTCTCCTGGTAAACGCTATACCCAAACACGTCCATCAGAACTGAAAAGGGTAAATCGTGACTCGTCACTCCAAAGGACGCGTTTCCAGTCATCCAGAGTCCAAGTACGGTGGTCTTTGGCCCATCGAAGGCGCGCTTTCTTGTTGGTTTTCGTAATCAAAGGCTTATGGGCCTCCGAACGTCCAGTGTAACCTAACTTATGGGCCTCGATACGAAGAGTCTTGGTCAAAACGGCCACACCTGTGGCTTGTCTAAACTCATTAGCGATGTTATCCATGGATGTTTGACGGTTACTTCGAATCTCCCTGCCGAACACCCGCCGGACCCTGCTGGTGAGAACTGTAGGTCGTCCACTTCGGGGTTTGTTCTGACAGTGTCCCTCAGTCTTGTAGCGACACACAACACGTGCTACAGTTGATTTTGAGCAGTTACGGAGACGGAGTGTCTCCCTAATTGACACCTTAGCAAGATGCAATCCAACCAACACACCTTTCTTGAACTCAGACAACTCTTCCCGTGGCGGCATCTTGACAAAAAACAACTCTAGTTAACTCCACAGAGTATTTATAGGATATGGCTGACACGTGATACCTATTATTGCGCATGTGTCAGCTGTATCGTTGGCCTTTCTACTTTTCGAGGGGTGTCCCGTCACTTTCTTCCAGATAGTGTATTTAAAGCTCTTTGTTTCCTTCTTTCTGTTAATTTACCTTTACAAGGCAAAATAAATGATATTTGTGAGAAATTTACAATAAATGTTGACACATATGAAGATATAATATTTAAAGCTCTTTGTTTTAATTTACGTTTACAAGGCAAAATACATAATATTTATGAGAAATTTACAATAAATGTTGACATATATGAAGATGTATTATGTTATGTACTTTGTTTCCTTCTTTGTATTAATTTATGTTTACAAGACAAATTACATGATATTTGTGAGAAGTTTACGATAAACTTTGACACATTTGAAGATATAATATTTAAAGCTTACCGTTATTTCCGTTTTTGTGTTAATTTGCTTTCATAAGGCAAAATATGTGTTATTTGTGAGAAATTTACAATAAATATTGACTTATGTGAAGATATGAAATGTAGATACATGTGAAGATATAAAATGTTGACACACATTTAAATCTCTATGTTTCCTTCTTTGTGTGGATTCAAGTAAACAAGGCAAAATACATGATATTTGTGAAAACTTTATAATAAATATTGACGCATATGAAGATATTATATTTAAAGCTCTTTGTGTTACTATACGTTTACAAGGCAAAATACATGAAGATATTTTTAAAGTGAAAACTTTATAAATAAATATTGACGCATATGAAGATATAATATTTAAAGCTCTTTTGTGTTACTATACGTTTACAAGGCAAAATACATGATATTTGTGAAAACTTTATAATAAATATTGACGCATATGAAGATATAATATTTAAAGCTCTTTGTGTTACTATACGTTTACAAGGCAAAATACATGATATTTGTGAAAACTTTATAATAAATATTGACGCATATGAAGATATAATATTTAAAGCTCTTTGTGCTACTATACGTTTACAAGGCAAAATACATGATATTTGTGAAAACTTTATAATAAATATTGACGCATATGAAGATATAATATTTAAAGCTCTTTGTGTTACTATACGTTTACAAGGCAAAATACATGATATTTGTGAAAACTTTGTAATAAATATTGACGCATATGAAGATATAATATTTAAAGCTCTTTGTGTTACTATACGTTTACAAGGCAAAATACATGATATTTGTGAGAAATTTAAAATGGATGTTGCCACAGATAAAGATATATTATTTAAAGCTCTTTGTGTTAATTTACGTTTACGAGACAAAATACATGATATTTGTGAGAAATTTATAATAAATGTTGACACATATGAAGATATAATATTTAAAGCCCTTTGTTTCCTTCGAGAAATTTATAATAAATTTTGACACCTATGAAGATATAATATTTAAAGCACATTTTTTCCTCCTTTGTGTTAATTTATGTTTACAAAGCAAAATATATGACGTTCATAAGAAATTTACAATAAATGTTAGAAATTATATTTTAAATCTTCATCGTGTGAAAATAAGGCAAGGTAACGAGAAAGAACGCGAAGGTTTGAAAAATCTGATTGCTCGCGTTTCAGTCACAACTTTCAAGAATAATGAGACTCGTTGACTGCAACGGAATTTTAAGTGTAATAAGGAGACTCATGAATGTTTAATTTTCTCCTATCGATAATAGGATTACCCATTGATCGATTTCGATTTTTCTCCTCTCTCATATCGCCATTTTCGTCAATTATGCCTACATTCTAGTTGAACCAGTCAGTGACAGTTGCTGATACACAAAGTCATTGATGTAAAATAGAAAAACAAGTAATATAAAAAAAAAAAAAATTTAAAGTCAATTCATTCTTTTTTTTCTTCACTATATTGCAGGAAGTCCTTTATAAATAACTTTTATTCATTTTTTTAAATTTATCTGGCGCCCTCTATTGGTGGATACATGCAACTTAATTCTAATAAAAACTAAAATTAATGTAATTTAATTAATGAATTAATATTTGAAAAAACTGTATTAACATCAAGTGTCATCCACTACAAGTTCAAAAAAAAATGTATTTGAACTTGAGTGGATGAACAAAAAGTGTTTTATTAACGATTGAAAATTTGAACGAGATATATATAGGGAGAGTGTGAGCTGATAGAAAGAATTTAAAAATGATGTCGAATTTCTATAAAGAAGATGCATTAAAATTTAAACTCTTGTGATTTTGGAGCAACATTTTATTTAAATATTAATTAATTTAATAATTTCTGTTACGCATAATCAATTTAATGATCTATGAAATGATTCTAATAAATTTAGATGTTTGAAAACAGTTTAAATAATTTAATGAAAATTATAAAATAATTGTAGCTGAAGAATTAAACTTCACAAGAAATTAAACGCATGTTATCATCTGTCACATTGATATATAGAGAGTTTCTAGTTTTAAAGGATCTACAATGGTTTTTTTTTAATTATTAATGTAAATAATTAAAATATTAATATCCATCCCCTTAAATATTAATATCCATCAATACGTATTAACTTTGTTTATAAAATGCATTTGATTAAAGGCAGTTTACCAATTTTAATTATTATTTTGATCATCAGAGTATTTTTTTCTTGGAAAAATTGGAAAAATCCCTCAAAGTACAATTAAATTTTATAACATTAATAGAAATATATTTTAAATTCTGAGACATTTCTATTAATAATAAAGATTAAAGGAGAAGGATTAAGCAAATTTAGATTTTACAGAATTTTGTTTCAATTTTAAAGACATTATAATACATATTAAATAATCATAGGCATGGAGTAATATAATATTGAACTTGAAATAAAAACGGAAAAATTGTTCGGATAATAATCGCTTCGTATTTTTCTTTTATCCAATACTCATCTTTTTTATCGTAAACGAAATATCATTATTACTTTTTATATATCTCAGTATCGTACACTCTAGCAAGGCACACAGACATTTTAAGTACATGTATTTACTTCTACATGTAAAGTGCATCCTTTATAGAATTTTGTTTCAAATTTCGAAGTCACTATAATACATATCATTAAATTTAAATAAACATAGGTATGGAAAAATATAGCGTTGAAATTCAAATAAAAGCGGAAAAAAATGTTTGTATAATAATTGCGTTGTATCTTTTTGTTATTCAATACTTGCCTTTTTTATCGAAAAGAAAATGTCTTTATTACTCATTTTATATTTCATAATTCTACACCCTAACAAGGCATGAAATGCACACATTTTAAGTATATATATTTGAAAATATTTGTAAGTTAAAAGAATAAAGGATATATATATATTTTTATAAAAACTTTAGAAAATTACTATTTTTATAAATTGTTCTCCTAATACAGGGGTTTCCAAACTACGGCCCGCCAGTGTCATCAATCCGGCCCGCGACAGCGAATAGCATATTGTTGCTGTAATAAGTTGGATAAAAAAACACAGAATGATAATAACTCAGTTTTATTGACTTGCTAGGTAAAGCTTAATGACAAGCATAATACGCAGAAAATTTAACTTAAGCATAACAACTAACAAATAATTGAAATGAACTAGTGAACGAGGTTGCCCTCGGTAGTTATGTTGGGGTAAAGAGTATCGCATATGTGTGTATATCAATGTTTGGAATGTATATGTCCTGAATCAAACATATGATTTTTATCCTGAAAATTCCTCATGAATGGAAAAGCTAAATTAACGCAAATGAAACCACGGGTTATCCACTTGTAAAAAAATACTAATGAGATTTATTAATTATTTAGACAATGGCCGAACAATTAAAACGGTTTTGGCCCTTGGTACTAACTGGAGTAAACAGTATGGCCCTAAGGCTGGAAAGTTTGTAGACCTTTGTCCTAATACAAAGAGATGTCTTTGTAAAATTAAGAAATATGGTAGACAATGAAACTTAAAAATTTTGTCCAATGCAAAATTTCCATTGTGGTAATTTTAATGGTCACCAAATAATTATAGTTGGGATAAAAAATCTTTTTATGATATATTATGAAAGCGTCACTATTTTCAAGATTATAAAATTTTGCCCTTAAGGGAAATATTTCCAATTTGTGGAACTTTGAAATTTGTATCGCTTTGTGATGAGATTCTTTTCAGAAGTGGCAACCCACTTCTCAATCTTTCAGAATTAATTAATTAAATCTTTTATTTTTCAATTGAACAATTAATACTTTTCCAGACGTTGTTGAAATGCTCTAGACATGGAAGAAAATAGAAACACAGAAGACATTAATCTTGTTATGTAACACAAATACAATTAATTTTGAAAAAATCAATCCATTGTTGTTTAATTAATTATTTTATTGAGATGGATAATTAACATAAATATTGGTTTGTTTTTAATTTACTTATATGCAAAGATCTATCCGTTTTGTAATTAATTAAGCGATAGACTCCTGCTTTTGATTTTTCTTATTTCAAACCAGAACATATAAGAATTAATTTTAGTTACATATGTAAAGACAAACCCAATTGTTGAATTGCACTTGAAATATTTTCACTGCAGTTACCGAGACAGACAATAGAAGTATATGTTATTTAAGAAGCGGCTGTTTAAATTTTTCTTTCCCATTTACTTTGTAAACATTGTCTGAAAGAAAGACATATATATAAAAAAAATATTCATTGTAAAAAAGCCTAGAAACCTTATGATAGAAATTTTGTTCCCTGGCATTTGATTCTTACGCAGCGGAATTTTTAACAAAAAAAAATCTTCTAATACACTGAACCGTTTTATTCTTGGAGTGTGTTTAGTAAAGAAAGGTAGCCAGCACCACATTAAAAAATTCCAAACAATGTACATCAAGGATCACTTATTTTATTAATAAATAATTCTCCACAGAATTCCAAATATCTCTATAGAGCTGCGAGAAATTCCTTAGCATTTTATTTTATCCCCAGAATAAAAATCTAAGGAAATCCAAGTAAGAAAAATATACAAAAACCTTGGACATATGGAATTGAATGGACAAGAGCAAGTCTGGTATTTTCATAAAAAACAGTTTTTTTTTTTACTTTTTGAGACTTAAATTTCAAAAAAAAAAAAAAAAAAAAAAAAAAAAAAAAAAGGGGAAGGAAACTTAAGGAACTTTCTTAAGGAAACTGGAGGTATAGATTTCGATGCCTACCGTAGAAGTGAGGAATGCTACTAAGAGTGTTAAATATTAATTCCTTGATCCTCAATAAATTTTCTCTTTAAAATAAAATTAAAAGCTTTCCTATCTTATGTTAGTTAAATAAATTCCTTCTTAGAAATTCATATTATTGGGTTGGGAACTAAGTGTTTGCGGATTTTAAATAAGAAGGAAAATTCAGAATTTTTGCTTAAAAATATAACTTCATTCAATTATTTTGTCGATGAACTTTTTACCATCTTTCAGACAGTGTATATTCCAGATTCATAAAATTTCTAATTTTTGGCAGCAAAAAATTGAACTAAATATGATTTTAAATCATCAGCGTCATTAAAAATTTTACAATTTAAGGAGTTCTGCATGGAACGAAATAAGGGGTAATCTGTATGTGCAAAGTCAAGACTATATAGTGGATGTGACAACTATATAGTGTGTAAATATGTGTGGGGCTTTGCATTATCATGCTGGAAAACAGTACCCTTACGATTTGTCAATTCTGGCCATTTTTCTTGAACTGCATCGCTCAGTTTGGCGAGTTGTTGAACGTATAAGTTTGAATTAATTGTTTGATTTCTTGGTAAAAGCTCAAAGTGCAGAATTCCTCTATAAATTCTTTTCCCTTTATTCCTTATTCCTTTTTTTATCCAAACTCACATCACATTCTTTTTTTGGTGTCGTCTGGGCTGTTTCATCTTGCATCACCCACGATCTATTCCGATTAACGTTGTTATAAACTATTCACTTTTCGTATCCAATTTTTTTACTAAATTAAAAGCGGATGTCCAAACAACAAGGAAACAATATAGGTTAGGTGGTTTGAAAATGTTGACAAAACAAAAGGATTTGCTAAGACCATGTATTGACAAAATCCGCAATCACTTAGTTGCCAACCCTATAGTGGTATCAATTTTCAGTATAACTAAACGTTAATAAAATTTCTGCATCAGCTATGAGTTAAGATTTAATTTTTAGTTCTTGCAAAAATAAACAAAATGACAGGTAAAAGGCGAGATTTACTGTTGTAAATGTTTTAACCATATGAGAGAAAAATGTATTATCAGTTATACATTTCTAAAAAAATATTCTTCAGAGTTCTTTAAAATGTGAAAGTAAATAAAAAAAATATTATTTTTAATATTTTTTCAATCTTCATATTTTTTCTAGATCGTCAGTAAATTTTATCTTTAAAATAAAATTAAGGATTTTCATATCTTATCTTACTCAAGTAAATTTATATTAGTAGCATCAATGTTCAGTACAGTGGCATACATTTCTACTTTTTAAAGCATAAATAAACGTTATTAAAATGTTTGCATCAGCTATGAGTTAAGATTCAACTTTTATTTTTTGATGAACTAAGAAAAATAACAGGTAAGAAACGAGATTTAGTATTGCAAATTTTTTTACCATATGATAGAAAAATGTATTAGCAATCATGCATTTCTAAAAAATATTCTTCAAAGCTCTTTAAAATGTGGAAGTAAATAAAAAAATCATTCGGAATATTTTTTTCAATTAATATTTATTCTTTATATCAAAGACATGAGAAATAGATTTCAACCAGAAACAGCACTTCTTTTATTGAAGTTATAAAAATCCGAAAAGAAATTCTGTTATTTAATCTCTGAAATCAGTTGTCTACTTCCAGAAATCTAATTTAAAGACATGAGACGTATTATTTTTCTGTCTTGTAGATTTCATACTCCATGGAATTGAATACGTCGTCTTATCTCACTCTTCATTAAATAAAAGAAAATAAATAGTTGTTTTTCTTTAAAATACGTTTTAATCCATAGCAGAAAATCAAATTGTATTTCTATTTTTCTGTGGTATAACTCATTCGGATCAGCAAATAATTTGGTCAACTATAAAATATATATGTACTATATAAGGATATGTATATGTATAATTATATAAGCTATATATGTGTGTGTGATATTTTAATGTAATGGAAATATAAGAAATATGTGAATAACCGTTTTGTGCTAAATGTACAATAGATATTAAGCTTATCACGATGGTTATTAAATTTAAATTTAATTTAATTAATTTAATTAATAATAATTAAATTTTTTTCACTTCTTCTTTTTATTATAAATATAAATATAATGTTGTATGTGTAGGATTAAATAAATAAATGCAAAAATGCTTAACAATCACCAATCTTGTAGCATTTTTACCACGAGAAGAGTTATAGCATTCCATTCCCAGGAGAGAGGAATGTATATTTTTTAACAAGTCCCTAATAACAAACTTTCACTCAAATTTAACAGTAGATAAGCAGTGTTGTGGCTAGTTACATTACGTGCAATTAGTGTTTTGTACTAATGAGAACGACTTGTCACTCAAATCTGATAGCAGATATTCAGTACCATGGATAAGGAGATCTCAGTAAATTATCGGTTGTCTGTTCGACCTTCACTGGTCGAAACAATTACAGAGGGAATAGGAACTACACCAAAAGTTGTTGCATCGTGATTGGTGATAGAGCATGGGTTGAGAAAGTGTCTACTTTAATGAGAAGTGAGAGAAGCTGACCACACTCTTGAAGGATTTTCTTAAAGGGAGGGTTTTGGGGAAGAAAATGAGAGTTCTGCGCCGAGTCGACAAAGAGTGTTGTTTTTCTCTTTTTCTCTGAAGTGACAGAACAAGACGGAGTTTCCGCCTGTTTCCAAAGTGAGCCCCTTGTGGTTTCGTGTATCATGCCATGCGATAATTAAGGACTTCCGCAGACCACGTGTTTTGAGATTCGACGTAGACACAAGAACTCTGAAAATCTCCGTCCTTGGAGTGAACTGCCCTCGTGTATCTAATTTATATCTTTAATTTTCCTTTAATTGTAAATAGAGTTTTGTGTATATATTTAATGTTTGTAAATAAAACTTATACTGTTCATATGAACCTCAAAGTGGACCTCTTCTTGAAGCCGTTATATGTCTATTATAGGCTGAGACACCACAATCTCAAAGATTCTAATGCTTCGATGAACAGTCCGTGTGGAATACAAAAGATGAAGTGTCATCATTCTGCAGACTAAGTAAATCCCATCTAAATGTATGAAATAAATAAGAAAGCATTTACAATTAATAATTATTATTTAATTTTAAAAAACTGTCCTAATTACTCTTTTCGCTTCCATAAAAATTTCAGAAATAGTTTTATTTCATCAATAACAAAAGTATTTTCTTTCGTTCAGTAATATAAACTGGTAGCAATGCAATCAAAACCACTAGCACAGCTTTTATTGCATTTTTAGGGAATTGGGTTTTTTTTCCTGGAAATTTTGAATATGTTTTTCTAAGGAATTTTTGAATTTCAATTGAAAAGCCCTAAGGATGTTGATTCTTTCGAAACAGTTACTCATGAGAGAGTGCATTTTTCGATTTTGACATATGAAGTCAAAGTCCAGTATGAAATAATGCATCATGTTTTGAAAAAAAAAAATTCTGTATAACTGAGTCATCCATTTTAGTGACATTTAAATGTTTGACTTTTTGGTAAAGAGGGGAAAAAATAATATTCTTTACTTAACTCTCATTATATTGTAATTTAAATAACAATAAACTGATTTGTTTGCAGAATATTATTTTAAATGTTTTAATTTTTAGGGGCACAAAACCCTGTTACGCATATTTAACCTTGATATTAACCTGATGATAAGCATATACAAATGCTTAATCACGTGTGCCTCCGGGCTGGGCGTATTACAGTTTCCTGCATATACAAATGCTTAAAACAGAAACAGATTTAAAACTATTGGGAACAAATCTGAATAAAACGATAGATAAAGATACGTAATTAAATAATAGGAAAACTAAGCAAAATATTTATTTTTGCAATTATTTTTTCATTTTTTTTTTCATTTATACCTTTGAATACCCAGGAAAATTTTGAAATTTAAAAGTTATTTTCTATTAGTTATTTGCGATTAGTTTTCATTATGTTGTTTTTATTGGTTACTTGCCATTAGTTTTTATTAGCTCATTTATTAGTTAGTTGCCATTAGTTTTCATTAGTTCATTTACTAGGTTGTTTCCATTAGATAGTTGCCATTAGTTTTCATTAGTTCATTTGCCAGGTTGTTTCCATTAGTTAGTTGCCATTAGTTTTCATTAGTTCATTTATTAGTTAGTTGCCATTAGTTGTCGTTAGTTCATTTATTAGTTAGTTGCTATTAGTTTTCATTAGTTTATTTATTAGTTAGTTTCCATTAGTTTATTTATTAGTTAGTTTTCATTAGTTTATTTATTAGTTAGTTTCCATTTCTGTTTTAAAGTATCAATTACAATACCCACTTTTTGTTTAATGCAAGATGAACAACCAGCATTGGACTGAGTAGGATGCAGTATACCAACTCGCCTTCTAATTCAAGGAAGTCTTGTAATTAATTTCTTTTCTAGCAATTTAGAGCAACTGCTCTCTGTTTTTAATCGCCCAACAAAACTGCTTAATCACGTCAGACCAAACAAGTAAAAAATTATAGTGAATGAATTAATAAAATATTATATATTAAATGAAATATTAGTATATTAAATGAATAATTATTAATTTTATCTATATTTAACAATGCTATTAGTCTCTAATGTAAAGAGACTTCTTCCAAGTGCATTCAATCTAGTGTTCTGCAACAAGAAAATGCAAGATATGATGGAGTCTTTCAGGAGAAAAGTGTCTAAGGTTTATACTCCAAGAGAATCATCCATCCGGAATCACCTAGGAGAATCACCCTAGTGAAAGAAGATCCAAAACCACCCTAGTGGAAAGAAATCCCAATTCACTCTAGTGGAAGTTTAAAGATTCCTGATTACTTATTGGTCATGCTAGCAAAGTATTTCAAAAAAAAGTAATTTCAACTTTATTACTACAACAGAATTTATTTTATCCTTAAGAAATAGTACATTAGTTTATTTCTTAAACAGACGGTGAAAACAAGTAATATAAAAAAAAAAAAAAAAAAAAAAAAATTAAGTCAATTCCTATTTTTTTTTCACTCTATTGCAGAAAGTCCTTTATAAATAATTTTCATTCATTTTTTTTAAGTTTATCTGGCGCCATCTATTGGTAGATATAGGCAAATTAAATCTAAAAAAAACTAAAATTAATTAATTAAGTTTAATGAATGAATTAATATTTGAAAAAACTGTATTAACATCACGTGTCATCCACGAGTGGATGAATAAAAAGTATTTTATGAACGATTGACAATTTGAACAAGATATATATAGTGAGAGTGTGAGCTAATAGAAGAAATTGAATAAAATAATTTTTTCTCGTATGCTTAAATTATTTAATTATTACGTTTTAGCATACTTTGTCTTAGTAAAATAAGGATATTTGTTTCGCTATGGTGGAAAATACCAGTAACTCAAATAATTACATTAATGTTAAAAATATTAATTCTGATTCTGAAAAACATTTATTTTCATAAGTTAATTTCTTTAACGATTGTTATTATTTTTTCCTTTGTGTGTGTGTGTGTGAATAAGTGTCTCTCCTGACTTTTCCCAAGACATTCCATTCGTTTATTTATGGGTCAAAAAGTAAATTTTGCGTGAAAAATATTTTCACTTACGAATTATTTTTATTTCTTTTCGGTGGTAAAATCTGCAAATATAATAAAATAGTATTAAAAATAGTTAATTCCAATTATTTAGTAAATAATTATTTTAGCATTAAATAATCCTTTGTGCAATGCATTTCTTAAATCATCATTTCTTTCCCTGTTTTATAGAAAACATTTATTTTCATAAGTTAATCTCTTTAACGAATGTTATTATTATTCCTTTTTATTGTGTAATATAAGTGTATAAGTAATATAAATGTAATATAATGTGAGTGTCTCTCCTGATATTTCCCAAGACATTCGATGCTTTTACTTATCTGTCTGAAAGTAAACATTCTGTGGAAAATATTTTCATTATTATTACTTCTTTTCAATGGTTAAATCAGCAAATACAATAAAAATAGTAATAAAAATAATTAAATTGAATTATTTAGTAAATATTTATTTTAGCATTAAGTAATCTTTTGTGCGATACACTTCTTAAATCACTACTTCTTTTCCAGTTTCCTACGCTTAGTATACTTAGGTGCTTGCGAAAAATATTTTTCATAATATAATAGGCTTCTTATTTTCTTTACTTTTAAATATTTTTTTTAAAAATCTCTGGTTTATACTTAAAATATTGCTATGCAAATATATGGAATTAACATAATTGTATATGTTATACCAATAGCTAAGTTGCATATTTTCCACTTATTTCTTAGGCAGACGGTGTGAATGAAATAATTTTTTCTTGTCTTCTTAAATTATTTATTTCTTACATTTTTAACATACTTAATAAAATAATGATTTTTAAGTTTGGCTTTGGCAGGAAATAGCAATAACTCAAATAATTACATTAATGTATCAACTATAAAAAAATAATTCTGAATGTGAACCTTTTTTTAAATAGAAAATCTAAACAATGAAAAAAATATGGACGTAAAAGGAAAACAATTGTATTGTTACTTGTTTTATAGAAAACATTTATTTTCGTAATTAATTTCTTTAACGAATGTTATTACTTTTTTTACATCTTTTGTGTGTGTGTGTGAAAAAGTATCTCTTCTGACTTTTCCCAAGACAATCCAAGCTTTTACTTATCAGCCTAAAAGTAAACCTTCTGTGGAAAATATTTTCACTTAGAAATTATTTTTTTCTTCTTTTCAATGGTTAAATCTGAAATTAAAATAAAAATAGCAATAAAAAAATTAATATGAATTGTTTTATCATTAAGTAAACTTTGTGCAATGTATTTTTAAATCATTACTACTTCCTCTGTTTTGTAGAAAGCAGTTATTTTCGTAAGTTAATTTCCTTAACGAATGTTATTTTTTTCCTTTTTTTGTGTGTGAATAAATGTCTCTCCTGACAATTCTCAAGATATTCGAGCTTTTACTTATCGGTCTAAAAGTAAATCTTGTGCAGCCAATATTTTTCTTAAAAAGTATTTTTATTTCTTTTCAATGGTTAAATCTGCAATTATAATAAAAATAGCAATAAAAATATTTAAGTTTTATTATTTAGTAAATAATTATTTTAGCATTAAGTAATCTTTTGTGCAATACATTTTTTAAATCATTCCTGTTCATAAACTTATTTTAATATGAGATATATGTAACTTATTTTAAATATACTTATGTACTTGGGAAAACTTTTTCATAATATACTTCTTTATTTTCTTTATTTTTATTAATTTTTTAAAAAAAATCTTTGGTTATACGTAAAATATTGCTTTACAAATATATGGAAATGTCGTAATTCTATATGATATATCCATAGCTAGGTTGCATATTTTCCACTTATTTCTTAGGCAGACTGTGAAAATAAAATAATTTTTTCTCGTATTCTTAAATTATATATTTCAGGCATTTTACTTTGAAAAAATAAAATTTAAGTTTTTTTGGCTTGTCATCTCAAATAAATTGTATTTAAAAATTTCTTACATTTTTTAAAATCGAAGATCAAAACAACGAAAAAATTATATTTAATAAAATAATTTTCATATATAAGTTTGGCTTTTTTTGTTATGGATCTAAAAAATTAAATCTTCTGGAAATTTTAGCAATATCTCAAATAATTACATTAGTGTATCAACTATAAAAAAAAATTCTGATTCTGAACTTTTTTTATATCGAAGATCAAAACGATGAAAAAATTATGGACGGAATAGGAAAATTTTCACTTAAAAATTATTTTTTATTTCTTTTCAAGGTTAAAATAGAAATAATTAATTTGAATTATGTTAAATAATTATTTTAGCATTAAGTAATCTTTGAAATACATTTTTTAAATCAATTTCATTTTATTTTCGTAAGTTAATGTTTTTTTCCTTTTTGTGTAACTCTCACCAGAATGCTATTATTATTTTTTCCTTTTTAATTAAATCTGTAAAATACAATAAAAATGTGTAATTAATTTCAATTATTTAGCGTAATGATTCATAGAAAACATTTTATTTTCGTAAGTTAATGTTTTTAACGAATGCTATTATTTTTTCCTTTTTTGTGTACGTGTGGGAATAAGTCTCTCACCAGACATTTCCCAAGACATGCGATGCTTTTACTTATCGGTCTAAAAGTAAACCTTTTGTGGAAAATATTTTCACTTAAAAATTATTTTTACTTCTTTTCAATAATTAAATCTGTAAATACAATAAAAATGGTAATAAAAATAATTAATTTGAATTATTTAGTAAATAATTATTTTATCATTAAGTAATCTTTTGTACAATACATTTTTTAAATCATTACTTCATCCCCTGATTCATAGAAAACATTTATTTTCGTAAGTTAATTTCTTTAACGAATGTCATTATTTTTCCCTTTTTTTTTGTGTGTGTGAATAAGTGTCTCTAATGACGCTTCCAACACATTCGATGGTTTTACTTATCGGTGTAAAAGTAAATCTTCTGTGGAAAATATATTCACTTAAAAAATATTTTTACTTCTTTTCAATGGTTAAATCTGCAAATACAATAAAAATAGTAATGAAAATAATTAAGTTGACTTATTTAGTAAATAATTATTTTAGCATTAACTAATCTTTTGTGCAACATATTTTTTAAAGTACTTCTTCCCTGGTTTCCTACACTTATTTTAATGGGAGATTTGTGTAATTTATTTCAGGTATACTTCAGTACTGCCAAAAAATATTTTTTATAATATATTTAACTTATTTATGTTATTTATTTTTAAACATTTTTAAAAAAACTTTGGTTCATACGTAAAATATTGCTTGACAAATATATGGAAATGACGTAATTATATATGGTATACCAATTTTCCTGTTATTTCTTAAGCAGACGGTGAAAATAAAATCCTTTTTTCTCGTATTTTTAAATTATTTATTTCTTACATTTTAACATAATTTGTCTTAATAAAATAATGATAGTTAAGTTTGACTTTGGGAGAAAATTGCACTAACTCAAATAATTACATTAATGTATCAATGGAAAAAGTTATTATGATTCTGAAATTTTTTTAAATCGAAGATCAAAACAATGAAAACAATTATAGGAAAACAATCATATTGCCACTTGTTTTATAGAAAATATTTATTTTCATAAGTTAATTTCTGTACCGAATGTTGTTATTTTTTTCCTTTTGTGTGTGGGTGTGAAAAACGTCTTTTCTGACATTTCCCAAGACGTTGGATGCTTTTACATATCGGTCTAAAAGTAAATCTTCCGTGGAAAATATTTTCTCTTGAAAATTATTTTTGCTTCTTTTAAATGCTTAAATCTGCAAACGCAATAAACACAGTAATAAAAATAATTAATTTGAATTATTTAGTAAATAATTATTTTAGCATTAAGCAAAATTTTATTTTAATAATTATGGAAATTCTGGTTAGGAAAATAAAGCGTTTATTGAATTGTAACAATTATTAGCTAACTAATTTCGCCCAACAACAGTGCATTTCTTTTCTCAGTACATACATATTTATTTATGATAATGGAAACCACATCGATATGTCAACATAGTTTCTTGTATCATTCATATTCATTGAAGTAATACCTCTCAGGAAGAATTTCAGTGACAACTGCCCTGAATGATGTGCCATATTGGAGAAACAGCAATCGGGCTCCTCAACTGTTGATGTGAAGCATTGTAACGATCGCCACCGAGTTAACTGGTTTTTCAAAGTAGCGTTGTTGTGCAATTCACCGACAGAATTTAATGGAGTAGTTAGCATTAAGTGCATTAAATAAAAGATATACATATCTTATTTTATGTATAATATATAATAAAAGATTATCTTTGGATAACAATGTATCTTTGTAAAATAAAGGTGTATCTTTGGATACACTACTAGGGCGCATGAAATAAACATTAAATTAAAATAAAATATAACTTATTTTTATACTACTTTTATATTTATGTATTTTATAATAAATATAATATTTAGACAATCGTATTGAATTATTATTTAAACATTTATTCATAGTATTTATTCTGCATTGTAACCATGCTTCCTCCTACACACTGGCAAGAGTGCCTCCCTTTGGCCTTAGGAAAAATTGTCAAACGGCCTCGAGACTCTCCCCCGAGAGGAAGTACAGCGCAACCTGCTCTCCCATGGAGAAACGTTTAGTTTATTGTCTCTCAACCCGAGAAAAAATATATTTAGCACAGCCTTGCATATTAGTTGGCCTACAGACTGTCACCAGGAGATTTGTTATGGTTTGTCGCTGTACGATCATCTTGAATTCATCATACGATCATCATATTCAGTGCAATCTTACAAGTTGGCCAGAGACTTTTACCAGCAGATGAAGTATATTTCGCGCCTCCTGCTCGTAGCTGAACATAGGGTTTTTGGCTTAGAAATGGAATACTTCCGTGAATCTATAAATATATGTCTTTAAATGTGTTAAATATTGTATGTCTCTAATAGTATGTATGTGGTGTTTGTGCGTGTGTAAATACTCCTTCCTGTGCATCAAGTAACTCCACCCAATCACACCCAGTTGCAATCTGGTTGCCCAACCTGCACACTACGGTATTTATTTATGAGCTTTAATATGTATATGCAATTTTTAGATATTTTTTATTTAATGTTTTTAAGATGACAATAAAAACATCTCATATTCATTAACCGGTATATTCAATCAGTTTTCAATGTTTGGTAACTCTATATTAATTCAAATTAAATGTAAACTACAGTTATAAAAAGCAATTAATTCATTTGTCTTTTACATATTAATTTTCCCTTAAAATCAATTTTTATCACTCTATAACATCTGCATATAAAATTGATGATACAGAAATAAATACAAATATTTAAATTTTTAAATATACATACAGTCTGAGTAAAAACTTTAAAGTCAGTAAACATTTTTGAGAAAATGTAAAATGAAATAAAAGGGATTCAAATAATATTAATTATTAAAGTTCATTGATAAGAAAGAAATGCTATAAACATAATTTGTAAACACATAATTATGAGAAACATGTGGTTATTTACAAAGTTTGTATTTCTGCCTGAGTAAAAACTTTAAGGCCACCAGTCATTTTTTAAAAATAAATATAACATAATCGTGTAATTACCATTGCAACTACTAGCTTGTGACAACGCTGCAATTTTCATATTTTTCATACGTTTCTTCGAAGTATTGGTGATCTTTGTGAAGATGGCGAAGGGTAAGAAGTTAACTGATCGTGAAAGAGGACAGATCGAAGCTTGGCCTTCAACAGGAATGAGTAGTCGTGCTATTGCGATAAAGATAGGAAGATCAAAGACTGTAGTCAACAATTTTTTAAAATTGAAAGACAATTATGGTAATAAGAATACTGGGGGAAGACCTAAAGCTTTGTCCTCGCGTGATGAAAGAAGAGTTTGCCAACTTGCATCTACTGGAAAGTACTCAACCAGGAAACTGATTCCGACGACAGGTTTAAAAGTTTGTCAAAAAACGATTTATAACACAATTAGAAGGTCTGGAAGGTACAGTTATACAGCAAAATTGACTAAGCCTCAGTTACTGCAGAGACACAAAATAGAGCGTTTGAACTTTGGCCAGAAAGTCATGGCCTGGGACAACCAATGGATAGAAATTATTTTTTCTGACGAAAAAAAATGGAATTTGGATGGACCAGATGGCTGGAATTTCTACTGGCATGATATAAGAAATGAAAAAGAAATATTCTCCAAGCGCCAATTAGGTGGAGGGTCTGTCATGACTTGGGGCTGTTTTTCTTACAATGGTGTGGGCTCAATTGCATTCCTTTCAGGTAGAATGAATTCACAAGGATATCAAAAGGTCCTAACAAATCATCTTTTGCCAAATGCTGAATGTCTTGCTGGAGAAAATTGGAAATATCAGCAAGACAATGCACCGATCCATTCGAACACAAAAAATTGCAAAAAAAAAAATTCGCACAAAAAATTGGTTCCAAGTCGACAATGTTGAAACTGTGAAATGGCCAGCTAGATCACCTGATCTCAACCCATTCGAGAACATTTGGGCTGACTTAGCAAGAAGAGTTTATGCAAATGGGAGACATTTTACATCAACAACAGAGCTGAAATCTATTATCGAAGATGAGTGGTATAAAACCGACCCCACCCTTTGTCAAAAACTCGTTTCATCCATGAAAACAAGAATATTTGAAGTAATTCGAAGTAATGGCTCCTACACAATCTTCTAAGCATTTATAATTATTTTCTTGTATGTTATTTTCTATGTTGGCCTTAAAGTTTTTACTGAGGCTCAAATATTCATCTGTGTGTTCTGTAATATTTTCTAATAATAAAATATTTGCAAATTAATTTTTCTACTTTTCTTACTTTTATTTAAGCTCAATAATTATCAATCAAATGTTATTTTAATTCCTCAGTTTAAATGTTCACATTTTCTCAAAAATATCTACTGGCCTTAAAGTATTTACTCAGACTGTATATCTTTTTAATTCCAAAAACTCTTCAATTAAAGGAGGTATTGGAAATGTTAAAACAAGTAAGGGAATTTTATAAATCAATGCCTTCACATTGAATAGAAGTCTTACTTAAAAGACCTAATCCAAAATGAACATGATAAATTCTGCGATAAAAGCTTACTGAATGAAGCGTTATTTCATGACCAATAAAATCATATTTTATTACTTGAAAAATGGGATTTAATTACATTAATTATCTATCATTAAAATCGCTTCTTTTAACGAAAACACTTCAGTTTAAAGCTGAAATTTCCAATAAATAGTCTTTTAAACGTTTGGGCAACCATTTACAGCTGTTACTCCAGAAATTAAGAAGTTAAGTTTTCCGATATTTATAAGATGGGGCTTAGAAATCCTTTTACTTAGCTAAACTTTATTTTTTTTTTTGAAATAATTTTCCCATCTAGATTAGAATAATAATTTGAAGAAGACGCTTTTGTAGTGTTGAGTAAACCTGAAAGGAAATTCTTTAAAGACTTAAGAAATGAATAAATAAGAAGAAAGAAAATGTTGAGTACATGGTCCAAAATCGTTTTAAAACATTCTATTACACGCTTTTACCATATTAATATACCATTAGGTAGTATGAACGAACGTTAATGAGAAAAGCATTGTATATTAGAAAAGCAAAACCTTATAAGCATTTCTGAAGATATTATCTTTCATAGATAATTTGTTAATGCGAAATAAGCTGCTTAATATTGTTGTTCATCTTTTCCCATACTTAATATTTTCTATCATACATGTTCCTAACTTGAAATAATAATTTTTAAGTAATTAAAATTTGTCTATGTTAACTTACCGGTTCAATATCGAAATAAATATTTATAAAGCATATCATCATCATCATTAATGTCACAACAACCCCATGGTGGGCCAAGGCTGTCTTGCTACTGACAGATTCCGAAACATGAGATGTTTTCTTTTTACTGGATAAGGTTGTTAGCCTTACTCACAAAAAAAATGCTTTTGAACGCTATCTACAATCCATATTAGGGTTTAAAAAGAAGAGAGAAGAGGATGAGGGACCTGCGGTTTAAAGTGGATTCCGAACCACTACAAACATCCATGGCCCCGCCGGGGACTCTTTTAACCCGAAACCCATGGCACCGTGGTACCGAGCGCCAGAGCGCTAGCCACTCGGCCATTCAGGCCCAAGGGACTAATATTAATCCACCGAAAATGAGGTGCTTTCGTAAAGTGGTCAACAAACTTCACAGGGGCAAACCCTCAGAAACTGAAATGCCACTTCAAGGAGAAGAAATGTATTTATTTTTTATTCGATCAATTTTTTTTATTTGCCAATTTGTAAGAGAAAATATTTGTCAAAAATAAAGTTATCTTTTATTACGTAGATGTATTTAATTCTTTACTCAGTTGGCGCCTTTTTTTTTTAAAAGTAGGTGATGCTAAAAAATAATGACTGTTAGAAACGAGGCTCATTAATATTAAACACTGAAATAAAAAAAATACTTAATAGACAGGATTTATATTTTATTTGAAAATATTTTTCCGTTGATGTAAGGTACATTTAAGTGTCTTCGTAAAGTATAGCTACATTATATCTAAAGATGCATTAGATATGACAAGAGGCTTCCCAAATTAATAACTTTTTCATAGAATCTACCACTTTTTTAAGCATTCAAGCGTATTTTTTAGGGTACTTTATGATTGAATTACGAAAATATCGCGTATTTGAACGTCTCGCTAGCATAATTTTATCTATTTCTTATTTTAACCTGTTCGGTCCTAGTTATCTATTGCCATGTCTCTTTGTTTACCTCTCTATGTTAAGCAATAGAGGTGTCTATTTTTACGCTTGGCAATGCACACATTACAGGTGTAAGCCTTGTCTTACAGATACAGACAATGGAGTTGTACGTTATTATGATACAGCCGTTGATTTTTTGCCTCCGCATTTACATTACAAAAAATGTTGGTATGTCTGAAAGAAGTGAAACCATCCAAAATGTCATCAGTTATCATCTGAAGTGAAGCATCAGTAGCGACCTTTGTAAGAAAATATAAGAAAAGAAAAAGAAAAACATATTAATATCTGCTATTTCCATGGAAAAAAGTCACTTGCATACCAGACATTACAGATGCATGAATTTTAATGAGATTCATTTCCTATTGGAATGAAAGCTGAAAAAAAAAGGATTTTTTTGCAGCTTTTCTACATAAAGTACTGTTTAGGTATTTTCCATTTATTTTAAGAAAAACAATGGGAATTCAGCTCAAAAAATTAAAAAGCTTTACATATGAAATTAATCTCATATGTATACGAATAATTAACCATTTAAATAAGAAATTATTAACTTAAATATAAATTTAACGATATGCAAATAACCAACAAGGGTTTATTCGTATATGCAATCAACAATTGAAATAAATTAAAATAACTAATCATATAGATATCTTAAAAATATACCTCGTTTTTTATAAGAGCCGTTTTATTTGAAAACAATTTAAGCCATTTATTCAGACACAGAAAATTTAAAAAGAGTTTGAGTCATTGTTTGTGTTTGAATCAATTAATATTTGATAAAAATTGTAATGTATATTTTGCTATTGTATACCATTAACTGTATCATAATATACCATAACAGTATATTGTATAATATTAACAGCATACTGTTTACCCTTAACTGTATATTATATACTATTAACTGTATATTGCCTACTATTAACTGTATTATTATATACCATAACTGTATATTGTATACCATATAAAAAATATTTTTATCTAACTAAAACCCTCATAAATCATTTGCTCCAAAATTGTCTAACTGTACTTTCAAATTTGTCAGTATTGTCAAAGTCATATTTGTTTAATAATTTGAAAAACTAATAAATTTTGTCCAAAAAATCTATGTTTTGTCTAAAAATCTTTGTATCATTATATACCCTAACTGTATATTGTATACTATTAACCGTATATTGTATACCATTAACTGTATATTGTATACTATTAACCGTATATTGTATACCATTCACTGTATATTGTATACTATTAACCGTATATTGTATACCATTAACTGTATATTGTATACTATTAACCGTATATTGTACACCATTAACTGCGTATGTCATTAACTGTATCACTATATACCCTCTTTATATATCATAACTGTATATTGTATACCATATTAAAAGAAGATTCTAACTAAAGATTCTAACTATTATTCTAACTAAAACCATAATTAAATCATTTGTTCCAAAATTGTCTAGCAGTACTTTCGAATAAAAAGTCATATTTGCTTAATAGTTTAAAAAACTAATAAATTTTATCCAAAAATCTATGTTTAATCAGAAAATTTCGTTAGATTTCTTTTCAAGGCTATTATTAGCTTTTTTTTTTTCGGGGGGGGATAATTCCCAAAACTGATTAGCTATTACAATCAGATTTTATTCTGAAATCTTATCGTGATATTTATTTACTTGTTTTCTTAATAAAATGATTTTTTTCATAGTTCGATAGCTGAAATTCATCCTCTTTGAACTGCTAAATGATTTCTTTATACACATTTTATTCAACATACTGCCTATTCGTGATCACCATAGTTTTCTTTTGAAACCCAACAGTGAGATTTAAAGTCGTTTTTCATTTCCTAAAAGCAATTTTTCGTTACTTAATATAGAAGTTGTGTTCTTAAAGGAATAAAATATCTGGTTGTTGAACTTTACCAAATTGTTTGGGGTATACTTTAGTCGGCCAAAATATTGAACGACAGCAAAAAAAATTTAAAAGTGTGCATACTCTGGTGAATTCCCAGATCAGGGGAAATCTCTAAAAATGCGAAAGCTATCAATATTTCATGTTTGAATGAATTCGAAAACGGTCCAGTTGTAACGCTTTGACAAGTGAAAAATATTTTCGTCTTACGCGAATGGCGAAGAAACCCAGACATAAAATTCCGTTTCCAAAACCCAGATATAACTGTGCTATAATATTTCTTTGAGAAATGATTATTATAGTGTGAGTATTTTAATAAACATTCAACAGTTACTTTGAAAACTTCAGGTAAACACTCACATAACACTTGCAGTTTTAAGTAACGTGGATGTTCTACTTAGTTACTGACTGATCTATTAAATCGTAATGTTTACAGTATCTATGCTTTACTAATCTAGGTTATTACATTGTGTCATTTAAGCAATATAAAATGTATTATGCACTGTGCAGTATGTATAAATGTATTATGCAGTTATCTGAAATGATTATTGTATTCACTAGTAATGCATTATGTATTATGTAGTATGCATTATGTATTATGTAGTATGTATTATGTAGTATGCAGTATGTATTAATGTATTATGCAGTTATCTGAAATGATTATTGTATTCTCTAGTATTGTATTATATATTATGTAATGGGCAGTATGTATAAATGTATTATGCAGTGTATTATGCAGTAATGCATGTATTAATGTTATTAGTATGCAGTTATTATGTAAATGATTTTTGTATTCAGTAAGATTTTTGATTTTTGTATTCTAAGATTTTTAATAAACACTCAACAGGTAGTCAGAAAATTCCAGGTAAATACTTGCAGTTTTAAATAACGTGGATTTTTTTACTTAATTATTGACTGATCCATCAAATCACAATGTTTAACGCATCTGTGATTTACTAATCTAGATTATTACATTGTATCATCTTAGTATGGTAATTTTATATTTTACTGTTTATTGGGATATGAAGGTTTAGTCTTGGCACTTAGCATTATTACATATATTAATATAAAATTCATATCGTAATAGTTCAGTTTATCTTAGTTTTGTTGCTAACTGAAGACCATTGAAATCATAGTTGATTATCTTCAATGAAATTGAGATTTATGTTGTGTGAGTGATGTATTATGCTGCTATCTGAAATGATTATTGTATTGTAAGAATTTTAATAAATATTCAACAGGTACTTTGAAACCATCAGGTAAACACTTACGTAACACTTGCAGTTTTAAGTAACGTGGATTTTCTACTTAATTATTGACTAATCAATAAATCGCCATGTTTAACGTATGTATGTTTTACTAATCTAAATCATTACATCATCTCATCTTAGTATGGTAATTTTATATTTTACAGTTTATTGGAATAAAAATGTTTAGTCTTGGCACATAACATTATTGCATAGATTATTTTATAATTCATATCGTAATAGTATCTTAGTTTTGTTTCTATCTAACTGAAGAATCATTAAATTCATAGTTGATTATCATTACTGAAATAGAGATTTATGTTGTGAGACTGAATGTATTATGCAGTTTTCTAATAAAATTTTGATTTCCCTATATAATGCAGTTAGCAAAATATTAATTTATGTATATTTAATAATTATTTAATCTTATCGTATGTAAAAAATGTTTATTTTGACTGCCATTTCGTTACGATTATTCTCAATGTTATGGCTATAATTCAAAGTGTTTTAATACCCATATTAAAAGAGAAGTAACTTCTGTAGATGCAACTTGTATCGAGAAAGAAAAGCATAGCTGTATCACACAAAAAATCTAGATCACGTACAAAAGTTTTAATATAGATGTTAAACCACTTTGAATTATAGCCCTAACGTTGAGAATAGTCTTAACAAAGTAGCAGTCAAAATAAACATTTTTTACTTACGATAATATTTTTTTTAGACAGCCTTAAGGCAAGCGCTGCACAGACGTTACTCACTTTGCATTACCCAGGGTGCTCGTGTAACTTGGAGATACGGGCGCGGAGTAACAACGCCCCCGCCCCGCTAGCTTAGAACCGGGACCTACGGTTTAAAATGGATTCCTAACCACTACAAACACCCATTGCACCACCGGGATTCGAACCCAATACCTGTCGTACCGAGCGCCAGAGCGCTAGCCACTCGGCCATTCAGGTCCTACTTCCGATAATATTAAATAATAAAAAATTGCTAAATAATTCTTTAAATGAAAATAACTTTATTACAAAATATAGCAGTATCCATTTTTTCATTGGACATATGTACATGATATATGACATATGACATGTGTTAATGGCAAAAGGATATGATTGCAATACTTTTTCAAATTAACTGCTAAAAATTAAGAGGATAAATTAGCTGGATAAAGCTTCTATTTTTCTTGATAAAACATTTGATTGATTTAAATAAACATTATAAATAAAAGATTCGGTAAACTGCTGAGTAAGAATTTTAGTAATAAGAAGTCAGTAATATTTAGTAGTTAAGTAATGTAAATAAAAAGTCCAACTATGTATGTCCGGATTCGAAAAATGTATTCAAGATATATATTTAAAAACTTCATCACTTAAGATATGGGAGTTGAAAATGATGACTAAAACTAATTTCTTTTTAATTAATTAAATTGTTTTCGTTTAAACCACATATTGAAATTTCCAAAAACTGGGCAGTTAAATAAACTATGACTAAACTAAAATTGATAAACTTAAGTACATTAAAATATAATTTTTATCATGTTGCGAATATTAAAAATTATTAATTACTTTTTGCAATTTAAAAATCAAATGTGTAATATTTCTGTATATTATATTAATTATTTATGTATCAATACGCACAATATTAATAAGCAAGTTATATGATATCTTTTAAAATCTTTCTATAATTGTGATCTTAATAAAAAAAAAATTGCAAACGAAGGAAACCACATATTAAGCTGAAATAGATTAGATACCATACATTTAAAAATATTACCATGCATCCATACCGTACATTTTAATACCATACTTTCATATCATACATTTTAATACCATAGATACCATACATTTTAATAACATAGATACCATACATTCATACCATACATTTTCATACCACAGATACTATAAATTTATAAATAATTGCCATACATTCATACCGTACATTTTAATACCATACTTTCATATCATACATTTTAATGCCATAGATACCATACATTTTAATATCATAGATACCATACATTCATACCATACATTTTAATACCACAGATACTATACATTTATAAATAATTACCATACATTTTAATACCATAGATTTATAAATAATAAATTACATCTCGTATTAAATCAGAACTTTGCTGATTTACCAGATTGTTTAACATTTAAATGCTGAAGTGCCAAAATAATGGAAATATTAGAAAACGAGTAAGCAAAAAATACGAATTAATCACCAAAACAGGCCAAATCCAATTAACATAAATATAATTAACATATATATCCAGAGAATCATTAGCGGGATTAATTATTTAATTAACTAATTTTCCGCTTTCAATTCGATTCCATTTAAGACATCAAAATACGGAACTAATTAAAAGTAAAGAAAGTTAGAATGCTTTAGGCGTAAACGGTATTGTCGGTGATGGGGATTTTGTAAATACCTCTAAAGAATGATTCTTAGTATCTATTTAATTCAAAATATACATTTGGTTGTTGAAAAGTAATATTTTATTCCTGGGAAAATAAGCTATGTGTCGTACTAATAAGCTTTTAACCTGTATTTTACTGGACTGGCCTATCTATTGTATTAGCTGTTTCGTGGAAAAGTAGTCACCATTATTTGGTTGTGTACGTGAACGAAATTAAAATCCGCTTAATTTATTCGAAGCCTATTTTTCCCAGTCCAAAAATACCTTTCCAGGAAAACCGCCTGTTATATTTAGCGTTTTATTAATAAACGAGAATGCGGTGTTAGAATAATAGATTTCCAGGTCTCGAAACATTTTTCCGTTTGACGAATATTTATAATTCAGATCCATAATTTCAACAATGACGATTAATATTAATCATATGAATTGTTATTACTTTTGAAACTGCAAAACCAAAAAAGCATTTGAATAAATTAGACAGAAATAAAATTTTGAGCCAAAAATATAATGTACCTGTTATGATGTGTTTTAAATTCAAATGTGGTGCATAATTAGCTCGAAATTATTGTTGAAGTGGTGCTTTTGTATGTATGTATGTGCGTAGGTGTATTGTGTAAGTGTCAAAAATGTCTGCGTCTATTCAACCATCGCGTGGGAGAGAGGATGAATTGGAATTGCATTGGAAGATGTTCTGCGTGTTCACAATTATCGCGGAATTTATTTTTTGTCGTTTAATATTGTATAGAGACGTTCTCTTATTGTAATTGGGGTTACTGCGTGGGTGTTTTTAAATTGAATTTTGTGCCAATTACTTTAAAGGAATCTAACTAGAAGAGGGATTATACATTGAAAAAGTAATATTGACTTGCTCAAATAATGCTCCTTTGTGAAGTTGACAACAATAGATTTCATGGTCTGGAATGCTGCACTTCAGTAAAGCTAGATTCGAAGGCTAATAGAATGAATTATTTGAAGTTTTTTTAAAATTTTAATACTCCCTGTTGTTATCGATTATTTCACGTTAATATAAAGAATATAATTTTAAAAATATTTAAGAAAATATTTTTAAAATAATAAATAAATAAAAAATATAAGGTACGCTAATTTGTTGGAAAATGGACATATTTATTAACATCAAATAACGGCGTAGTAAAGCTAAATTAAAGGCTAAAAAACAAGTTTTGAAAGTTTTGCAAAAAATTCTGCATTGAATGGACTAAAATTGCTCAAAACTGCTTTTAGTAGAAGGTAATGTTTAGAAATTACGTGGGTTTAAGAATCATATTAGCTGCTCATCATTTCATTAAAATCTTTCAAACAACTGTTTTTGAAAGTAAGGGTTCGTTCTAAAATAAAACTAAGAAGATATTTTCTTATCTTAATTTTGAAGCGATATTTTTTAACCACGTAAAACAAATAATTTATTGATGTGCATTAGAATTAATTTCGCTATGGTGTAAATAATTATTTACAAATTTTTATAAAAAATTACAAATAAAAATATAAAGAATAAGTAGTAGCATCCAGTGTAGAACAGAAGTAGCATACAATAATTAGCAGTATACAGTATATATATATATATATATATATGTAATCTGGTATAATATCTGAACATAGTAACAAACCCTTTAATGGAAAGTTTAAGAAGTATAAGATACCTATCTTATATGAACGAATATATCTAATTTTTCTGTGATATCAAAACATAGTAAAATAAGAAATTATCTCAATTAAATTCTTAAAGCAAATTGTTATTGTTGATTTTGAATGCCTGGCTCTTGGAACTACATCATTTGCCATTAGAGTAGCAGAAATGTAACGGATCCGGTTTTTTCCAAGATACACCAGGCGGGATTGAAAATCTTCACTCACGTTTTGCCACTACAATATTTAAAGAACACTCCAAGCAATGGGATCGAGGGCATCATACTTAATAGAAGGGCTTTCCAACTAACAGATTTAAAGTATCCATCCTTAACATAGCTTCTCTTTTCATGTTTAGGTATGTATAGCCTAATTTGAAAACAACATGGAATCAATCACTTCGTCTTGTGTAAATTTTCGTTAATTTTCTAAATTTCTTTTTTGGTACTTTTATGCTAAATACAGTTTCAAAACAATTATTATTTTTAACGAATTTCTAGAATGAAAACAATAGCTAAATACGGGCTAGTTTTACTGCTGAATGATTTAATTTGTTTCATTATCACACTGATTTTTTTCAACCATGGAAATTTTGAAGATATTTACTATCTACAAAAGGCACTCTTTCCATTTTAGTATTTTTTTTTTCGTGTTTCAAATATGCCTTCCCTAGTTTGAAAATCCAACATGGTATCAATCACTTTGTCTTGTGTAAATCTTTTTTAATTTTCTAAATTCCCTTTTCGGTACTTTTATGCTAAGCACAGTACTTTTAAGCTAAACATAACTAATTATTCTGAACGAATTTCTAGAATGAAAAATGTAGCTAAATATGTGTTAATTGTACTGCAGAACAAATTAATTTGCTTCATTATCACATTGATTTTTTTAATCATGGAAATATTAGTGATATTAACAATCTACAAAAAGCACTCTTTCCATTTTTGTAGTCTTTTTTCATGTTTCAAGCATGTCTTACCTAATTTAAAAACCTAGCGTTGTATCAATAACTTCGTCTTGTGCAAATTTTTGTTAATTTTCTGAATTTCTATTTTCGTACTTTTATGCTAAACACAACTTCAAAAACAATCATTATTCTGAACGAATTTTTAGAATTAAAAATGTAGCTAAATACGAGTTAGTTTTACTGCAGAACAATTTAATTTGTTATTAACAATTTCTTTCTTTCTGTTTGATTTCTCTTTTCATGTTTCAAGCATGTCTTCCTTAGTTTGAAAACCCAACGTGGTATCAATCACTTCCTCTTGTGCAAATTTTTGTTAATTTTCTAACTTTTTTTTTCGGTTCTTTTATCCTAAACACAGCTTCAAAACAATTATTATTCAGAGCGAATTTCTAGAAGGAAAAATGTAGCTAAATACGTGTTAGTTTTACTGCAGAATAATTTAATTTGCTTCATTATTACACTGATTTTTTTTCAACCGTGGAAATTTTAATGATATTAAGTCGAGAAAAGGCACTCTTTCCATTTCAGTAGCGAAAAATGCATTGGGTTATTTATATTTACATTGCTTCTTAGCTTTCTTTTTAAAGAATGCGTACATTAGTTAAAAGCATTCTTTATTAAATGCAGTACTTTATGTATTTTATTACGGCCTTTTAAGGCAACTAAGTTATTCAATTTTATTTACGACGCGGCTTTTGTGTCTAATGAAAATCCAAAAATAGCAACTCTAATTTAATTCTTTTAAATAGGTTCTTCTTTTGAAAAATGAAATTTAATCTTAGAGATTGTCCGCGTTAATTAAAATTTCCCTTAAGAAGCTGGCGAAATTTAATATTAAGACTAAAAATATTAAATAGTATAAAGGTTTGCGATATTTTCGTTCTAATCATATTAAGTTAGCTTTATTAAAAGCAGTAAGCCACCTTAATATTGTTTTTTTTCGACACCTCTCATTTTTTTCCTTCTAAATATTGAGCACTAGTATCCGTTCAAATTTCCTTCAATTTTTCTATTCGCTTGAGTTGTGCAAATAGTTACATGTTAAATTGAATTTTTAGGTGTTTTTGCTGAAAGCAAATTTTAATTAACGTCAATAAACGCTAAAAATAAATTTCATTTTTCAAAAGAATTTATATTTAGAAGTATTAAATTGAGTTTTGATGTTACAATTTGAAGTCGTGAGAATTATCAGTGTATATTGATGATATGCAGGTAATGATTTTGTTAATTCAAGAGGCATTTATTAGCCTTAATTAGTAAAACAAAATTGAATATGTATAACTGAAATATACTGCATAGGATGAAATAAAAATGCGATTTGTATCGCTTAAAATATTTTTTTGCGTTTAACTATCAATAAAAAATATTGAGTTGAAAAATAAAAAGAATTGAGTTGAAAATTGAGTTGTGTTGTTACAATTAGAAGACGTAAGCTTAATCAATGTATATTTATGGTATACAGGTAATGATTTTCTTAATTCAAGAGGCGGTTTATAGGTCTTAATTAATAAAACAAAACTGAATATGTATAACTTAAACGCACTGCATAGGATTAAATAAAAATGTAATTTGCAATTATTAAAAAGATGTTTTTTTATTTAACTATCAATAAGAAGAATTGAGTTGAAAATTAAGTTGTGGTGTTACAATTTTAATTTGTAAGATTTGTCAATGTGTACTAATGATAAACCATACAGGTAATGATTTTCTTAATTCAAGAAGCTTTTATTAGTCTTAATTAATAAAGCAAAATTGAATATGTATAACTTAAACTTACTGCATAGGATCAAATAGAAATGTAATTTGCATTACTTAAAATATTTTTTTCATTTTACTATCAATAAAAAGATATATTTTTAGACAAACTTAATCTGAATTAAAAATTTCAGTTTTTAATTCACAAAAGGCTTTTTAATCTCCCATATTATATTTAATACTTTAAAAGAAAATTGTTCTTTTATGCTTGTTTAACATAAAAGAATAATTTATAATCAATCGGAAACTAATGTTTGTAACGAAAAAACTAACAAAAAACCCTTCTAAAAAAATTCTACTAAAAACTAACGTCTGGAACAAACATTAGTTTCTTCACTATCCAGTAGACACCAAAATATTTCTTTTCATATTATAATATTATGGGAAGGATAACAGAACTGTTTTCAAATTCTGGAAATAATTGTTTTATTTTAATTAGTCAATAGCATAAATATTAGATTGGTTAAGTAAAATTCTTTTGTCTGACAATATGTTGCACTGTGTTAACGAAATGCTTGTTATATTAATGAAAAATTTATAAACATTCTGTATTCAAGTCTTATTAGTTCCTAAACATTAATGAGTTTTTGTAAGAGAAGAGAGTATTGTTGCTCACTTATTATCTCTGAATTAACATATGATGAAATTTAGGTTGCCTTACCAAAGGATCATTGCATTTTTTTATATTCCAGTTATAATTTAAAAATGTAATTATAATTATATTTATTATAAAACATTAATAAACATTTCATGCTCTCCTACCTATAAGTTTTATGTATTCAGACTAATCTGGTTCCATTAGAAGATAATGATATCTACTTCATATTCTACATATATTCTGACTTATTTTCATTTAGATATCAGTACAAAACATTCAAACATATGAAAAATTACCAAGTGAAGATAGAACAAAATGATTATCCTTTCAAATATGAAAAGCATTATTGTTTTTAGAATAAGATTTCTGTTCTCAGTGTTACAGATACCCTTATAAATTCTATAAAATATCTAGCATCGCAATATGTGGAACAAGGAAATAAGCATATCCAAATAATGTTAACTCAAAAATTACCTTATTTTAAGGTTTTAGTGTTTAGATGGAAATTTAGTTTCTATCACACGATAAACACTTTAAAACTTTTCATATTTGAAAATATAAGAATAATATGAAAATGTGTTATTACGTACTTGTTTCTAATTTTGTTAAAAATGTGTTTAGAGAATTTGTTCTAAAAATAGTTATTTTAATTAAACTAACAGTTGAAAAACAAAAATTAAAACCTTTCTGCAACTTCTAAATTTCAAGATTTTTAATTACAGCTTACTTCAAATGAAAGCACAATTTTTGATGTGTTCAACAGTCATTTTATCTAAAAATATCCATGTTATAAATTTATTAAGAATTTCGTACTCCGTTTATTATCTATTCCATTATGAAGTTAAGACACCGTCCAGTAGCGTATGCTTTCAAATGATGTTCTAACATGTGAAAAGATTTGTAACTGGAGAAAATGAATTCCCCAAGAGGCAGATTTTGGGATCAAACGCGACAGCTAAATTCAAGCAATTCAGAGTTCGCTAGGGACTGGGGAAATTATCTAGAAAGGTAAAAGCGTGTCCGCAGAAGTTTTCGTTCAATTACACGTATGTGTTCTGGGGATCTTGGTTGGGTGAACTTTGCGTGTTTAGCATAATTTAACATCAGTTCCAGTTTTCTTTTCCTGATATCTTTAATCAACACGCTGGCAATGACCGTAGTTAAACTCTTGCAATGAGAGTGGTAAAAGTGCGTCGTGTACTCGAATCATTAGTGAATGTAATACGTGGTAGCAAGCAAAGTATTTAAATCTAAGTTTTAAAACAGTGACTATTAAAAGCAATGCTGTTTTCAGTTCACTAATAATCTAGAAGCATTCGTGAACCAAGACAAACGTATATTTAAAAACTTTATAATACTTATACTTTTTACTTTACTTAAGCAATTTAAACGTCAATTGTAGTTTTCTTTTTCTCATATCTTTATTTAATACTCTAGCAATGACAGTAGTTAAACTCTTGCAATGAGAGGGGTAAAAGGGCGATTAGAGGGGTAAAGGGTGATTCATTAGTGAATGTGATACGTGGTAGCAAGCAAAGTATTTAAATCTAAGTTTTAAAACAGTGACTATTAAAAGCAATGCTGTTTTCAGTTCACTAATAATCTGGAAGCATTCGTGAACCAAGACAAACGTATATTTAAAAACTTTATAATACTTATACTTTTTACTTTACTTAAACAATTTAAACGTCAGTTGTAGTTTTTTTTTCTCATATCTTTATTTAATACTCTAGCAATGACAGTAGTTAAAACTCTTGCAATGAGAGGGGTAAAAGGGCGATTAGAGGGGTAAAGGGTGATTCATTAGTGAATGTAATACGTGGTAGCAAGAAAATTATTTAAATCAAAGTTTTAAGATAGTGATTATTAGAAGCCATGCTGTTCACCAATAATCTATGAAGCATTCGAGAACCAAAACAAAAAAGAACTTATTTTCAATTCTTCTATATTTAGTTCTTATGTACTTTCAATTATGTTACATGAGATGCTAAAAATTATGCTATGTGCAACATGTAAAAATATTTTTGATCATAGTTAAAGCAATAGAATGAGACTGGATATTTAATAAAGAAAATCATTAAAATATTCTTGGAGCTAAAAAAGAGGCGATAAGATGCTTATAAATAATTTATACTATTATTTAATCTAATTTTAACTCTGAAATACATTTATTAAAATATTTAAAGCAACATTACAATTATAGCTGTGAAATACTATGAGTACACCCTTCTTTTACAATATGGTAAAAATATATTGACAGAAACACATATTATCTGTTAAAATGTAAATTAAGAATCACAATTGAATAGTGAAAGGATGTATATGGAAGCCTTTTTTTTTTTTTTGAGTAATACAACATTCTTCTTCTTTTTGAGTAATACAACTATACAACATTCTTCATTTAAGAAATTATAATTATTTGTACTTAAATAATTGAATTATAACGTTATGAAAATTTAAAATGGAATTTATAGCAAACAAATAAAGAACAATGCAAATTTCTATCATTATGTTCTACAGTAGAAACATTTATAATTGATGATAAGCATATATACATACTATAGTACAATTGTTAGTTTATTATTATTAACATTTTGTGGTATTAGCATTTTATGGAATTAGCATTTTCTAAACTATGTTAAATTACATAATATTTAAAGATTACCAACTATATTCTTATATATCGACAAATAGTATTAAATTTCAAATAGTTCCTATTAAATGTCCAATTATCCGCTTTTTTCATATAATATTTTATCAGTTTAATATACTAAATAGTTTCATATTTATTGTTTTAATATTTTAAACAATTATCAAAGTAATATAGTTTGTTTAATGAGGGTTTTTGCTATTTTCTGAATCTTTGATTGTTTTTATCCATTTTGCAATAAGCAGCAATGTTATTATTAAAAGTCAATTAACGATAATAGTTTAACTTTTTTTTTATTTACCAGAACTTATTTTAAAAGACTGAAGAAAGATCAGCTCCTTCAGATTAATTGTATTACAAAAATAACTCATTAATATTATAATTAGTTATGAGGATAATATATTGCAAAAGTCAAAATTACGAAAGTGTCTTTCCTATGATCTTATTCAAAACCGTTTCAACGTTGTCTGAAGAAATCATAAAAAGAAAATTTAAGATAAATGTTATTGTAATACCACTAAGTAAATAACCATTAAAAAAACAAAAGAGGTAATTGGTTAAATGTTGAAAGAAGTTGTCTGCAAGGAAGCTTAGCTGATAAAAAGAAGAAGAAAAAACTGAACACAGGCTGATTCAGCAGAAATGAAAATGTTTTGTCTATCCACTGAACTAACTCAAAATAATACTTGGATTTCAAAATCTAAATTGTCTAAAGGGAAGTTGATTTTACAGACAGATAAATATTGACGCAAGATAAAAAAAATATAAATACGACTTACGCAAACCATGGCAAATAAGAAAGACTGCGAGGGCCTCAGTCAGTCTTTCTGTTGTTATTTTTACTTACGCATTATACCAAAATTTGCTGACGTTGCATTTGCGCAAGACGGGATAAAAAATTCAATAATTCAGTTTTTCAATTTTCAGCCCCAATTATTTTTTAAAGATTTTTCCTATTTTCTAGTATATATATTTCTGTAAGGATAAACTTTTTAGCCTTAATTCTGTCTTTGCAAGTTTTGGGTTAGTTTCCCTTCAGGGAACCCTATTTCTGCAATCTTTTTAAACTCCCAATAAACTCCAAAAGTTCGTAGCAGAGGAGTGAATATCGATTAACTGCAAAGTTTCTTCCCGATCAAATTAGAGATAAAAGGAAAACTGTTTAACTCGATTTAAAAGAGTATTTCTCCTCGTTATAATGGGGGAAGCGGAAAACGAAGCACATGTAATTCTACAAAATGCACGTACGGATCGTGCATTCCATTGTAGCCGCTGAAAATTGGAGGGAAAGTATTTATTTTAACTTCTTTGCTGCTAGCTGTGCGGTTCTCTTTTCTTTTAAGTAAAAAAAAAAGAAGAAATAACTGGATAAAACGGAGTGTAAAATCCATTTACTTTTTAAGACACGTCATTATCTGTGTTAATTCTTATATTAGCGCTGTGATGTACGAATAAGATTCTGCAAGAAAGAATAGAAATTTAAATGATTCTTAAGTCTTAATTTAATGAATTAGTTTTAATCTGCATGTTTAAATTTATGGTTAATAGTTATGGTAAAATACTCAATAAAGTATACAACACAAGTTTTAATTTTAATGGAAATTGAACATTGTGATACATTAAGTATAAATTCTATAATAAAAGAAAAACGCTTTTTATTTTTTAAAAATATTAGAATTTTTTATAATGTTTTAGAAGTGCTCCGTTTGTCTTTGCAATATGTAGTTTGAAGCATTCGTTTCAAACATCTTTTAAAAATACTGTAATATCTAAAACTAGAATAGGAGTATCATACTAAATCTTTGTTAATTAAACATACTTTTTAATGTTGCTGTTTCTTATGTCCCCTGTACACATTTAGCTAGGAATGCACAAATTTATGAAGGCTACATGCTAAATGTACTAATTGTAACTTAGTTTCATGTTACGTAAAAAAAACTCTTGAAAATTATCTCACGTATAGATATTTCATTTCTTTTCAATAAATGAAATCCCGATATAATGTAAGTCAATCGATCAAGAATAAATAACGTTAGAATGGTTAAATCGGTGTTGGATACTATACAAACAAAACATGGAGCATGAAATAAAGACTAATTTAGGATACCTAGCTCTTGTATCTTACTTTATAATGATTAAAACATCAGTTTCTAAACTAATTATTGAAATAAATCTGTTTTTTTACATTGTGTATTGTTTTTTATCAGCTATGTAACAAATCGCATTCTCAACACATAATTTTTTGTAAACTTTCTTTTGGCCATGATTATTTTAAAAACAAGGTTTCACTGATTTCAAAGCTAAAATAGTTTCTGTCTTAGAGAGAATCCCCTTTCCTTCATCATCATCATCATCAACGACCATTTATCCGATACTGAAATTATCACATCAGCTTGATTCCGAATCTCTTATATCACGACTTTTGTATCGCAAGCTAGATAAATTTTGGAAGTCTATGACTGAGGAGGGAAAAACTATTTATTCCCTTTCATTAGAAGCTTCATTTCTCTGGCGCACTGAAATCCATCATTTTTGACTCCTGGAAATCCATATTTTTATAGAAGAAATATTCATTTCCTCGTAAGTGTTTTCCTTGCTGAAGAAATCGTATGAAGTTCATCTAACATATTTTAAAACTATTTACAGTTTATAAATTCTATACTCAAGAGAAATTTTCACAAGTTAAACTTTAAATGATCGTACAAACTCCAAATTAGAAAATTAAACTTTGTATAATTGTCGAGGTAAATTCTCAGCACATTTTGTGATTTTAAATGTATAAAAATAGAGAAAATTAAACTTTGTATAATTGTCAAGGTAAATTCTCAACACATTTTGTGATTTTAAATGTATAAAAATAGAGAAAATTAAACTTTGTATAATTGTCAAGGTAAATTCTCAACACATTTTGTGATTTTAAATGTATAAGAATAGAGAAAATTAAACTGTATAATTGTCAAGGTAAATTCTGAGCACATTTTGTGATTTTAAATGTATAAAAATAGAGAAAATTAAACTTTGTATAATTGTCAAGGTAAATTCTGAGCACATTTTGTGATTTTAAATGTATAAAAATAGAGAAAATTAAACTTTGTATAATTGTCAAGGTAAATTCTCAACACATTTTGTGATTTTAAATGTATAAGAATAAATAAAAAAGTGTCCGTTTGTGGACGTCAGCATATATGCAAATTAGCACGTCGCCGATGCGGGTATATAAGCACCGACAGGATGGGAATGGGATTATTGTGGCATTCGTTTATTTCCGAAAGGTATGTGGAAAATGCTGAAACAGTAACAATGTCGACGTTAGTAATAAATATATGCAAGCAGTATCAACTTGCTGTTGTTCTTTTTTTAGCTGACGTAGGATAAAAACATGTAGACATTCATCGTAAAATGTGTATGGAGAAGCATGTCTGTCGGAAACCACCGTAGTAGTTGAGAGAGTCATCTTCTGGAAAAGTGATGCTTACCCTATTCTTTGATTACACGGGCCCATTGCGTATTGATTTCAAAGATCCAGGTGTCTCCATCACTGGGGAACGGTACTGCGAAACGCTGTAGAGATTACGACGTGCAATTAAGGCGAAACATCCTGGAAAACTGCGAAATGGGGTGATTCTGCTTCGTGATAACACACGTCCCCATATCGCAAATGTCGTAATGCAGAAGTTACACTCACTCACAGGGGAGATACTAGACCGCTTACACTCCTGATCACTCCCATGAGATTTTCACGCGTTCGGTCCTTTAAAAATGTCCTTGAAATGTTAATGGTTCTGTCGGAAGTAGAAGTGCAGCAGGCAGTTTTGGACTTCTTCAAGCAGCAGAAAGAGGAGTTTTACCAAAGAGTATATTCACCCTGGTAAAGCAGTAGGATAATTTCCTAAATGCTCAGGGTGATTTTGCATGATCGACATACCAAATATAAAATTGATACCGAATATGAATTGTACAGCCTTCGAACGGAAACTTTTGGGGTTTTTTATACAATGTGGGCTATGCATTGATCATCTTATGATTTTGTAAGGCATTTGTTTGTACAGTTTGCGAAGAGTGTTTTCGAATGCTGTTCTTGTCAACTAAGAATTTTAGTTTACATCACATTCAATAGAAAAGCTCTTCACACAATATATACACCTTGATGTTTGGATTTCCCAACAAATTTTGGTGTTAACTTTTCACTTCCATACGAGTTTGTGAATAGCAAAATAGTCAAACGCAAGTTCAATAGCTTTCCAATGTGACAACTTTTGCCTTTTACAGTAAATGTCTTACCCGGAAGCAGATTGTAAGGCAATATCTCGTCAAAATTGAAAATGTTTTTGCAAGTATATACTTGTAACAAAGACGGCAATTCTTTTTCTTTCACTCTCTCTTGTATCGTAAACTCCAGCAGATTTGCAATAAGTAAACATGCAGAATAAATTGTGTCTTTCTTTAAAGCTGTTTGTTCTGCCGTTTGGAGCTCTGAATCCTTAAATTTCTGGTTTAAATGGAATTTCTCTTGCTTTCTCTTCTTCGGTATTTCATTTAAATTTGAAGTAACCAAATTTAAAAGTGATTAATCAAAAGTTATTTAAAAAAATGTTTGTCCATAAATATGCGTTGATCCAAACAGGCTTGCTTATTCTAATGTATTATTTACAAACAACCATATCTGCTTTGTTTACATTTTAAAATGGGACATGTAATTTGGGTATAAGCATCATAGTATATGTATTAAGTAGATAGGGATCGTGTAACCAGACTAGCTCGTTATTGCCAACGGATCTAAACTTCTAAATGCAATAAATTGGATAACATTGAAGAGAATATTTTAATGTTTTCTAAATATTTATTATTAAGCTAAAATACTAAAATGTTCCCTATTTTAATCTTTTATCGAAATCGAAAATTCTTTGAAAAATACCTTCCAATTACAGTTTTGAAGTAAATATTTACATTAATAAAACAGCAAGAAAATATCAGCAGACAACAGCCTGTGCAATCCTGGATTAAGCTCTCACATGACATCGTAGGATATTACATAAACAAAGGAGGTATCTTGTTTATTATATGCTGGATCAGCTCAGATTGCAAACCCTCAGCCATAGACCCTTAAGTATTGGTCCACATATAATAAAATGAAGTAGGAGAAGATCATTTTAATTTTATGTAGATCATAGTAAGTATAATTAGGTGGATTTGTTTAATTAGAAGTTTATCACCAAAAATAATAATTTATTCTAGTCATTACAACAATGTTGTACACTGAAGTGACAAAAGTCATGGGATAGCAATATGCAAATTTTCAGATGGCAGTAGCATCGCGTAGAACAGGTATAAATGCGCAGTGCTTTCATTTCTGTTCAAGTTATTCATGTGAAGAGGTTTTGAAGTGATGATGACCGCACGACGGGAATTAACAGAATTTGAACGCGGAATGTTAGTTGGAGCTAGACGCATGGGTCATGCCATTTCGGAAATCGTTAGGGAATTCAACATTCCCAGATCCACTGTGTCAAGAGTGTGCCGAGAGTATGAAATTTCAGGCATAACATCCCACCATGGACAGCGCAGTGGTCGACCGCCTGCACTTAACGACCGAGACCGGCGACGTCTGCAAAGAGTCGTAAATTCTAACAGACAAGCAACACTGCGTCAAATAAACGCAGAAATCAATGTGGGACGTACAAGGGACTTGTCTGTTAGAACTGTGCGGAGAAATTTGGCTTTCTTGGGCTATTCCAGCGGAAGACCGACTTGAGTGCCTTTACTGACAGAACGACATCGCTTGCAGCGACTCTCGTGGGCACGTGAGCATATCGGTTGGTCCCTAGATGAATGGACAACCGTGGCCTGGTCCGATGAGTCACGATTTCAGTTGGTAAGAACTGATGGTAGGGTTCGAGTGTGGCGCAGACCCACGAAGCCATGGACCCAAACTGTCAGCAAGGCACTGTTCAAGCTGGTGGTGGCTCCGTAATGGTGTGGGCTGTTTTTTCATGGCATGGACTTGGTCCTCTGGTGCGACTGGACCGAACATTGACTGGAAATGCTTATGTTCAGCTACTTGGAGATCACTTGCAGCTATTCATGGACTTCATGTACCCAAACAACGATGGGATTTTTATGGATGACAATGCGCCATGTCACCGGGCCACAACTGTTCGCGATTGGTTTGAAGAACATTCTGGACAATTCCAACGAATGATCTGGCCACCTAGATCGCCCGACATGAATCCCATCGAGCATTTATGGGACATCATCGAGAGGTCTGTTCGTGCCCAAAATCCTGCACCATCAACGCTTTCACAATTATGGACGTCTATCGAGACAGCATGGCTCAATATTCCTGAAGAAGACTTCCAACGACTTGTTGAGTCCATGCCACGTCGAGTTGCTGCACTTCGCCGGGCGAAAGGAGGGCCGACACGATATTAAGAGGTATCCCATGACTTTTGTCACTTCAGTGTATTATAATTAATAGCATAAATGTTTTTGAAATTCTATTCAAAGTTATTAGACATTTAAATAACTTTTATGTCGTGATGCATAAAACTTAGCCCAGCGCGTAGTATATACATGCCACCAGTCTCAAGTTCGTTATTTTAACAAGAAATAGTTCCACAAAAATAGATAAAGGAAAAAGTTTGATAAAAGATAAAAACATGGGGCAGGATCTGCTCCTTCGTTGATCCACATAAAAGTAAAATAATGTAGGCGCAGACCGTTGTTTTTTTTATGTGGATCATTGTACGTATTATTAGGTTGATATGTTTAATTAAAATTTATCCCAAAAATAATAATTTTTATTATTTATTACAATAGTGTTATATTATAATAAATAGCATAAATGTTTTTAAAATTCTATTCAAAGTTAATAGAACATGAAATAGTTATATCTAAATAACTTTTACGTCGTGATGCATAAAACGTAGCCCAATATATACATGCCACCAGTCTCCAGTTTTTTATTTCAACATTAATGAGTCACACGAAAGTAGATATAGAAAACAGTTTGATGCAAGATAAAAACGTGGAACATGATCTGTCACTAATTTAATGAAAAAGTAAATAATTAACTGTCATAATAATATTTTATTCAACGTTTTCTTATTTTATTGATAATCCCTCCCTCTACACTAACATCTGAATTACATTGACTACCAAAACATCAGCTATCGGTGAATGTTTGTTTTAAATCATGATTTAGTATAAAAGATCCCTCAATTCAGTTTAGATATTTGATCATCTTACATACTGAAATAATTTTACTGTTTGCACTGTTTTTAAGTTACATACGCTTATTTTTTAGAAAACAATTTGCTTTGGTTATAAAGATAAATATTACCGGGTGAGCAAATAATTAAAACTTAAATATTTGAAAAGGTCCCATTGCATTGTTTTACCTTGAGCCTAATATGTACTTATCAGATTTTTAAGAGTTGCTTCTTGTTATGGAAATAAATGTAAGAATATTATATAAAATGCACGAATTATTGCTATTAAAATATTTGATGAAGAACCTAATTATTCATTTATAATAATATTTTATTCAAAGTTTTCTTATTTTATCGATAATGCTCTATTTTCTTCTCTCATCGTTAAATTAATATCTGAATTTCAATGATTACCAAAACATCAGCTATCGGCAAATGCTTATTTTAAATTATAATTGAATATATTAGATAGCTCAATTTCATTTAGATATTTGATTGGTTTACATACTGAAATAAGGAAATAATTTTACTGTTTCTACGTTATATAAGATTATTTTTTAGAAAACAATTTGTTTGGTTATAAAGATAAATATTACTCGGATGAGCAAATAATTAAATCTTAAATATATGCAATGGTCCCATTACATTACTTTACTTTGAGCCTAATATGTCATTATCAGATTTTTAAGAGTTGCTTCTTGTTATGAAAATAAATGTAAGAATAATTACATAAAATGCATAATATGTCATTATCAGATTTTTAAGAGTTGCTTCTTGTTATGAAATAAATGCTTTACATAAAATGCTTGTTATCAGATTTTTAAGAGTTGCTTCTTGTTATGAAAATAAATGTAAGAATAATTACATAAAATGCATAATATGTCATTATCAGATTTTTAAGAGTTGCTTCTTGTTATGAAAATAAATGCAAGAATAATTACATAAAATGCATTATATGTCATTATCAGATTTAAATGAAAATAAATATACATACATGGACATACATTTATTTATGAAAATAAATGCATGTTATTATCAAATGTTTAAAAGTTGCTTCTTGTTATGAAAATAATAAAAATAATCACATAAAATGCCCGAATTAATGCTATTAAAATATTTGATGAAGAACCTAATTATTCGATAGACGACAAAAAATGGATTATTAATAAACATATAGTTCAAAGAAAGCATAAAAGTTGCTGTCCGTTTACTAATACTCAAAACATTTATGACTGTATCTAAAGACTTTTAAAAGCTATTTGGTGAACAGGCCTGTAAATTATTTTGGACTTTTACGATCTTTTATTGCATGGGAAATACCTATAAGTTCCTCTTAAATAGATTCGCAAGCACAGCTTCAACAATCAAGAGATGTTTTATGCGAGAAATATATACATTTATATGTATGTGTATTTCATTTTTAGTTTTTTAACTTAACGGAATAATATATCGTGAATAAATATTGATTCGGACGAGATGTAAAGTGAATTACACATTTTCCAAGACATGAAAAGAGTTCTAGAATTTCAGGTGTTTATTAAAACGTGGAACAAGTCCTTAGGCTTGTGTCGAATTGAAAAGAATATTTTTTTCCGATCTAATTAGATTTTGATATTAATTAAATTCATGGAACTGGAAGCATCTAGCTTTATATTTAAAAAAAAGATTAAGACGTTTTATTAAAATGTATGTTTATTCTGCGAAAAACATTCAAAAAAACGAATTTGAGAAGCATTTGAGAGGAATAAAGTACAACTAAATAAATAGTTCGAGATCAAATTTAATTATTTTCAACGTAAAAAGTTGTTCTTTCAATTCAGAAATTAAATTATTATTTTTGCTAAGCAAACATTTTTTTTTGAGTAAACGAAGCAAATGAAATGGCTTTTAAGAATGTTAACCCTATTCTAAATATTTTTTCCACAGAGATTTACATTTTAAAGAATATGTAGTTAATGTAGTTATTAAACGCAATTTAATAATGTGAGTTTATACTAATTTACTCAAAATATGTTTTTAATTATTTATATAAATGCAGGGTCTTGACCTCATGACTTTAATCAGTGGGTCTCTAAAATTCTACCAATCTTTTGTACTATATATCGATGGGGTTGTGTATAATTTTACACTTATGTGTATCATGAACTGCTCACAGACAAGTGATGAGGGAAGATCATTGACTTTAAAGAGGATTTTAAAGAATAACTCCAACACATTTGCACGCTGTATCAGTTAACACTTTGAGAAATCTTTTCGGGCATTCTAACTGTCAATGTAAAGCGTGTTTTACAACTCTTTGTTAATAATATTTTAATCAAATCTTTATTAAAAATATTTCTGTCAGCTCTTTGTTAATGGATGATAGAAACTTATCATTTAATATCAACTGATTAAGTGAGGAAGAATTTCTAATCGATTACGGTTTTCAGTTAAAGGACAAAGAATATTGTAGCATTTCGTTTCCAGAAGAGAGGAATGCATATTCTTTAACAAGTACATAATAACAACCTATCACTTAAATTTGACAGAAGATAAGCAGTGATGTGGATAATTATATTACATGCAATTAGTGTTTTGTACTAATGAGAACAACCTGTCACTCAAATAGGATATCAGATTTTCAGTGTCATGGATAATGGAATCTTATTAAAATTGTGACTGTCTGTGACAGGTCGAAACAATTACAGGTGGGATATGCTAAAACCATGAGTTGTCGAATCGTGATTGATGCTAGACCATTGGCTGAGGAAGTATCAATTCCAATGAGAAGTGAGCGAAGCTAATTCCCTCCCCCTTTGCCCCCTTGATGTATTTTCTTAAGGGGAGGATTTTGGAGAAAAAGAAAAAGGAGAGTTCTGCGACGAATCGACAAGAATAGTTGTTTTTCTCTTTTTCTGAAAGTGATTGAACAGGCTGGAGTTTTCAAAGGGAGCCAGCCCCCCCTGTGGTTTCGTGTATCCCGCCGTGTGATGATTAAGGTCTACTGCAGACAAGGTAATTAGATTAGTCGTAGACTCGAAAACTCTGAAAATCTCTCACCTTGGAGTGAACTGCACTTGTTTATCTAATTTATATCTTTAATTTTCATTTTTTGAAACTAAGAGTTTTGTATATACGTATATGATGCTTGTAATTTAAAATTAAAGTGTTCTCTTGCAACTAAGAAAGTGGCCCTCTTCTTGAAGCCGTTATAGGTCTAGTATAAACTGAGACGGTACAATACTATCTTATAGAACATCTAACCATATCTTAGATCTCATGAGGCATACCGATAAATTTCAACTTATATTCAACGTTGAGAATTATTGGCTTGAAATATCATTCTATTCAATTTTTAGGACTTCTGCATCTGTGACATATACGTATTAGCTCCAGATAAAAATTTCTAACTTAAAAAAAATTTATACTTCGTGACATTAATCCTATCTTAAAAAAGAAGACTTACAAAACACTCTACTCCACCATATTGAAAAGGTACTCCTTTTCAAAATCATCGTGAAAAAAAATCACCTCATATTCAGATGAAAATAGCAACTCCGCTACAACTGTCAAAAGACTTGTAAAATACAATTTGCATACCTCTCCTTATTTGTTTGATTCTGAGATGAAGAGTATTCTAACGATGTAAATTTACATATTATGCACTGAGAGAAAGATTCTTTGAAGTCATGCCTCGGAAAATGTTATTACTATTTCACGAATCTTTTACTTTTTATTCCGTTGAATATTTTCAAATAAATACTAACTTATACTTCAGAATATGTTTTTCTAAAGTACAGTATGTCTTCCCGTGATTTAAAAAAAAATGCAGCAAATGTTGTTTCCGGGCTCTTGAATGCATCTACGGCAGCTGGTGAAACGAATGTAAATTTCTCCCACGCTGAAATGAAAATAATCCTGCGAGACATGCATTTTGCATCTGCAAAAAAGTTAATTAAATCAAAACAGCACTGAAACTACTCCGAGTGTCAACAGGAATAAGGCGCGGCTGTGAAGCATCACAAACAGTGTGAGGAATTGGTATTAACTGAAATATTTTTTAGTAATAAAGGTTTCTTCTTTTCATGTTATTTATGCTATGCGCTAACATAAATGATATTTTCCATTTTATTTTATACACGCAGTTTAAAGGCCCAATTTTTGTACTAAATTTAAGTCAAGACTGCTTAGACCCTGGCCAGAAGGGTAGGGGGTGTTAATTTTTACATTTTTTTTAATTTAGGGGGATAATTGTTATTTACAACATGCATGGGGCATGTTGTTTATTTTCTATCGGTCCGTTTCAAAACATGTCAATTTTACTTTAAAAAGACATATAGTGGTTAATTTTTTGAATAAATTTCATGTAGAACATGAAAACAGATAGTGTTAAAATATAGAACATGATCGACTTCAGTCTATTAAGAAAAGTAAACATTTATTTATCAGAAAAATATTTTATTCATTGCATTCTAATTTATTGCATATTAAGAGATTAAAACATTTATATTATTATTATAATGTTATTTATATTATTATTATTATTATTATTATTATTATTATATTATTTATATTATTATTATTATTATTATATTTATTTCTAACAGATAGCCATCTAAACTTTCGTCTGATAATTGACAGCAATAAATTAGACCCACAGTTGCAAACAACTTGAAAAATAAAGCCGTTCATCAATATCAGTAATTAATATTAATATTAAATTTTATCATTGTAAACGTATCTCCCCTTGCACACTGTCCAGGTAAGGCCTAGTTACTTAGTTAATATATAGAAATTAATTGAATACAAAATTTTTGCTGTATGATAACCCCATATATCCCCATTATAAATAACTTTCACATTGCTATTAAATTACTATGAAACGTACTTTTTAAATACTAAACATACTTTATTTTCCTTTTCTAAAATATCAACTTTCTTTTGATAAACATTTATGATTAAAATATATTTATTAGTAATCAAGAAATTTAATCATTCTCCCTTAATCGATTTCATATCAACAAACAAATACTCTAATTTAATTTCCTTGACACCTTTATAATTAATTAAACCGTCCTCTTAAAAACTTCCTGTTTCAGAAGTTGGTAAGACTATTCAGCCCATCAACAAATTTAAATTAGCTCGTTAAATCTTGCCCAACAACTGTAAAAAGAATGCTCGAGGCTTCTTAAGTCGGAATTTAATTCCTCTGGTAAGTCTCGTGTGTGAGAGGGAATTGCACATTGCAGAGCGGACGTGAGAGGCATATTAACAGCTAGAGGATCCCGCGGAAACTATTCGAAGCGACAGATTCAAGCCAAGGATACGAATTCTTCGGAGAATTGAAATCTCGTTAAGAGCTGTGTCGATTTGTCGCTAGGGAAGAGGTAATGCGTTCGGAAAAATAACAAGACCAAGTCAACGAGAAAGAAATCCGAATGTTCGTGAACAGAATGCAAATTAGTGAGGGTTTCATTAAGGATTGCTACCAACCGCTACCATTGCCTTTTCAGTCATTAATTTGGAAATATGCAATCAACAGTCTTGTGACTAAACAGAGCAAGATTTAATAGAAAAGAAATTGTGTTTAATTTCCATTGATAGTAGATGGTAATATATATATATATATTTATTTATTATCCATAAAATTATGGTATTGTTTTGTTAGAGGGTTTTTCGTTTCCTTGATCAGGTCTTTCGTGCTCTTGATCACTTTTTTCGTGTCCTTGCTCAGTTTTTCTTTTCTTTGATCACTGTTTTCGTGTCCTTGCTCAGTTTTTCTTTTCTTTGATCACTGTTTTCGTGTTCTTGCTCAGTTTTTCGTTTCTTTTACCGCTGTGAACGTTTATATTTTGGTTTATTTAAGTTTTTATCACGAGCTATTCTTATTGGTTTATTTAAATTTCTTTCACGAGCTGTTGTAAACATAATATTTATTTAAATTGCTTTTACGTGCTAATAATTATGTAATTTAATTAAATTAGGCGTAGAGCTACCAACCCTACCCCGTAAAAAGAAAGCATCTCATGTTTCGAAATCTGCCAGTAGGCACACGGCCATAGTCCAGCATGGATTGTAGTGCTAGGGAATTAGTTACTTAGTTAATATATAGGAATTATTTAAATATAAAATTATGACTTTATAATCACCCCATATCTCACCATAATAAATAACTTACTCCCGTCTCATTTAAAACAACTTTCAGAGGAACTGATATTATGAAATTACTATTAAACGTACTTTTTATATACTAAAATAATGTGATTTTCCTTTTTTAAAATATCAATTTGCTCTTGATAAGCATATTTATTAGTAATCAAGAACAATTAATCATCATCTTAGTCAATTTCATGTCAACAAACAAATACTCTAATTTAGTTTCCTTGATAACTTTATAATTCATTAAACCATCCTCTCCAAAACATTCCATTTCAAAAGTTGGAAAGACACTTCAGTCCATCGACAAATTTAAATTAGCTCGTTAAATCTTGCCCAACAACTGTAAAAAGAATGCGCGAGGCCTCTTAAGTCGGCATTTAATTCCTCTGGTAAGTCTCGTGTGTGAGAGGGAATTGCAGAGCTGTAGTTGGACGTGAGAGGCATATTAACAGCTAGAGGATCCCGCGGAAACTATTCGAAGCGACAGATTCGAGCCAGGGATACGAATTCTTCGGAGAATTGAAATCTCGTTAAGAGCTGTGTCGATTTGTCGCTAGGGAAGAGGTAATGCGTTCGGAAAAATAACAAGAACAAGTCAACGAGAAAGAAATTCGAATGTTCGTGAACAGAATGCAAATTAGTGAGGGTTTCATTAAGGATTGCTACCAACCGCTACCATTGCCTTTTCAGTCATTAATTTGGAAATATGCAATCAACAGTCTTGTGACTATACGAAACAAGATTTAATGGAAAAGAAATTTTAATTTTCATTGATAGTAATATATTTATTTATTCATTACCTATTAAATTATGGGTATTGTTTTGATTAAGGGGGTTTTCGTTTCCTTAATCCCTTTTTTCGTGCCCTTGATCAGTTTTTTTATTTCCTTGGTCACTGTTTCGTGTCCTTGATCAGTTTTTCTTTTTCTTGATAACTTTTTAATGTTCTTGATCACTTTTTTCGAGTCATTGGACAGTTTTTCTTTTCCTTGATCACTTTTTTCGTGCCCTTGATCAGTTTTTTTATTTCCTTGGTCACTGTTTCGTGTCCTTGATCAGTTTTTCTTTTTCTTGATAACTTTTTCATGTTCTTGATAACTTTTTTCGTGTCATTGGACAGTTTTTCTTTTCCATGATCACTTTTTTTCGTATCCTTGATCACTTTTTCGTTTCCTTGACCACTTTCAACGTTTCTTTTTTGGTTTATTTTAAATTTCTTTAAAAAGCTATTTTTATTGGTTTATTTAAGTTTCTTTCTTTATTTATTTAAATAATTTTCTTTAATAATTTTAATAATTTTTGTAAAATTTTTATTTTATTTTCTTCATTCATTTTTGAAATAATTTATTAAAATTTATTGATATCTATACATAATATTTATTTAAATTTCTTTTACGTGCTAATAATTATGTAATTAAATTAATTAAATAATGTTACATTTTATATAGATCGATTGGTGAAACCAAAGATAATTTTATTTCAAACTGAAGAAATTATATTATTTGCTTATTTTTTAAATTTTTATTCTTATTGGTTTCTTAAATTTTTTTTTACGAGTTTTTTTATACTTAACATTTACTTAAATTTCTTTTACATGCTGATAATTTTATAATTAATTATTTAAATATTGTAAAATTTAAAAAAAAAAAAAAAAAATAAAAGTTTGGTGAAACCAAAGTTAATTTTATTTCTAAGTGAAAAAATGAGATTTTTTTAAAAAGAGAAAATCTTTTAGAACTCTATATATTTTTTATTTTTTAAGATTAAGATTTTATTTTTTAAGTTTCTTTCCGAGATATTCTTATTGGTTTATTTAAATTTCTTCCACGAGTTTTTTTATACATAATATTTGTTTAAATTTCTTTTACATGCTAATAATTATATAATTAATTAATTAAATAAGGTAAAATTTTTTAAAAAGGAACTTTTGGTGAAACCAAAAATAATTTTATTTGAAAGTGAAGAAATGAGATTTTTTTTTTGAAAAGAAAATTGTTTGGAATTCTCTATTTTTTTTTTTAATTTTTATTTCTTAAGATTCCTGTTATGCGTTTCGTTCTTACATTATTATTATTTGCTATCAATTGTAATGATTATAATGTATATTTGTGTAAAAGAATTAATAATACTTCGTAGCGATTCACTTTTTTATTTTACAATATAGTTAGTTTATTCCCTTTATAATTTTAACTTATTATTATTTACTTTTAATTAAATTACTTATGTTCGAAGAATAATAAAAAGAACATGTAATGGCACGTTTACAATTGAGGAATTAACGTTAATAATAGTATTAGTTCTGTATAATAAACAAATAAAGTTTAAGCTAATTAATATTATTTGCACTTGATTATAATTTTTAATGCTATAATTCAAGAAACATATTTTTTTAAATTGATATGGAACTTAAAATACAAAGTAATACGGATACATTTTCCAAAATAAAAATATATACAGCTTTTTTTTTTAATAAAAAAAAGAAAAAAAAAATTTAACTTTCATTTTTATCAAATTTTTCAATTAGAACTAAAATTTATTTCAAATCACCTAGGGAAATCTTTCACTCTAATGTGCCTAAATTTTTAAAACAGTTATTGAGTATTATTTGAAAAGTTCTAATTCTATTAACAACACAATACAAGTACACAATGTAGGAAAAAAATGATACATGTAATTAGCATTAAGTAAATAAAATAAAACCAATAGAGCAGCTGCTAAAAAAGTAGGCATGCACCTGCAGTCATTTTGATAAATTATTAACTTCAACAAATAGATAAAAAAACTTTCTTTTGAATAGAAGCACATAGTTATTTCAGACAATGAAAAAAAGTTATTTTCTCTGCTGTTTTTTTTAATTGTCAACTTTGTTCAAATTTATAATCCCACAAGACTGAAGATTAATTAGCGAAGTAAATAAGACTTCCTCAAGGCCGATTTTAACATATTATGATGTACAATTTTGTACTCATTAAAAAAAAATAGAATAAAGCGATCAAACACATAATGATTTGTTAAATGTTTTTTTGTTTTTTTTCGTTACTGCGAGAATCAATTTTTTTTTAATCCGGATAAGAAGTGGAAAAAAAAGTTACAATTATGCGTCGAGAGCAGTATGTTTATTTAAGCTGCATGTCGACATTTAATTACAGAGAGAAAATATTGATCAAAATAATATTTAAGTGAGGAAAAACAGAAAAAAAGACGAGAAATTATCGTGTATAAAAACTTTGTGGTAGTTGTAGTGACTTAAAATGGTAGTTGTATCATATTTCATAAATGTATGGTAAATGATTTTGCACAGTATCTTAAAATTATTTTATTCTGTCTAAAGTTAAAAGCGCACTAATGTTAAAATAAACTAACCTATCGATTTATTCTTTTTTTTTTTTTTTTTTTTTTTTTTGCGGGGAGGGGGAGGTAGTTTTCACTAAATCAACAAAGCAATTTTTATCGTTGGCTTAAAATAGTTGAATTTTCTTTATTTAATTTGGACTCGTTAAATAATGAACATTGCTTTTAAATTTGTTAAATTCCATATTTAATCAGAGAGAGAAAATATTGATCAAAGTAATATTTGAGTGAGGAAAAGCAGAAAAAAGATGAGAAATTATCATTTATAAAAATTTTGTGGTAGTTATTAGAAGTGACTTAATGACACATTTGGAACTGAGGAATTATCGTCAATAATAGTTATTATTTTGAATAATAGATAATTATTGTTTAAGCTAATTAACGTTATTTACATTTAATTATAATTTTTAATACTATAATTTAAGAAATATGTGATTTTTTTTTCACTTTATATTTAACTTAAAATGTAAAGAATTAAGCATACATTTTTCAAACATAAAAAAAAAGTACTGCTTTATTTCTTTTTTTAAAAAAGAAAAAGTTAAACTTTTATTTTCATCAAATTTTTCAGTTAGAACTAACATTTATTTCAAATCACCAAGGGAAATCTGTCTCTCTAATGCATCTAAATTGTAAAAAAAGTTATTGAATATATTCTGAAAAGTTCCAATTCCATTAACAACATAATACACATGTACAATGTAGGAAAAAATGATACATATAATTAACATTAAATAAATAAAATAAAACCAATAGAGCAGCTGCTAAAAAAGTAGGCATGCACCTGGAGTTCTTTTGATAATTTATTAACTTCAATAAATAGATAAAAAAAAAAAAAAAACTTTTTTGAATAGAAACACAGAGTTGTTTCAGACAATGAAAAAAAGTTATTTTCTCTGCTTTTTTTTTTTTAATTGTCAACTTTGTTCAAATTTATAATCCCACAAGACTGAAGATTAATTAGCGAAGTAAATAAGATTTCCCGAAAGCCGATTTTAACATATTAAGAAGTACAATTTTGTACTCATTAAAAAAAATAGAATAAAGCGATCAAACACATAATGATTTGTTAAATGTTTTTTTTTTTCGTTACTGCGAGAATTATTTTTTTTTAATCCCGATAAGAAGTAGAAAAAAAAAGTCACAATTATGCGTCGAGAGCAGCATGTTTATTTAAGCTGTATGTCGACATTTAATTACAGAGAGAAAATATTGATCAAAATAATATTTGAGTGAGGAAAAACAGAAAAAAGACGAGAAATTATCATTTATAAAAATTGTGGTAGTTGTTTGAACTGACTTAAAATGGTAGTTGTATCATATTTCATAACTTTAATGAAATTTAAATTAATTTCATTAAAGTTAAAAGCACAACTATGTTTAAAATTAACTAACCTATTGATTTTTTTGGTTTTTTTTTTCACTACATTAACAAAGCGATTTTTATCGTTGGTTTAAAATAATAAATTCGTTTCATAAGAACATTGCAGAATTGGCATAGAATGTACTTTATTTAATTTAGCCTTTTTAAATAATGTATAATGCTTTTAATTTTGTTAAACTCCACATTTAATTACAGAAAGAAAATATTAATCATAATAATATTTGTGTGAAAGAAAAAGATGAGAAATTATCTTTTATAAAAACTTTGTGATAGTTGTTAGAAGCGACTTAAAATGGTAGTTGTATCATATTTCATAAATGTACAGTAAATGTTTTGTCACTGTATCTAAAAAATTATTTTATTCTATCTAAATTTAAAAGCGCCGCAATGTTTAAAATAAACTAACCTATTTATTTATTTTGATAGTTTTCATTAAATAAACAACGCGATTTTTATCGTTGGCTTAAAATAATTGTAATTTCTTTATTTAATTTAGACTCGTTAAATAATGTACATGGCTTTTAATTTTGATAAACTCCACATTTAATTATAGAGAGAAAATATTGGTCAAAATAATATTGAATGAGAAAAAACAGAAAAAAGAGGATAAATTATTGTTTATAAAAACTTTGTGGTAGTTGTTTGAAGTGACTTAAAATAGTAGTTATATCATATTTCATAAATACGGTAAGTGTTTTCACACTGTATCTTAAAATTATTTTATTCTATCGAAAGTTGAAAACGCACCAATGTTTAAAATAAACTAACCTATTGATTTATTATTTTTATTATTATTATTATTATTATTTTTTTTTTTTTGTTAGTTTTCACGAAATCAACAGAGCATTTTTTATCGTTGCCTTAAAATAATTGAATTTTCTTTATTTAATTTAGACTCTTGAAATAATGAACAATGTTTTTAATTTTGTTAAACTACACATTTAATTGCAGAGAGAAAATATTGATGAAAATAATATTTGAGTGAGGTAAAACAGAAAAAAAGACGAGAAATTATCGTTTATAAAAACTTTGTGGAAGTTGTTTGAAATGACGTAAAATGATAGTTGTATCATATTTCATACCTAGGGTAAAAGTTTTCGCACTGTACCTTAAAATTATTTTATTTTATCTAAAATTAAAAGCGCATTAATGTTTAAACTAAGCTAAACTATTTATTTATTTTGGTAGTTTTCGCTAAATAAGCTATTTATTTATTTTGGTAGTTTTCACTAAATAAGCAAAGCGATTTTTATTGTTGGCTTTAAGTAATATAATTTTCTTTATTTAATTTAGACTCCTTATATAATTTACATTGTTGGTATTTTGTTTAAACTCCGCATTTAATTACAGAGAGAAAATATTGATCAAAATAATATTTGAGTGAGGAAAACCAGAAGATGATGAGAAATTATCGTTAATAAAAACTTCGTGGTAGTTGTTTGAAGTTACTTAAAATGGTTTTTGTATCATATTTTATAAATACGGTAAATGTTTTCGCACTGTATCTTAAAATTATTTTATTCTATCTAAAGTCAAAAGCGCACCAATGTTTAAAATAAACTAGCCTATTGATATATTCTTATTTTATTTGTTTTTTTGATAGATTGTATTAAATTAACAAGGCATTTTTTGTCGCTGGCTTGAAATAATTAATACCGTTTATAAGAATAGCATTTCTTATCGTGGCTTAAAATAATTAACTCCTTTCATAAGAATGACTCAATTCAGAAATGCTATAGAATTTTCTTTATTTAATTTAGACTCGTTAAATAATGTACATTATTTTTCATTTTATTAAACTCCATTGAAAATTATTGATTAATTATTGTTAATATTCTTCATTTGGATATTGCATTTTTTTGCATGTGTTTTTTATTTTTGTTGTTGTTGTTGCAAATATTGCACGTGAATACATTATGCCACTTTATCACCAAGATGGAAGAAAAATATGGTATTTATTATTAAATGTCCCGAGGTGTCTTACTCTCCTGCCGAAACAAAATCTCATAATATATCTTCATGGTAATTTAGCTGCATACTTTTTATCCTGTTTGATACTTTTTCATTGTACCTCGAGCTATTTTTGACCTTCTTTATGGTGCGGCAATTATGCACACCAAAGGGGAATTTGTTTTATCATTCCTTTGTTTTCTTTTATGTTTCTTATTTTTACGCTACAATGTTTCCTTTATTTATTTTTTTAACGAAGTGTCTTCCACTTGTTGTCATAACGTCCTTTAACCAGTTTATTAAATAACTGAATTTAATAAAGGATAAATGTAATTTGATATTCATAACCTGAAAGCAACGGCCATTTAAAGAGTTACGTCATCATGATCTCTAGTTGTGATTGTTACTTTCTATTAACCATAACCGAATTTGAATTTCATTTTCTGTTTGTTAGATGTCTTTTTAAATGATAAACTGATTATTTGTTTTCTATAGGAATGATTGTTGTGAGACTTTTGTTGTTGTTGCTATACCCTATGTCTGATGAATATGTTTTATCATTTCTTTGTTTTATTTTATGTTTCTTATTTTTACGCTACAATGTTCCCTTTATTTATTTTTTTAACGAAGTATCTTCCACTTGTTGTTATAACGTCCTTTAAAGGGTTTCTTAAATGACTGAATTTAATAAAGGATAAATGTAATTTGATATTTATAACCTGACTGCCACGACCATTTAAAGAATTGCGCCATCGTGATCTGTAATTGTAATTTTTATCTTCGATTAACAGTAACCGAATTTTAATTTTATTTTCAGTTTGTTAGATGTCATTTTAAATGATAAATTGATTATTTGTTTCCTTTAGGATTGTTGTTGTAAGATTTTTTTTGTCGTTGTTGCTATACCCTATGTCTGACGAATTCGCTTTATGATTCTTTTTTTTTTTTAGGTTTTTTATTTTTTTTCTACAATGTATCTACAATGTCTTCCACTTGTTGTTATAACGTCCTTTAACAGCTTTGTTAAATGACTGAATTTACTAAAGGATAAATGTAATTTTATATTTACAATCTGATTGCCACGGTCATTTAAAGAGTTGCAATCTGTAGTTGTGATTACTACCGTCGAATAACGATAATGGAATTTGAATTTCCTTATCATTTTATTAAATGTACTTTTTTTAATGATAGACAAATAATTTGTTTTCTTTAGGATGGACTGTTGTGAGATTTTTTGTTGTTGTTGCTATACCCTTTCTGTGACGAAATTTTAATCATTTCCACTTAAAATTATGTAGTTATACTAGTATAAATAATGTGACTGACTATACGTTCAGTTTTTAGGTATCTTGTCCAGTTGTTTCCCTAATCTTCGGGACGCCATAAGGTCCCGTTTTCAGAACGAGGTAACACATGGTAACATAATTTTTTTTTTAAGGAAAAGGCGCCAAAAATACAAAAAATCAACTGCGACGCCTATTAGAGTGGCAAGGACGGAATACGTAATACTACTCGCACATATATAAGTGGGATAGCAGCCTGCAAACTTGATAGCTCAAAATTTCTAGAAAAGAGGCAACAGAGAAGTTAACAAATAAGAAATAAAAACTACAGATCCTGAGTTATATAAAGCCAGAGAAGAATATTTGGAGTCTTTGAAGAATTAGCAATATTTTAATGGAGAAATTTAACTAAAATAGCTACGGGAAAAAAAATCACGATGTATTGGATATATTGATTTATAAACTATTTATTAATTGTAATTCAGATACAGAAGTACAAGTAACAGAAGTATTTCGTAAGTATTTATTTATTTTTCAACTACATTATACCGCAAAATGGCTAAATGAGATTCTGGGAATTTTTTAACTATGTCTTTGGGGGAAGTTTCACACCAAACATTTGTAGAATTGAAAATTCGAAATACTACTCACACAAATGTTAGTCGGACAGAAGCTTACAAACCTGATACCTCAGAATTTCCAGAAAAAGGAGTTAACAAATAATAAATAAAAACTACAGCTGCTCAGTTGTATAAAGCCAGCAAAGAATATCTGGGGCGTTTCGAGAAAGCCTGCAAACATGATCTCTCAAAATTTCCAGAAAAAGTTCTATAGGGGAGTTAACAAATAATAAATAAAAATTGTAGTTGCTCAGTTGTATAAAGAAAGCAAATAATATTTGGAGTATTTGAAGAATTAGAAATATTTAAAAGGAGGAATTTAACAAAATAGTTACGTAGGAAAAAACTTAATGTGTATTAGATATATTGATTGAAAAGTTATTTATTAATTTCAATCAAGCTACAGAAGTATTTCGTGAGTATTCATTTATTTTTAACTACATTACAGCTCAAAATGACTGAACGGAATTTTGGGAATTTTTCAATTAAAAATCGTTGGAGGAAATTTCACACCAAAAATTTAAGTCATATGAACTTCCGCGTATTTATTGAATATATTTCATGTCTTTCCGACATTAATGCTCTCGTATAAAAGGCCTTTTCTCGTATGAATAAATTGTGGACGACTGTAAAAAGCAGTTGAAGGTCACATCTTTCAAAACAATGTTAATTACCAAAATAAACTTTAAAATATCCTGTCAAGTATTTCATTCTTTTTTTAAGTTAACACCAATAATTAAATTTAGCAATTTTGTTCTTGAAAAAAATGTACGACAACCTTTTATATTCAACAACCTTTTTATTTTTATGTGTTTATAAAATAAAACACTATTTTAGTTTTCGGAAACACAAATATTGTATCTTTTATTGAATAATTCTGAGTGATTTCCAAGTTAAAACAATTATATATGTATTCAATTAAATTAATCCCAAGCAAGAATAGACTGAAGTTAAAGATTTATATGTTGGCAGGTAGAAAAAATGATATATATTAGTAACAAGAACCTCTATCAATAAAAAATATAAACATGATTTGGGACAGATTACCTTTTTAATTTTAAAGGACGTCTTTGGAGGTTTACGTATTTCAATGTTCAAACAAATAAATAAAATTGTCCCAATGTCCTATAAAAGTGTTACAACGTCCAGACTAATCTCAGAAAAAGCTGAATATCAACTCGTAATTCTTCCTCAGTATATAAAAAGCATTTAAGCAAATACATTAACAAAAATTTCAGGCGAAAGATGAGCAGAACTGCATAAATAAAACTAAAATGTAAAAGTATTAGAATAATAATATAAGCAAACACTTCAGGTTTTGATTGAGACATGTAGCGTTTCTTACACGTAGTGTATATATAAACATTTAACGCTGTATGAAATTGTGTTGGAGTTCATTACACCACTATTCTTTCCACAAAAGGATTCTATTTGTGTCGCGGGGTGCGTGGGCTGGAAAAAAGATCCTCTACTCACACTTAGTAGCGCTTCGCTAGGCGTTTTTGTGGGGATTGAGCACAATGAGAACCTAATGATCCACTCGATGGAAAAAGAAAGTTGCTGGAATGCTGTTGTAAAGCGAACAGCTTATTTGTTGGCAAAGAAGGAGGAAATAGGAAAGAGTATGTCTTGGGAATTAGGAATCCAAATACACTTTGTGAGGGGAAAAAACAGCGTTGAAATTGAAGAAAACATAGTTTTTTTTCTTCCAAGTTATATACCTTGCTTTACATTATTTTTTCGAAACATTTTTCGAAATAATATGTTTTAAAAAAGTAAATGTTGCGATAGCTTTTCTTTAAATCTTTTTTTAATAGATAGATTTTTTCCAACTGGAGACTTTATGTACGAAACTGTGTTTGTAAATTTTCATTTACTTTGTCTAAGAAACCGCTTTTTATAATTTTAGGACTGATTTTTGATTACTATCGTAGATTATGCAAATTGCATCAAGGTGTCATCAGTGGTTTAAAAATTGTAGGACTACAGCAGCACTATAGAAAGTTCAGATTTTTTGACATTTTTAATAAAATTATTAACCGGTCACTTTCAACATTTAATTGGATAATAAGATGGAGAATATTATAAAATTCAAAATTTTATCACTATCGATATTATAAAACTTTTTAAGTGGCGTATTGTATTATTGTATAATAATTAATAGCAATAAAGTTGCAAATTCCTTAAATATCTGATCCTGATCTGGGAAAGATTACTTCTTAATTTTAAAGGACGTCTTTGAAGGTGTACATATTTAAACGTTCAAACAAATAAATAAAATTTAAGTGTCACAATGTCCAGGCTAATCTCAGAAAAAACTAGTAATCTCAGAACAACTAGTAATATTTCCACAGCATATAAAAATCATTTAAGTAAATATATGAACAAAAATTTCGGGCGTCTTCCAAAGATGAACAGAACTGTAAAAATAAAACTGAAATTTAAAAGTATCAGAATATAAGCAAACACTCCAGGTTTTGATTGAGAGATGTAGCGTTTCTTACACGTAGTGTATATATAAACATTTAACGCTGTATAAAATTGTGTTGGAGTTCATTACACCACTATTCTTTCCACAAAAGGATTCTTTTCGTGTCGCAGGGTGCGTGGGCTGGAAAAAAGATCCTCTTCTCACACTTAGTAGCGCTTCGCGAGGCGTTTTTGTGGGGATTGAGCACAATGAGAGCCTAATGATCCACTGGATGGAAAAAGAAAGTTGCTGGACTGCTGCTGTAAAGCGAACAGCTTATTTGTTGGCAAAGAAGGAGGAAATAGGAAAGGGAGCGTCTTGGGAATTAGGAATCCAAGTACACTTTCTTAGGGGAAAAAAAACCCGAGTTGAATTTGAAGAAAACATATTTTTGTTTTGCCTCGCTTATAAGCCTTGCCTTACATTATTTTTCCGAAACATTTTTCGAAATAATATGTTTTAAAAAAGTAAATGTTGCGATCGCTTTTCTTTAAGTCTTTTTTTTAATATCTTGATTTTTTGAACTCCAGTCTTTATGTATGAAACTACATTTGTAAATTTTCATTTACTTTGTTTAAGAAACCGCTTTTATAGTTTTAGGACTGATTTTTTTATTACTATCGTAGATTATGCAAATTTGCATCAAGGTGTCATCAGTGGTTTAAAAATTGTAGGTCTACAGCAGCATTATAGAAAGTTCAGATTTTTTGACATTTTTAATTAAATTATTAACCGGTCACTTTAACCCTTTGATTGGTTGAATATTGTAAAAGGAAATATTTGTCACTATCGAGTTATTTTGTCTGTGATGTTATAAAGCGATTTAAGTGATTTATTGAACCTGTTATTATAGTATAATAATTAATAGCAATGAAGTTGCTAATTCCTTAAGTAATTGCAATCGTCAAAATTATTAACTGATCACTTTATTCCTGTAATTGGTAAATGAGATTGGGAATATTGTTACAGGAAATATTTTATCACTATCGAATTATTCTTTCTGTGATGTTATAAGCTATTAGAGTGATGTATTATATATTACAATACAATAATTAATAGCAATGAAGTTGCAAATTCCTTAATTATATGAAATTGTTAAAAAAAATTGAACCAATAGATATATAATACAAGAATTTTATAACAAATGTAATGTTAAAAAAATACACTGAATTCAAAATTTCATGAAATTTAAATTAACTGAAACAAAATTTTTTCCATTGTATTATTTATCAATCCAAACAAAAGAAATTTAATTATTCAGTTCTATTTATTTTTCATTCAGTTTTAAATTTAAAATATTTCAATATTCAATATTATTTTGAGATATATAAAATTTATTCTCCAAATAAATGTGTTTACATAATATTAATTTATTAAAATTATTGTTATTATTTATTAATTAAAGTTTAAGAGACCTCTTTTCATTACCTTGCTTTAAGATAGCAATGCCACAAAATAATATATTCAACATTATTTTAATGCAGCCCTGCAAGATCGTGGTTTGCTGTTGGTCAAAAAATATGGCAGAATGGCAATTATGTCATCGCGAATATCTCTCCAATCATCCGCAACTAAATACCCAAACTAATGGCTTTATTAACATCCAACTTAGTTTTCACGGTTGGGTTTGATAGATTGCCGAAAGTCGTTCGGAAGTAATTGCCCTGCGTGATTAATATAGATTGCCATATGGTATCCAGCTCTAATATGCTTCCCGATATAGAATGAAGGTAAGATCTTTTTATGTAATCTTTCTCTCTCGTGACAGCAGGAACGCTTGGCTGATATTTTCATGTATCAATAATCCAGGCCCTCCCAAAGGAAATTATGTACAGGCTAATATTGAGATGAGATAAGAATGAATTTCAAAGGTACATTATATTATTTTGCATTTTATTTTCATGATAGTTGGAAGAGATTTTTAAAGTTCTGTTTAGATTCAATTTTAAGTAATAAATATCCCCATGTCATTATGGAAAAATTATATATTTAGATATAAATATTAATTTATATCCATCCATCTATTAATTTATATCCATTTATATCCTTTAGATATATCAATTTAATATATATCTATTCATATTTTTCCTTTCTGTAATATCGAATTTGACCAAGTTTTCATTTTAGTACAGCCAAACTTCATTGATATATTTTGTTTAGTATGGAAATGTCTACAAATCATATTGTAGAGCTATTTTAATTAGTATTTCTTAAATTAAAAAATATATATATTGACATGCGTGTAGTTTTTTTTTTTTTTTTTTTTTTTTTTTTTTTTTTTTTAATTGAAGATTTGGGAAATGTTTTCTTATGTTTTATAATTTTAGAGAAATTTCTTCGATGTGTAACAGACGCTAAAATAAATATTCCTCTTTGAAAACTTTAAAATCTATTTATTGAAATTTAAAGTAATGTATTAAATCTAAATATTTGTTACAGATAAAAATATGTGATAACAATGTTGACATAAATAATAAATATCACCATATCGTTATGGAAAAGTTATATCTTTAGAAGGGAACCATTTAATATATATCCATTCGTATCTTCAATTTCTGTAATATCAAATTTGACGAATTTTTCCTTTTAGTACAGTGAAAGTTTTATTGATATGTTTTGTTTAGTGGGAATATGTCTACAAATCATATTCAAGAGCTATTTTAATCAGTATTTTAAATTAAAAAAATTGAAACTTTAATTAATAAACTGAAATTAATAAAATTTTAAATTTAAAAAATTGACTTTCGAAATTTTTCTTAAGTTTCATGATTTTAGAAACATTTCTTCAATGGGTAACAGACAATAAAATAAATACTTTTCTTTCAAAACTTTAAAATCTATTTAGTGAAATTTAAAGTCATGTATTAAATCTAACGATTTGTTACAGATAGAAAATATGTGATAAAATTATTTTTTCACTTCATGCATTTTTTCATTAATTTGAATGCCAAAATATTTGAAAAATAATTATTTTTATATCAATATCCGATTTTTGTTGAGATAAATTCATCCTAATTTTACAGACTAAATTACTACTAAAAACTATATTAGTATATTAGTAGAGTATATTAGTACTATTATTTGTATTATATACTATATAGTACTATTAGTATATAATACGTAATAATACATTAGCATATAATTATGTACAATAGTACTAATTACTAAATTTACTATTTAAAATATTCAGAATAATTGCATAATTCGTATTTTCAATCAAATTAATTTATTATTTCACTAACAGATAGGTATCCACAAGTAACAAACAGGTATTTACAAGTAATTAATTTTAGTACTTGATAAAAATGTGTTAGTTATATATGTAAATACTACAAAAATATCTCATAAAGTTTCATACTTGTTTTTCAAAGGATATACAATAACAGAAAACTAATTTTTATGAACGTTATTCATTACATTGAATTCTTTTTTTCAATAATAATACTTTATTATTGGAATTTCATACGTTTAAAATTTATGAAGGTATGATGATGCGAACTGACTAATCCTTATATGGAGAAGCCCTTAAATAAAAATGCGATATTTAATCAAGTGAGAAAAAGGGCATTCCATTTATATAAATAGAATGCTCTTTTTGTACAAATGTCTCTAAAAAAACATTCTATTTATTTAACATTTAAATAAATAAATGGTGTTTGTGGTATATTTTACTTGCATGAATTTTCAAAAGGGCACGACCAGACAAAGATGTAAAAGATTTGTTGTAAGATCATTTTTCTCATGGTAGTAAAATCTAATATCACAGTCATTTCTTCTGGGAGTAATTTTAATTCAGGAAATAAGAAGTAATCACACGCAGTAAAACCTTGGGGATAGAGGAGCTGATTGGATGCACACGCATGTTTCTCAAAAAAGAAATTACTGTAAGCCATCTAATAACCTTTGTGAACATTATCGTGATTTTTTTTATAGTTTATGCATTTAAAGATGCAAGATTGTATAGCAATACTTGTTTACAATGTTTACTTGCTACGTTTATTTGCTGCAACAATACTGTCTACATAAACTGTATTAAACAAAAAAGTAACGAAAGTATTAAAAGGTAACATTCTAACACTGCTTTACGATTACTTAGAGAGCTTTCTTAATTCTGAATTGTTGATTATTTTATACAATTATATACATTTTATAATAGCTTCGTAATCGTTGCATCATTCGCGTATTGTTTCATATTGTCACAATTAAATTATTGATAGCCGATTTTATAAATAATTTCAGAAACAAGTCATATTTATAAAATCAAATCAAAAATCAATCAATTTCAATCAAATTAAATTGTAATGTTTCAGGTATTTACAAGTAATTCATTTTAGCACTCGTATGTAAGTTATATATGTAGATCCTACAAAAATATCTGATAAAGTTTCATGCTTGTTTTGCACAGGATATGCAGTAGCATAAACTAAAGCCGTCTAATAACCTTCGTGAACGTTATCGTGATTTTTTATGGTATACCTCATGCATTTAAAGAAGTAAGATTTTTATAACAATACTTGTTTACAATGTTTACTTGTTACAACAATACTGTCTACATAAATTGTATTAAACAAAAAAGTAACAAAAGTATTAAAAGATAATATTGTAACGCTGTTTCACGTTTACTTAGAGCTTTCTTAACTCTGCATTGTTGATTATTTTATACAATTACAAACATTTAATAATAGTTTCGTAATCATTTCTTCATATCGTCAAAATTACATTATAGAAAGCTTATTTTAGTCTTCGTACCATTAGTTAATTTTATTAAAATCTCGATATTTATAAAATAATTCTGTCAAAATTTTCAATTAATTTTAGAAATAAAAACAATTGAAAATTTGTCATCATATTTTATTAATATTAATTGTATAAAGCAATTCGTTTCATCATCGTAATTTTCAATTTGCATTCGTGAAATTTAACATGTAAAATTCCTTGCATTACAAAATGCTAATACTTTTAAATTTTCATTTGAAATGCATCGCAGTTGTTCCTCTCTTAAATTAATCCTTATAATCGTAACCCTCTAAGTTTAATTTTTGTCCCAAGTTTTCATTTATTTAGTTCCTTTCGTTATCGTAATTTTCAATTTGCATTCACGAAATTTAACATGAAAAATTTCTTTCATTACAAAATGTTAATACTTTTAAATTTTCAATCAAAATGCATTAAAGTTTCTCCTCTCTTAAAAGAATCCTTGTAAACGTAACCTTTAAAGTTTTCATTTATTTAGTCTCTTTCTAATAATTATTTACATTTCTTTTATTTAATCCCCCCATAATTTTCAATTCGCATCAATGAAATTTAATAAGAAAAATTCCTTGCATTACAAAATGTTAATATTTTAAAATTTTTAACTGAAATACATTGAAGTTGTTCCTCTCTTAAATGAATCTTTATGAATGCAACCCTCAAATTCTTCATTTATTTAATCCCTTTCATTATCATAATTTTCAATTTGCATTTATGAAATTTAACATGTAAAATTCCTTACATTACAAAATGTTAATACTTTTAAATTTTCATTTGAAATACATCGAAGTTGTTCCTCTTTTAAATGAATCTTTATAAACACAACCGTCAAAGTTTTTTTCTGTCCCAAAGTTTTCATTTATTTTGTCCCTTTCGTTATCGTAATTTTCAATTTGCATTCATGAAATTTAACATTTAATTAACATTCCTTAACATTAACATTATTTTACATTTACATTACACATTTAACACACACATAAACATTAACATTAATTTAACATTCTCTTAAATCCTTATAAAAGTAACCTTCAAAGTGTTTTTCTGTCCCAAAGTTTTCATCTATTTAGTCCCTTTCGTTACCGTAATTTTCAATTTGCATTCATGAAATTTAACATTTAATTAACATTAACATTATTTTACATTTACATTACACATTTAACACACACATAAACATTAACATTAATTTAACATTCTCTTAAATCCTTATAAAAATAACCCTCAAAGTGTTTTTCTGTCCCAAAGTTTTCATTTATTTAGTCCCTTTCGTTATCGTAATTTTCAATTTGCATTCATGAAATTTAACATTTAATTAACATTAACATTATTTTACATTCACATTACACATTTAACACACACATAAACATTAACTTTAATTTAACATTCTCTTAAATCCTTATAAAAGTAACCCTCAAAGTTTTCGTTTCTGTCCCAAAGTTTTCATTTATTTAGTCCCTTTCGTAATCGTAATTTTCAATTTGCATTCATGAAATTTAACATAAAAAAATCTTGGCGTTACAAAATTTATTACCTTTAAATTTTCATTTGAAATACATCGAAGTTGTTTCTCTCTTAAATGAATCTTTATAAACGTAGCGCTCAAAGTTTTCATTTCTGTTTTTTGATACTCCAATCTTCTTTCAACAACCAATGTTTTCGAGCCCCAAGACCCCCTCCACAGATAAAAATAATCATGGAATACGGTCTGCCATAATCCAATTCCATTAGGTAGGCTTCCTTTTATAACCCAGCTCCTTTGTTAACGTCTATCATCAATAGTATGAAATTCTTGCTGCATTCCAACCCATATCAACTACCGAAATCTAATATAAGGGTAGTCATTTTGTCAGGAACGCACCATTTAGAACTTTCTTTTTATTTCCTTGTCCTGGAACTCTTTTCCATTGTGTAGGGTTTCTCCTTTAAGGTGTGCGGAAATCGGTGGTGCTTATTTTTCCATAGTCTTATCAAAGATCTCAGCTTCTGTCTGGGAAGGGATGTCTAGCTTAAGAAATCAATAGATCATTGGAAACGGATGTTTAGTTTATGTCTCGTAAAATTCGCATTCTCTGTACCAGTGATTTTTTAATAGGTGCAAGCATCCAAAATTATCTTTTAATTCATCATTGTAAGTTCTATTTAACGGATATTAATTTAAAGTACGGAAAATTTCATGGAGCATATTTTAAAATCTAAGTTTATGTTATTAAATCTTTTTAAATCAGGTGAATATTTATTCGAATAGTTTATATATATATATATAACTCATGTTTGTGAAAATTGCAACACCATGAAGGACTTACGCGAGTGAGCTGAAATTTTCAGGAAATGCAAATTAGCACATGATATGCAAATGATTAGAATTTCAAATCCGTAGCGCATGCGTATGCTGAGCAGCGCCCTCTGAACGGCAGATGGATCCGAATAAATAGAGGGCTGTAGCGAGGCGTGTATGGTTATCTGCTAGTGGTAAACGTTAACTCAATCGTTACTTATGTCTCTTCGACGAATGAGTTTATATATATATATATATATATAGTGAATTTGTTTATATATATGTGAATGCAGTTTGTGAAATGAGTGGAATTATATCATTCTCTTCATATGGTTCTAAAAGAGAAGAGGAAAAGAGTTTTAAAAAAATTCATAATTAATTTTTTCAAGAATTTTATAACTTTGTTTTTATGAAGTTCGATACTACTTTGTTTGATCATAGAAGAAACATATCGTCATTTTTATTACATCTCAATTTTACTTACAATTTCAATCACTGTCAAATTTATTGTTCAAATATATAATTGTACTTTCATTTAGCAATTTCATCTCTTTGAAGAAGTGAGAATGTGACTGAGATCTTCTTGAGAATGTGACAGAGCTGAGTCATTATTCAAAATGAACAGTCTTTTAGAGATGGTTACATGAGACAAGGCTGCAAAATTGAAATTTATTAAAAAATTATGTTAAATTCCTTGGACATTCAGTGGTGTCTTCCCAAAATTTAACTCAAAGTTATTTTATTGAGTTATGAGTTAGTAATTCTAAAAAGTTTCCACCTCATTTATGCTCCTTCGATTGATAAGATTTTGTTTGCTTCTTTTACATTTTGGATTGCACATCTAAATTAATTTAATTAGAATATAAAATATTGCATACTTTCCAAAATTTATTATGTTTCAATTTAGATAAATTTGAAATTTAAAATACCAATTATTATTTTCCACAAATTAATTTTTTTATGAATATATTTCCTCCATTTTGTATATGTATTCTTATAATTTATTCTTTACCAGTTACCTCTGTTATATGTCCTGTTATGTGTTTTTGTGCAGGAGAATATTAATTTTTTCCAAATAAAGATTTTTTTTGTTTTGTAAACTTTTCTGTGGACTTCAAAAACATAAACCGGAAAAAAACATTTTTTTACATAAAACAAAAAAGGTAGATAGCTATTTTAGATTTTCCGTTCTTTTTTGCGACTTGATGGCCAAGTGGATAGCGCTCTGGCCTTTTATACCACAGGCTTCATTTTCGAATGATGTCGGTGGCATGCATATTTGTTAGTGGTTCGGAATCCACTTTAAACTGAGGGTCCCTGTCTAGTCTAAATTGTGCACAAAATTAACATAGAGCGACAAACCATCCTTCTTTTTTTAATCCCAGTTCATTATTAGTGTAAATGCTTGAAAAACTTAAGAATGAATAGTAAATAAATTTTAATATATAAATATTTTAATTGGTTTCAGCTTCTTTTTGAGTTCACTAATAGTGATAATCCGCAGATTCATAACATCAAACCAATCTTGTCAAAAATGCTGGCAATTCATTAACTGCCAATGCTTTTGATTTTTTTAATGAAATATTAATCATTTTTCCCCATTCTTTGGGAGACTCAGTTCAATCATAGGTCACTCAGTCAGTTCAGTTGGAGGTCACCATTTAATATAATTTTCTGTAAGTGATATTAGATAATGAATGGCAATGACAAAAATATTCAAAATGTGCTTTAGTTCGCATTGTTTTCCATTCCCATATAAACTAGTATTGGATGTCCTTTAAAAGAAATTCTAACAGATTGAATCAATACAAGTAAGAATCGATGAAAATACAGAAAAGCTTTGTGTGCCCTTAAATCCCGCATTCTTTGGTCACGTTTGATGCAATAAAAATGAACTGGAAACACACTTTATACGTGACTCTATAAGACCTTAATAAACGATTGTGTGGGAATTCTTCAGCATGGAAGATAATCATCTTTTTATGTTTTGTCTGGATGGAGTTTAAACGGAAATCTTCTATCAGGAAAACAACATTTTGTATTTTATTGTTGATTTGCAGATTGGTAATTATGGAAACTCTTTTCAATAACAATGTTACGCTCCCATGTAAGATATTGCATACGATTTGCATTTGAGCAATTCTGTACAAATTATAACGTTTAATTTGAAATCGTTATTCTTGAAATAGTTATAACAAGAAAAGGCGACTGGGCTTAGGAAATTATTATTTAGGATTAAATACCGTATATTTCTGTGTATAAGCCAAAATTTTAGAACTTTTTTTAATGCTTGGTCTAGATGTTGCTGTCTACCAAGTAGGATAAGAAACAACAAATTTAAAGAAAAACAAATTTATGATAGAGTTTTCTACAGGTTTGTGAGAAAAAATTTCTGATAGAGCTTTCTGCAAATTTATGGAATAACAATTTCTGATAGAGATTTCGAATTTGAATTGTTTATTGAATGATAATAAATTTGATATGATTAATTTTGTATTGATATATTACCCATGGATTAATTTAAAATATTTTTTTTTTAATTTTTAAAAATAAATTTATACAAATTTAAGAAACATTTATCTGTATAGACTGCCAAATAAATAAATAAAAAATTTTAATAAGATGAGTATTAGAATGATAATACATTGTTATATTATTATTCGGAGGATACATACAGTACATTTTATATCATCAAATAATTATTTGCTGGTGACTCTAATGAAATGCACTGCAGTTAAAATTTATGTCCTAAATCATATTCTTCTTTCACACGTTATTCGTCTCAAAAACAATAAGTAATATGTAATGAAATATAATTCCCTTTCAAGTTGAAATTTATATTTACTTATAAGTATATATTCAAAATTTACTTTCATGTATTTTCATAATTTTTCCTATATTGTTCAAAACAGACCTCTCTTTACTTTCATTTAAAAATTAATTTCCTTACAAATAACAAAATGAAGACAAAAATTATTTAATTTTTAATTCAATAATAGTCATTCATTTTAGCGGCATTCAATATTAATTCAGAAGAAATTCAATAAACGAGAAAAATTAGAAAAAATAATCATTGTGAAAAAAGATATACGTGGAGTACAGATTTTTTTTTTTTTTTTTTTTTTTGCTATTGTTATGTTTTTGCATGTTTTGCATGTTTTCAGTAAAAGGGTTATGCTTTTTCAATGCGTCTTAGCAATACAACTTTAGATACATAAAAATTAATTTAAATACATAAAAATTAAAATATTTCAGTTGTTAATTTTGGATAAATGTTTAGTTTAAATTGTATAAATGTTTAGTTTAAATTGTATAAATGTTTAGTTTAAATTGTATAAATGTTTAGTTTAATTGGATAAATGTTTAGTTTAATTTTGGAGTGTTGATAAAAATCATTGCGTAAAAATCTTTGTGAAAAAAAAAGAGATATACGGGGAGTAAAGATGCTTACTGCAGTTGTTTTATTTTTGTATATTTTGCACAAGTTTTGCTAAGTAACATGGTTATGATTTTTCAATACGTCTTAGCAATACAACTTTAGATAGATAAAAATATTTCAGTTGTAAATTTTGAATAAATGTATAGTTTAATTTTGGAGTGTTAGAAGAAAATCATTGTGTAAGAGTCACTGTGAAAAAAAAAAAGATGTACGTGGAGTACAGATATTTCCTGCAGCTGTTTTGTTTTTGTATGTTTTGCTCAAGTTTTGTTAAGTAACAGGGTTATGTTTTTTCAATACGTCTTAGCAATACAACTTTAGATACATAAAAATATTTTAGTTGCTAATTTTGGATAAATGTTTAGTTTATATTGGATAAACGTTTAGTTTAATTTTGGAGTGTTAAAATAAAAAGATAGCGCTCCAGCTCGTCAGCACAGGTTTCGGGTTCTAGTCCCGGCGGTGGCCCATATATTTGTAGTGGTTTGGAATCCACATTAGACCGTAGGTACCGGTCTAATATATGACTGTAGAGAGTTGGGAGTAGGGCTGAGAGCACTTCGCTGTAAAAAGAAAACATGTCATGTTTCGAAATCTGCCAGTAGACAGACGGCCTTGGCCCACCATAGGGCTGTTACGCCAATGAAGAAGAAGAAGAAAATAAACGGATATTCCGTAAATAGTAATAATAGTGTGATCATTATTTTTGTTTCACTTGTCCATTTATATAGTTTTAATTCTCTGTGTTTGTTTTAATGAATAGAGTTAGGAAATTAAAAGAATATTTGGTACTTACGTATTAACGGTACCTTGGCGACAGTTGCGGCAATAAAGAGCACACGCGCCAACCGTAGCTACAGATTTGGCGCCAATCTACACTTAAAATTTTTGTTCCAAATAATAAAATATATATGAAACACTTCATTTAAAATCAAAACGCTTTCAAAATATTTTTATTCCAAATAATAAAGATTGGCGACACTTAAAAACCGCCAAGTCTGTCGCCAAGGTACCGTTAATACGTAAGTACCGAATATTTTATATAATAGAATGGCAGGAAAGAGGACTTAAGAATAATTTTTGAAAGAAGTCTTTTAATAAACAGCTTACTCAGTTAGTGAGAACTACTTAAGCAATAAGCACTAAATGAATGAGAATAAATAATGAAGGACCAAGTAATAAACATTATTCATATCAATATTTAACATCGATTGTTGTTCATAGACTAGTTGCATCCAATTGTAAATAAAACTTTTTATAAAGTCAAAATCTCTCTAAGATATATCTAGTACAGAGGCAAAAATATTAATTAACAAAAAAAAAAAAATTAAAATATACTGCTCTGCGCATATATATATATATATATATATATATATAATTCGTGATTTCTTATGGGAAATAAACCTTTTTCATTTAATTTTTGTAATTTTTTTCATAATAAAACTAATACAACTTAGGAAATAAAACATTTTACTGTGAAAAATATCCTTTTAGGATTGGGTTTTTATTAAAGTTAATATAAAAATGATTCTTTCATTGATTGTTGTTCTTGGAAAATAGACCAATTTCATTCATCTGTAAATAAAAATCTTCATTGAATGAAAATCAATTTAAGATACATTTTTGGTACAGAGGAAAAAAATATTCATTAACTTTTTGTAACATTTATGCTCTGTATTCGTGATTTCTTGTTGGCAATAAATCTTTTTCATTCAATTTTATACATTTTTTTCATAATAAAACTAATTAAACTTTAGCAAATAAAAGGTTTTACTAGGAAAAATGTCCTTTGAAGATAGTGTTTTTATTAAAAGTTAATATAAAAAAGATTTTTTCATTTTATTCATATTTATAATTTGGAGATAGCGGGAAAACTAATAAGTTTAATTCTCTTTATTCCATGAATTTCGGTTTCATTTTCCATGGAATTCCAAAATGGTTTTTTATTTTATTTCCTTAATTATTTTTACCACATACTGCTAAGTTTCTATTAAAAGCTTTTTTTATGAACTATGTATTTTATCCGATATCTTTTTTCTTGATACAATGTCTCAAGAAATAATTTCACTTTTTAACATAAAATTTAAATATTCATTCAGATGAGGAAACTAGATATTTATATTTAATTTTAAAAAACTATTTCCCTTCATTACGAAGAAAAATGGCATAAATAAAAAAATATATATACATTGTATTTAAAAAATTGAAAGATTGTCTAGTTAAAAAGTTAAAGTAGTTAATAATTAACTAAAAAAAGTCTAAAAGTAGTTAATTATTAAATTATACACTGTTTTGCTTTTTTCTACAAGCATATTTGACATTTACCTTTTTTTTCTATAAATTGTAAATGTTTGTCTTATCTGATATCATTTTCGGTAATACAATGTCTCAAGAAATAATTTTACTTTTAATTTAAATATTCATTCAAGTGAGGAAATTACACATTTTTATATTTAATTTCAAAAATAATTTTCTTGATTACAATGAAAAAAAACCATAAATAAAAAATTCATATTTGCATTGTATTTCAAAAAATTAAAAGATTGTCTTGATTTAATAAAAAAAAATAGTTAATCATTAAATTATGTACTGTTTTGCTTTTTTCTAAAAGTATATTTGACATTTACCTTTTTTTTTCCTACAAATTGTAAATGTTTGTGTCGTATCTGATATCGTTTTTCGTAATACAATGTCTCAAGAAATAATTGCACTTTTAACAATAAAATGTAAATATTCCTTCAGATGAGGAAACTACATATTTATATTTCATTTCAAAAACTATTTAATTGATTACGAAGAAAAATGACATAAATAAAAAAATCATTTGCATTGTATTTCAAAAAATTGAAAAATTGTCTTGATTTATTAAAAGAAGTAGTTAATCATTAAATTATGCACTGTTTTGCTTCTTTCTAAAAGCATATTTGACATTTACCTTTTTTCTATAAATTGTAAATGTTTGTTTCTTACTGATATCGTTTTTCCTAATACAATGTCTCAAGAAATAATTTCACTTTTTAACATAAAATTTAAATATTCATTCAGATGAGGAAACTACATATTTTTATTTAATCTGAAAAACTATTTTCTATTAAAGAAAATAACATATTTGAAAAAAAATTGAAAGATTGTCATTTATTTTAAAAAAATAGCTTTTTTTTTTTTTTCTAAAAGTTTCTATAAATTGTAAATATTTGTGTCTTATCTGATATTGTGTTTCGTAACAATGTCTCAAGAAATAATTTCACTTTTTGACATAAAATGTAAATATTCATTTAGATGAGGAAACTAGATATTTATTTTTAATTTTAAAAACTATTTTCTTGATTACAAAGAAAATTAACATAAATAAAAAAGTCATTTGCATTGTATTTCAAAAAATTGAAAGATTGTCTTGATTTATTAAAAAAAGTAGTTAATCATTAAATTATACACTGTTTTGCTTTTTTTTAAAGCATATTTGACCTTTATCTTTTTTTCTATAAATTGTAAATGTTTGAATTGTTTCTTTTTGTTTTGCAAGTGAGAATTTGTTTTTAAATATGTTAAAACAATTTTGTGGTGTCTTATTCATATTTATTTGTTTTGAAATTGTAAAATTAAATATTAAGTCTTTATTTATGAATTGATTATGTTGTTGTTCTAATGCAGCTGGCAATACAAACAGTTAATCAATGTAGAATTTTTGTACAAAAAAATAGAGAGAATTTCTACAAAAATCCCTAATGTTGAAATGTAAAATAATCCATCACAAATGAAAAAATAAAAAGCTATCAATAAACATGAAAATATCTCGTCTCAAACCTTAGTATCATGTCCTTAAAATGGTGAGTGACAGTTTACAACAAAAGGAAAGAAAATATCAGAAATGAGTTATGGCTCGTATTATTTAGAAAAAAAAAGTGTCGATATCTTTCTCACCTCGAAACCGAAACCAAAACAAACGCCTTCCCGAAATTCGCTCCTTCGTTAGCGGGGGTTTTGCTTCGGATCAATTACTATTCTTTGATGGGGGCGTGATTTTTTTTTTAACAATGAGTGTTAAATAAAGAAAATACCTTAGTAGGTTTAAAGACTGCTATGCAAAAGAATTTATTTATGTGATCAAAAGATGTATTTTAATCGTTTATCAAGAAATTTATTTCAGGAAATTTGTCTGTTTTAGATAGTCTTCGTTGAGAGAAATGCTAATATTTATAATAGTAAATAAAAAAAAACCAATTTTTTACTTTTTATTTTATTGCTTATGATTTTATTTTCAATATAGATACGCTTATTTTGTAAAATCCCTAACTTAAAATTCCCTATACCAAAAGTCTCCTGACTTTTCATTCCCCAAAGTTGGCAGCTATGTCAATTATATTCGCATGTGTCTTATTAAATTTATAACGACAAAAAATTATTTTAGGCGATATGAAAAAAATAGTTCAAGCATTTGAGTTAAAGGAGCAATTTCATAAAAATATCGATTTTCTGTCACATTTAATTTGGACTTAAGTGGTTTTTCAATCCTCTTTAAAATAAAAATGTTCATTTTAGAACCGGAAACTCCAAAACGAAAAGCCTTTTTATCAGGAAAATGACATTTTTTAAAATAACCTGGGACTCTTGCAGATGACCTGGTGTTATAAATCTGAAGCGCCAAATGCTTTAGTTTTCCCTTTCATGCTGTCTTCTTCTTTTTCTGCGCAAGATAATCCTTTTCAGCACGTTTTAAGACCGAAATAAAAATAAGTCTTAAATGGCTTGTGGTTGTACTGCACTTTTAATACGATGTGACATCAAACAGCGTCAGAGAATTAATGAAATGATCAGAAAATTTCCCGCTGTAAGGTGGTCAGTTTTATTCACTTGGCACTTCACTGTCGGATTCTGTTTCTCTCTCTTTCTTTCTCTCTCATTAACCTAACGAGAAACGCACCTGGAAACAGTGCCGCTTTTTTGGCAGACATTTTTGTCCACTCTAGTGTTTCGAATTTCTTGATGAAAAAATTGATTTTATTTTTACTAAAAGCTATCATACAATATATGAAGACTCAATATATTTATGTTTGCTAAAAAATGCATTTCTTTCTTTACAAAAGCTTTATAAATATTCAGAAATTTAGAATTAATAAAACATTTTATCTTCTTTTATAAACGTTTTACGCCAAGTCATAACACATTTTCTGTTCTTTATTTAGTATTGTAGTGTTGTGGGTTGTGCAGATGGGTTGTAACTAGGTGTGGTTGGTTTGAGATTGAGACACAGGTTTGAGAACTCACAGCTTTATTTACACAGGAACAAACACCACATATGTACAATTAACTACTGACAATATTCTAACAAATTTAAAGTCCTATTCTTATAGTTTCGTAGAAGGATTCCATTTCTAATCCGAAAATAAAGATACTCAGGTACACGCAGGTTGCACAAAATATACTTCTGCTCCGTGTAAGAGTCTGTAAGCAAACTAATACGCAGGGTTGCATTAAATATATTCCTTTCAGAATAAGAGACTATAAACGTTTCTCAGCGGCAGCGGCAGTTGCGCTGTACTTCCTCTCGGGTGAGAGTCTCGAATCCTAATGACCGTTTCTTCGGAAAGCCACAGGGAGCGTTCTTACGGTGCATTGGAGGGTGCACGGTTACAGTATTTTGAATCTATTTTATTTTCAAGCATTGTTGAGCCTGTTGATCCGAGTTAGAATACTGCATTTTGGTCATATCATTTCTACGGACATATTTATTTGGATTTAAGACTGTTTTCCATCGATATATGGGAATTGTCTAATAATTTTCTCAATAATTAAGTTATGTTTTTTTTAATTTATTAAATTATGCTTTTAAGTTATGTTTTTGAAGTGATGCTTTTTTAATTCACAAGTTAAATCCAATTTAACACCCTTAAACTCCTCTACGTTCTACCGTTACTTTCATTAAGATAATCATATTATTAAATGCGTTTATTGTATTTTCAATTCAGTTTCCAATATAATAATAAAAGTCAGCTTATTATAAGGCAAATAAAAAACAATTTAATAACACAATTTAAAATTTTTATAACAATTGATGTTTTATATAAAACTCAGTAATTTTTTTATTTATATTTATAAGTTACATTACCGTTTTTGAAGAAAGATTTTCAATAATTTCCGCATATTCATTTTAAAATATTAACTATTATTTTATTTATTATAATTTCAAAATTATAAAAAAATAGGTTATTTATAATTAAATTAATAATTTTAACTATTAGAAATATTATTTATTATAATTTCAAATATTAAATATTTTATTATTTTATTTTAAGTCAAATTAAATTATATGTTGCAAAATATTATTTAATTTATGGGTACATTTATACTGTCGTTGCTCAAAATAAATGGAGATAGATAGATTTTATCAAGCATAATTATTTTTATTTCTTATCAATTTCTTATTTTTTTATTACTACCAATTCTACGAAAGCTCATATATAGGAATGAAAAGTTGTAGTATATATTAACTATTAGTTTATTTGTTATAAATTGAAAATTATAAAAAAAATTTATTTATAATTAAGTTAATTATAATAATTATAATTATATTGATTTATAATTATAATTAACGCAAATATTATTTATTATAATTTCAATTTTTATTTGAGCTATTATTTTTATATTTGTTATTTATTTTATTATTTTATTTTAAGCCCAATTAAGTTGTATGTTGCAAAATATTATCTAATTTATGGGTACATTTTTACTGACCTTGTTCAAAATAAAAGGAGATTATTTTATTATTAGCATTTAGGAAAATATTTTTATTTCTTATCAGTTTCTTATTTTTTATTACTACCAATTTTACGAAAGCCTTTAGCATATAGGAGAGAAAAGTTATAAAACATCTTCGGACATGATGTCCTTTTTACATTATAATACATTCTGGACCTGAATGACCGAGTATCTAACGCTCTGTCCCTTTGGTGCTACAGTTCGTCGTTTTGGGTTTGAGTCCTGACGGTGCCATGGATTTGTAGTGGTTCGGATTCCAATTTAAGCCGTAAGTCCAGTCTCTATGACTATAGAGAGTCACGGATCCAAGTCAGACTTCTACCTACAGGTGCTCCATCACAACAGAAGCTGCCCCTTTTCCTTTCAAGGTTTGTAGACTTAGTCTAGATATCTACCATGTGAGATAAGAAACAACATCTTTACTTTTCTTTTTAAAAAGTTTTTTTTTTTTTTTTATAATTTTTTTATTTAGGAAAAATAATATAATCTGATTATAAAATCTTCATAACAAAAATTAATCTACGAAGCAAATAAATTCATTCAACAAAAATGTAAAAGTTAAAGAGAAATAACAAAACCAAAAAATAAATTCTTTCCTAGAAAGTAAATCCGTCTAATTAAAACCAAAAATTAAATTCTCTCCTACAAATTAAATCCGCCCTATTAAAACTAAAAATTAAATCCTACACAAATAAGCACCATATACTTTACCAACTATACTACATAAAAATAAAAATGTTCAGTATATTTCTAAATATTTATACCGTTTCTTCAGTTCCTCCAAAACTGCCTTTGTAATTTTATTTACTCAGATTAAATTTTTTTTTCTCAAAAAGGTTCCATTTTTTTTTACTATTCAGATGAAATATTTCAAAAATGCATTAAATTTAAAAGAGTCTTTAAGGTTATTTGTCTTTTATAAAAGTTATAAAACTAAATAAATATGATTTAGAACTACTTTGATGTCGTTCTTTTGTCATACAGAGCTTCTGAGATTTGCCAAGAATTTAAATTTTAACTCAGTAAACAAGGCTGCAATGAAAGAAATAAAAGTATTTTTGTTTTAATTGAAACATGATTGTTCTCGTTTGCTTAAAAGAAACCTCCATTGCATTTCTTTTTAATTAATTCCAACGAATTCACAATAAAAAGCTTTAAAGATTCGTTCGAAATTTATTCGGTGAAAGCATTTCAAGAAAGTTCAGCGAGTAAATAAAAGTAGGTAAATACAAATAATAGGTTAAACAAATAAGTTAATATCGAGACCATCGTGTGTTTATTGATAAATTTTTATCACTTAAAAACTTAAAACTCACTTAAAATTTAATCACTTGTTGTTTCTATTAGAACTACTGATATGTAGTAAATCTTAATAATCTGTAATCATACCGAGGTTATTGTGTGTTTATTAATAAATTTTATAATCGATTATTTTATTGCTAATGATTGATCTATTTAATTTCTATTTCTCTTAATGGTGCTATTGGAACTGCAGATATGTAGCAGATTCAACGTTAAGCAGGTGCACAGGATTGATCTCGTTTGATGAAACAGTGTTGTTCTCGTTTTTTTTTTAAGGAAACCTCCATTTCGTTTCTTTTTAATTAATTCGAACAAACTCATAATAAAAACTTTAAAGTCTCGTTTGAAATTTATTCTGTGAAAGAATTTCGAAGAAAGTTCTGAGAGTAAATAAATATAGGTTAATACAAATAATAGGTTAAACAAATAGGTTAATATAGAGATCATCATGTGTTTATTATTAAATTTTCCGTCAATTTATATATTGCTAATGATTAACCAATTTTCTTTCTATTTCACTTAATGTTGTTTCCGAATGCTGCTATTAGAACTGCAGATATGCAGCAGATTCAGCATTAGGCAGGTGCACAGGATTGTGTCGTTTGTTTTAAAGAAACCTCCATTCCGTTTCTTTTAATTAATTCCAACGAACTCACAATAAAAAATTTTAAAGATTCGTTTAAAATTTATTTGGTGAAAGCATTTCGAAGAAAGTTCAGTGAGTAAATAAAAACAGTATGTGTAAATGTAGTAAAAGTAATAATATAATATGTAGTAGTAGTAATAGTAATGTAGTAATATAAATATAATAATAGTGCATGTAAATGTTATTTATTGGTAATGATTGATCTATTTCCTTTCTATTACACTTAATGTTGCTATTAGAACTACAAATATGCAGCAGATTCAACATTACGCAGGTGCACCGCGGAGGCTGCTTTCACTTTACCCATATTATGCCACCAACATTTGAAAACCAAATATATAAGCCAAAACCAGTATTGAAAAACAAAGTAATACAATATAATCATTGAATAGAGAATCATTTGTTATTCTTATGTGAATAAAATCTAGAACACTGGAAAGATAAAAATAAAATTGACTAATATATGATAAACAATACAATAACTTAAACGGCAGAATATAATTTAATAAAAGATATTATAAGAAAATATTGTAAAGATATTCATCATCAAGATAAACCAAATGTTTGTTTAACTTAACTAGAAGCTTAATATTTCTTAAAAAAGATGTTTGATAAATAAATCAACACATTTTTTATTCGTATTTTACAAACACATAGGAAACGAAAACAGAATAAACAAATGCCAGAGAGAGATAGGCACAGACTAAATTAAAAATAATGTTATTTGTTTAAAAAAAAAAAATACCAATTAAATTAAAGTCATAACTAAATACGTTTTACCCCTTTTTATTCTAAAATTAATTTGTGTAGTTACTCTTTTAATAAAGTTTTGGCTCAAATACTGAACTATAATAAAATAAATACAAATAATCCTAAATGCGTATTTTTTTAGTTTTAAAATGAAAATTTACGGTAATAAAAATGCAGCTACATTTAAATATGTTAAAAGCAATAATGAATATAGATTTTTAAACAATGAAAGATATATTGTTTTAATATTTACAAAACATTTCATTCCAGCATTTGACGAATTTACTTTTAGTTATTTTATAATATTTTAATGATGCTGATACTTTCAAGTTAAAAATTTTAAAAAGAATATGAGATTTTAACTGATCATTTGAAAATCGGAAAATGAAAATGGGTTTTGAAAACCAAAGTAATAAAATATAATAAATGAAGACAGAATAATATGTTATTCTTATGTGAATAAAATATACAACATTGGAAAGATAAAATAAAATTGACTAATGAAAGAATAAACAATACAATAATATACACTGAAGTGACAAAAGTCATGGGATACCTCTTAATATCGTGTCGGCCCTCCTTCCGCCCGGCGAAGTGCAGCAACTCGACGTGGCATGGACTCAACAAGTCGTTGGAAGTCTTCTGCAGGAATATTGAGCCATGCTGTCTCGATAGACGTCCATAATTGTGAAAGCGTTGATAGTGCAGGATTTTGGGCACGAACAGACCTCTCGATGATGTCCCATAAATGCTCGATGGGATTCATGTCGGGTGATCTAGGTGGCCAGATCATTCGTTGGAATTGTCCAGAATGTTCTTCAAACCAATCGCGAACAGTTGTGGCCCGGTGACATGGCACATTGTCATCCATAAAAATCCCATCGTTGTTTGGGTACATGAAGTCCATGAATGGCTGCAAGTGATCTCCAAGTAGCTGAACATAAGCATTTCCAGTCAATGTTCGATCCAGTCGCACCAGAGGACCAAGTCCATGCCATGAAAAAACAGCCCACACCATTACGGAGCCACCACCAGCTTGAACAGTGCCTTGCTGACAGTTTGGGTCCATGGCTTCGAGGGGTCTGCGCCACACTCGAACCCTACCATCAGCTCTTATCAACTGAAATCGTGACTCATCGGACCAGGCCACGGTTTTCCATTCATCTAGGGACCAACCGATATGCTCACGTGCCCACGAGAGTCGCTGCAAGCGATGTCGTTCTGTCAGTAAAGGCACTCGAGTCGGTCTTCTGCTGGAATAGCCCAAGAAAGCCAAATTTCTCCGCACAGTTCTAACAGACAAGTCCCTTGTACGTCCCACATTGATTTCTGCGGTTATTTGACGCAGTGTTGCTTGTCTGTTAGAGTTTACGACTCTTTGCAGACGTCGCCGGTCTCGGTCGTTAAGTGCAGGCGGTCGACCACTGTGCTGTCCATGGTGGGATGTTATGCCTGAAATTTCATACTCTCGGCACACTCTTGACACAGTGGATCTGGGAATGTTGAATTCCCTAACGATTTCCGAAATGGCATGACCCATGCGTCTAGCTCCAACTAACATTCCGCGTTCAAAGTCTGTTAATTCCCGTCGTGCGGTCATCATCACGTCAAAACCTCTTCACATGAATAACTTGAACAGAAATGAAAGCTCTGCGAAAGCACTGCGCATTTATACCTGTTCTACGCGATGCTACTGCCATCTGAAAATTTGCATATTGCTATCCCATGACTTTTGTCACTTCAGTGTAAACTGCAGAATATTAATTAACGAATGATATTGTAAAAATTAATTATTAGTAATCAATAAGAAAAATCAATTGATGCAGATATTTTCACGTCATAAATTTTAAGAAGAATATGAGAAGTTAACTTATCATTTGAAAATAGGAAAATGAAATGAAAGTAATAAAATATAATAATTGAATACAAAACCGTATGCTATCCTAATGGGAATAAAATCTGCAACATTAGAAAGATAAAATAAAATTAACTAATAAATAAGTAAATAATACAATAACATAAACTGCAGAATATTAATTAACTAATGATATTGTAAAACTTAATTATTAGTAATCAATAAGAAAAATCAAATGAAGCAGATACTTTTAAATAAATTTTATAATAATAAATTTATAATTTAATTTAATAATTAAAAATAATTTAATTAAAAATAATTTTTATAAATTTTTAAAAAAAATATGAGATTTTAACTTATTATTTGAAAATCGAAAAATGAAAATCAAATGGAAATTAATAAAATATATTAATTGAATAGAAAACCATTTGCTATCCTTATGTGAATAAAATAAACAACATTGCAAAGATAAAATAAAATTGACTAATGAACGGATGAACAATACAATAACATAAATGGCAGAATATTAATTGAAGAATGATATTGTAAGAAAATATTGTAAACATATTCTTCACCAAGAGAAACGAAAAGTTTGTTTAACTTAACTAGAAGCTCCATATTTCTTAAAAAAGATGTTTGATAAATAAATCAATATATTTTTTATACTTATTTTACCAGCACATATGAAAATAAAATAAAAAAATGTAAATTTCAGAGAGAGATAGACACAGACTAAAATAAAAATCATTTCATTTGCTTAAAAAAAAAAAAAAAAAACTAAATAAATGAAAGTCATAAGTAAATACCTTTTACCCATTTTTATATTACAATTAATTTATGTAGTTACTCTTTGAAATAAATTTTTTGCTCAAACACTAAATTGTAATAAAATGAATGCAAATAATAATAAATACTTAAATTCTTAGCTCGGTAAATGAAAAATTACAGTAATAAAAGTGAAGTAACGTTTAAATATGTTAAAAGCAATAATTTATATAAATTTTTAAACAATGAAAAATATATTGTTTTAATATTTACAGAATATTTCATTCTGGCATTTGAAGAATTTACTTTTAGTTATTTTATAGGTTTGCGTTTTAGTTCAAACATTCAATGCTTGTTATTTTAATTTATTCTGTTTTGGGAAGAATAAATACAATTACACCTTCCTTTTTAAACAATTTTCCTACGGTTTACAGTTAATCGGTTTTTAAATAATGCAGAGCAAATTTTTCTTCAAGTTACATAATCGTAATTTTATTGCTTCAATAAAAACAAGTATCCCTCTGTAATTTATGACAAAAAAGCAGGGATAATGTTTTCTATTCTCATTAATAATAGATTAGATTTCGGATGTGAAGATTTAATATTTAATCTTTCTGTTTTAGAATTCATAATTATATTTGTCTTAGTTAAATTGCTTTTAAATTGAATTTCTTTTTTCATTTTCAGGAAGCAATCGCTGTCATTTATCTAAACGTAAAGTATTTCATTAATAAAAATAATTTTCTATCCAAATCAACTTTAATGCATTACATTTTTAGATGAAGTGTTGAAAGAATGATAAAATGAAATTAAACCATGCGGTACATTCAGCTGCAATGAATAAATGAAACACATTAATTCGGAATACATCAAACATTTGTGATGTGATGGTTGATAATTGCAATTTTATTTTTCCATTATTTTAGAAACACCGGTCTTGAGACAATTTCATTAGAATTTAATAAATTCCTATTTTAATAAATTACCGTTTGAAATTCAAGACACTTTTATGATTACATTAATCTTTATAACGATTTACAATTAACCACATTGAAATTGATAATTTATTTTATGTAAAGATAGTTTTCAATCGATCCATTATTATTTTATTGTATATTATTAATTTTAATTCCTAACTTTAACATTAAATAATCATTGTTCCAGAAAATGTTTATTTAAGGCTAAAGTTAGGAATTAAAACTTCATTTACTCAATATTTTAGCATAAAAGAAATAGCTCAAATGTTATAATAAATATTTCAATATATATATATACAGTCAATATTTCAATATATAACAAATATTCAATATCAAATTACTACAAAACAATACTTACTTATAGTGAATGAAAACTTTGATTAATATAATCTACATTTGATTTTGTATCTACCTTGATAAATTTCGTACAATACCTAGATACAATCTTACTACCTTGATACAATTTCATACAATACCTTTGATACAATTTCATACAATGCCTTGATACAATTTCATACAATACCTTGATACAATTTCATACAATACCTTGATGCAACCTTCCGACTTTGATACAATTTACAACTGATTCAATTTGTAACTACATTTGTGTTTTTTATAAAAACACACAAATGCAAATTGATTAATATAATCAAGGTTGGTTGATAATAGTTGATTAATATAATCAAGGTTGGTTGATAATAGATTAATATAATCAAGTTTGGTTTATAATAGTTGATAAATATAATCAAGGTTGGTTGATAATAGTTAATAAATATAATCAAGGTTGGTTGATAATAGTTGATTAATATAATCGAGGTTGGTTGATAAACAAATTAATAAAAAAAAATGTAGATACACAACGCACAAATCCCACTAATTTAATTTCGATCGCCTTCATTTAATACTGATTTTAAATTAATTTTAAAATATATATATTTATTGCGTGCACAATAAATTAACAATACTAATGAGATTCAAAGAGGATTGAGATAATCCTGGAGATCCTTTGATGTTGAATATTCAAATTTAAATTATTTTGAATTTGAAATTACTCCACCTGATACTGAAGATTACTTCCAATAACAAAAGTACATGGATTTTGTATATCTGCATTTGAACTTTTCGTCTTACAGGTGAGAAAATTAAAACGCAGCATTCGGTTTATCGCATTGAAATACGTTGCCATAAAACCATTACAGATAAACTGACAACTTCAGATAAGCTGTCAACTGCAATTCCCCTCGGAGGCATAAAAAATCATAGCAGTTAGTTCTTTTCTTGCAAATAACCTTTAACTTCATACTATTCAGGCGTATTAATATTTAATTAAAAACTCGGTACAACCTACTCTGTCGTAATGTACAATAAAATACAAAGTATATGGCCACTCACACATCATCCAATTTCCAATTTCATGTCTGGTCTAGCAATGTTATAAGTAAAATGGCTCCAGTCTAAGACTTTTTATTTCCCATAATATGTTAAACAGTTGAAGTAATAGGATCGTCTTATGCTTCGGCGCATTAAGTAATTACTTATGGGGACATAAAAAAAAGGAGAAAATACAATCCGGACAAAAGCTCTCGAGCTTACCTATTCCCCAAAAAATTTCAGGGGTATAATTAACCTAGAAAAAAGAAAAGAATCCATTATGCATGAAGATAGGCGAGGCCTTAGGAGTTGCTCTTTTATTCGTTACTCAAAATCGCATCTTTTACAGAAAAAATACTTTTTCTAGCTTCGGTAATTTAGTAAATGACACTTTTTAAATGAAAAAACCATTTATAGGATTGTTTAAGTTTTACGTTAATTTTAACGTAAAACGTTAAGTTTATGTAAGCGTCATATAAACCTTAAGCGTTTCACGTTTATGTAAACGTTATATAAACGTTAAAGTTTTACTTTTATGTAAACGTATTACGTTTTACGTTTATGTAAACGTTATATTATGTAAAAGTATTCCTTTTTACATTTATTTAATCGTTAAACGTTTTATGTTACGTAAACGTATTACGCTTTAATCTTATTTAAACGTTAAATGTTTTATGTTACGGAAACGTATTACGCTTTAAGCTTATTTAAACGTTAAACGTTTTATGTTTATGTAAACGTTAAACGTTTTATGTTTATGTAAACGTTAAGTTTATTTAAACTGTTTATTTAAACGTTACCTAAACGTATTACGCTTTACGTTAATTAAAACTGATACATTTATGTACATTTCGTTTTTAATCGTATTTTCAGCTATTTCTTTAATTTGCTGGAATGCTATTTACTACATAATCCTCAAAGATCAACAAATCAGCAAAGATCTCATCGCTTATCAACAGTGATATTTAATTTTAAAATTATTAAATGGAAATAATCTATAGTTTATATTAACCTCATTCTAATTTCAAATACAGAAAATGTTTTAAAGACAATATAATTAAAATTTGACTAGCGCCTATGCGCTTGGTGAGACAGATTTCGGGTTTGAGTCCCGCCGGTGCCATGGATATTTATTTGTAGAGGTTCGGAATCCACTTTAAATCGTCGGTTTTGTTTGGTTTGGTTTGTCGCTCTACGTCATTTTTTTTAGATCAGGTCTTACATTTTAACGGGAATTTCGTGGCTGAATGAATGGATGACGGGGATTGTTAACTAACTAACATCCATGCCACCGTCAAGATACCAACCTGAAGCCCGTGGAACCAAAGGTCTAGCCAATTGGTTAAACTGTAGCTCCCGGTCTAATATGACTATAGAGCGCTGGACTGCAAATCTATCCTGTAAAAAGAAACCATATACTGTGTCGAAATCTGACATTAAGCAGACAGTCTTGGCTCAAAATGGGTTGTAGTGCCTGGGAATTAGTTAGTTAGTCAAAATTTGAACATAAATTCACCTGATAGTAAAAAAAAAGAGATTTCCCTGCTTTAAACATTTTTATAGAAAAATCCTTCAAACTCGACTATTTATAAAACTCAGATCTCCACGCAACTTATTAGCTAAGTAAATTATCATTTCTGGAGTTTTTATGTGTTATGTTAGACACAAAAAAATAAAAAATAAAATTTCCATAAATTTTATAAACTTTAGGTAGTATTTTCTTTTCTTACGCTCTATTAAACATTTTAATAGTTAATACAATTTCTTTAACTTATTTAACGTTGAACAAAATGTTTCTAAGGGAACAATCATGTTAAATTAGTTATATTTGTTTTATTTAATTTCAATTTTTGTAAATCTTAAGTCTTCCATCAAATCTTAAGTGATGATTATAAACATTTATAGTAATTGTAGTACAAATTTTTTAAATTTTACCGTGAATTCAGTATAATTTACTGTTAACCGCTGCCTTTATATTATTTCAAGAAATTATTAAACATAGAAATTCATATCATTATAAAACGTTGAAAGGAAATGAAACAAGGTGTTTTGATCAATCCTGACCAGTATAGTAATTTTTGTTATTTGCAAACATATTCATCAAGATTGGAGATTCAGTAGTGTTCGCTCAAAACATACTATATGTATTTGCTATGTGATAAAACAGTTGAAATTTTTCGAGCAGATATTTTGCCAAAATATTTGATAAATGGGCTATCTATTGAATATGACAATACAAATCCTTCATTCAAGCTGTACAAAATTTTAGCAGCAAAAAACTTTTTTTTTAAAAACTTGTCTTTTCCCTGCCTCCAGTTTTGCTTGAATTTGTTAAATCAACAAATATTTTTCTTATATTTTTTTTTGTTATATCTGTATTTCATAGAAGTAGTATTTCTTTCTGCATATTTTTTCTTCTTAATACTTCTTTAATTATATTTTTTTGCTTACATTATTTGTTTATAACTTACTATTTATAAAACGTATAGAATATTCTGTTGTTGTAACATATGGCTTTATTAGAAATCAATCCATTACAATAAGGATCACACACAAAGAAGGAACAAGCAGAACAAAGGAAACATATAGCTAGACAGCAATCGACAATAAGTCGGTCTCACACACCACAAAAAGTCAAAGGGAGAGTAAATGAAGGGGGTAGGTATTTTATTTTAGTCCATGAGGCCCCTGGCCTTCCAATAAAACTCCAAGACTTCTCCTTGGCGCTGATCCTCCCTGTTCAGTCCTGGGCATTCCAAAAGATGTTCTGAATTCATTGTGAATTCATCCAGCTCTACATATTGGGCAAGCGTTCGAGGCGAGGACATCTATCCTGTTTAGGTGTTCTGCAAGACAATCGTGTACAGTTCTTAATCGAAAGTTGGCAGAAAGAATATTTTAAAATTCAAAATAATCATTTCGTTCTCACATATAACCTATTCATAAAAATATTAATGTATTTTTCTTTTATAAAATCAAATTTCAATGTTTTAAAAAATGTATAATTCCAGAAATGCAGAACATTTCATATTAGAAATTTTTATAGGATTTAGAAATGTTTTACTGGTTATAAAGGACTATAAAAATATTTCCCAATTTACTTAAAAAATTATACATTATATATATACAACGTTGCAATCATGAAATTTAAGCGCTACAGGAAAAAAGAACTTTTACTGTGTAATTTTTATCTGCACTTCAAATTGTAATTTAAGTTAAATGTAAATGTTATATTGGTAATGGTGTTTTGCATAATAAAATTGTTTTTCAAATACTGAAATTTTAAGATGTATTTCTAAAATAACAGAATTTGAAATTATCAAAATTCATTAAAAGAATTGCGTATGACGAACATGAGCGTATGAGCTATATTTGCAAAAAAATGTTACAAGCATATAAAAAAACCTTCATACTTAATTTACCGTTAACATTCGTAATTTACCATTAACATTTAACGTCAATACACTTTTAACACTATTTTTACATTTTTAACATTAACATTTAGCGTCAATACATGCAAGCATTTTTTATAATCATTGGTTTTTTTATTTTTCACCTCGTTAAGTTACTATGAATATAAAAAAATAAAATACAATCAAAGAAACACAAAAATAATTTTTCTCATTTAAAAAAATTCACCCTTAAATCAATATTTGATAATGATAAATATTTCCTGAATGATTTTAGTTACTGACAGTATATCTAAATTGAATGTTATTTTTAACTAAGGTATATTTAAGACGTTAAAAATTTCTGACTAGTTTTAGTAAATTATATAAAAAATTAGTATTTAAATATTCCAATCACTTCAGATATAATTCTGTAAAATCTCAATCCTTAAGACTTTAATTAAGATTGATTCTTGTTTAAATTCATAAAATTACCTTAATAACACATCTTTTTTAAAGAACAATTTAAAAATATATATTTAAAATAGTGAATATTTCATTCAACATCGAAGTGTATTTCGTAATACAAACATAATGCCCTTAAAAATACGAAAATATTTTTATTGAATAATTTTTCTAGTCTGGTTTAAAAGTTTCTATAGTTAACATCATTGTCATATAAACAATTTATTTTCATTACTTATATACATTAAAGACAAATATGTACATAACGATATTAGTCAATATACTAATTTATTACTGGTTATCATCCCCATTGAGACAGATAATATTATTAATATATAATAGTTATAATAGTTTTAATGTATACTAGTTGTATGGTTGGAAAACAGTCCTTTTAATGAAACGCTATACATAAATTACTTTCTTTTACATTCTGACATATTATAAATTCAATTTTGAATTTTGCTGAATTTAATTAATTTTGCACACAATTACAAAAATCTTATCGTGTTTCTTAAATTAATAAAAAAAACTTATAACAAATATATTAAACTTTAAAGAATCATAAAATCTAATTCTATAATATGATGTCTACACAAATATGATATACACATTCAAATATGATGTCTACACCAATATGATATACACATTCAAATATGATGTCTATATGATATACACATTCAAATACTATGTCTACAAATATGATATACACATTCAAATATGATGTCTACACCAATATGATATACACATTCAAATATGATGTCTACACCAATATGATATACACATTCAAATACTATGTCTACGCCAATATGATATACACATTCAAATATGATGTCTACACCAATATGATATACACATTCAAATATGATATCTACACCAATATGATATACACATTCAAATATGATGTCTATACCACAAAAAAAAATCAGTGAAAGCTCAAAGATATGAAAAGGATTTTTAATATAATTATTTTCTGCAAACTTTCAAATCTATATCATAGATTAATTTTATAAAAAGGACATCAGACTATATAAAAAATGACACCTTTGAAAGCCTAGAAAATTTTTAATAGCTGATATCTGCTTACGAAACACATTAGGATTAGTGACTTAGGTGAAACACGTATTAAGAACCGGTAATCTTGCAATAGCAAGTGAAAGTTTTGAACCTGTTGTCAATTTAGTTTTTGAATGTTATTTATAAAATAGTACAAAACTCATACATTTTTTTTTAATTTTCATAATTTTATTACTTATATATTATTTATTTTAATTATCTAAATCTCAGCTTTAATTGTAAATATAAATTTAATATTTGACATTGTTTTAATTAATAATTAAATAATAATTATTTTGAATTACTTTTTAATAATTTCATTTTTAGTTTTCGTAATATTGAAATTTAGTCTTTAAGTTTTAGGAAAAACTATTTTTGTTATCTTAACAAGTTTTCATTATTTCATAGTTACTACATTGTTCAATTTAAAATACTTAAAAATCCACAAAATTTACTAATTTACACCTTGAACTACAAATATAATAATCAAAGAAATATTGAAATTGTCTTCGCAACTTTAATATTTATTTTTTCCAATCAAAATATGCATTTGAGCATCTTTATGAAAACCTAAGAACACTCCTCTCTTAAAAAATCTCGAAGAAAATTTTAACGAATGTTTTCAGATACACCAATGAAGCTATTTCTCTTAGTAATTAAAAAAAACTATAAAAAAAGAACTTAAAAAATCTATATAAATATTAATGTTCCCCAAGAGAACTTATTTACAGAGACCAAAAATAAATTAGATTGTGATTTATTTCAATTCATGGAATTCAATTCATTTTTCAAATTCACGAAATCATTAGACTAATGAAGAAATATGAACCGAACTAAAATAAAGAATGCTACTATTATTTGAAATTCTCAAAATACTGCTCTTAAATAAATATAAGAATTTCAGTTTTAAACTTGTTTGGTGAAGGAATTTGACTTAAAATAAATGGAGTAATAGAATATGTGTCATATGCATAGAATATACTTCATAGATGAATCAAGCTAATGAAAAATGATAAGCAAAAGCGAAACGCGATTAATTTGTTTTTGTTGAAATGCATATATTAATATATATTTTTATGTAATATGGATTATTCACTACACAAATAAAGCTAACTATGAAAAAAATTGAAATTCTTCATTTTGAGGTAGATATTACACTCAGATGAAATTCAAAATCCAAATTTCCAAATAGATATTACATGCAGTTGTAAATACCTTCGCTGCAAATTTATGAAAGCACGTTTATTAATTTTAATTAAATTGAGCGTATGAAGTTATATTAAATATAATTTTTTATTATTAGGATTCAAACACCATAAAAATATAAAACAAACTCTACGCCTCTTTTGTTTTAAATATGAAATACATAACTGCCTTTTCTGCATGTAATGTTGCTTTCGAACGCCCGACACTTTGATCTAACTTCCACTTCCACTAAAACGACAATGATGAAGCAGATGTAGCGTTATACAGGGAGACACCACAGGAGACCTACTGCAGTGCATTCACATTGGACAACTGCAATTTTAGAAGAATATCCCCAAGGATGGCATCTTAAGGGTTCGTACCATCCTTCTTTTTCCTCTTGCCTAATGGAAGGGCATTCCGCTCAAAAGATTTATTGTATTCATATCCGAAATGACGTTTGTCGAATTCTTGGCTAAACCCCCTTGGTTAAAACGCCCAATGTGCTATCCATTACAGATTTAAACAATTAAATATTTTTAGTTAATAAACAATGTAGAGTACCTTTTAATTCATATGATATTTATATTTTTCACCTTAACCCATACTTTATTCTTTATATTCTTACTTACTTTTTAACCACACAATTGCAGTTTTTCTATTTATAAGCAATGCATCAAAATAATTATTAGATACCGACTTATATTATTCTTGTTAATACCTTGCTTATATTTTTATATTCTTACATATTCCATCAAAATAATTATCAGATACTGCAATGATAAATGACGCCCAATGTGCTATCTATTACAAATTTCAACAATTGAATAATTTTACTTAATAAGCAATGTAGAGTACATTTTAATTCGAATGACATTCATATTTTTTGCCATAACACATATTTTATTCTTATTAATACCTTTTTATATTCTTACATACTTTTAAACCACACAATTGATAATTTTCTATTTATAAATAGTGCATCAATATAATTAATAGATACCGCAATGATAAATGACGCCAAATGTTCTATATATTACAGATGTCAACAATTGAATATTTTTACTTAATAAACAATATGAGTACATTTTAAATCGTTTGGCATTCCTATTTTTTACACTATAACATATTATATTCTTGTTAATACCTTTCTAATATTCTTTCATACTTTTAAACCACACAATTATAATTTCTTGTTTATAAGCAATGCATCAAAATAATTATAAATACTGCAATGATAAATTATGCCCAATGTGCTATCTATTGCAGATTTCAACAATTGAATATTTTTGCTTAATAAATAATGTAGAGTGCATTTTAATTCATATGACATTCATATTTTTCCCATTAACACATATTCTATTCCTGTTAATACCTTCCTTACATTCTTACATATTCCATCAAAATAATTAGATACCGCAATGATGTGACGCCCAATGTGTTATCCATTACAGATTTCAACAATTGAATATTTTTACTTAATAAACAATGCAGAATACATTTTAATTCATATGACATTCATATTTTTCGCCTTAACATGTATTTTATTCTTGTTAATACCTTGCTTATATTCTTACATATTCCATCAAAATAATTATTAGATACTGTAATGATAGATGACTCCCAATGTGCAATCTATGACAGATTCACTTACTAAACAATATAGATTACATTTTAATTCATATGACATTCATATTTTTCCCATTAACACATATTCTATTCCTGTTAATACCTTCCTTACATTCTTACATATTCCATCAAAATAATTAGATACCGCAATGATGTGACGCCCAATGTGTTATCCATTACAGATTTCAACAATTGAATATTTTTACTTAATAAACAATGCAGAATACATTTTAATTCATACGACATTCATATTTTTCGCCTTAACATGTATTTTATTCTTGTTAATACCTTGCTTATATTCTTACATATTCCATCAAAATAATTATTAGATACTGTAATGATAGATGACTCCCAATGTGCAATCTATGACAGATTCACTTACTAAACAATATAGATTACATTTTAATTCATATGACATTCATATTTTTCCCATTAACACATATTCTATTCCTGTTAATACCTTCCTTACATTCTTACATATTCCATCAAAATAATTAGATACCGCAATGATGTGACGCCCAATGTGTTATCCATTACAGATTTCAACAATTGAATATTTTTACTTAATAAACAATGCAGAATACATTTTAATTCATATGACATTCATATTTTTCACCTTAACACATATTTTATTCTTGTTAATACCTTTCCTATACACTTTTAAACCACACAACTGCAATTTTTCTATTTCTAAGCAATGCATCAAAATAATGATTAGATGCTGCAATGATAAATTATCATTCCAAATCGAGTGTTCCTAACTGTTAATATATCCTTGCTCGTAGATTATTTAGAATGCCCCTTAAAAGCATATCTAAATACACAGTTAGAGATCCTGAAATGCTCTTAGCTAAATAATCTATATTTGAAGATAGGCAGAAATCTGCTGGTGACATATTCAGTCACCCGTAATCCCGGATAATATTAGCTGAGAGGGAATTCCATCCAAATGAGAGAGAGAGAGAAACTGCAATACATGAATGGTTATAGCTAAACAAGCGTCAGAATTCAGCGTATGTGTGGGGTTTCGAATTTCTGATTAATCTATGATCGTGGAGTGTCATGTAGAAAAGGGCATATGGGTGTAGAAATTACATGTTTAATTATCTTTGTTTATTGATTGTTGTGCAATTAATCTTTACTCGTATTATTTTAGAAAGCCGTTAAACATAATATTTCTTGATTTTATTCTTTATAAAAGTAAAAAAAGTGATCCTAGAATTAAAAAAGAATCCATACTGAGTACTTTACAAAAGAATTATTGTTGAAGAAGAAAATACATTTTTGGATTAGTATCAGCAGTATACGTTTTTGGATTAGTATCAGTAGTATACATTTTTTGATGTTGGAAATGGCATTCTTCATGGTTTTTGTAAGATTGGTTAGTCTCTTTTAGGTGGTCACTTCGAACTGCGGGCAATTCCTATTTTTTTAATTCTGTTGAGGTCATTGAAACATGTATATATTTCTATTTTTCTAAAATCGATTGGAAAACTATTTTAAATTCCATTTATAAAAAAAAAAGTCGTTAAACATAAAATTTCATGTTTTCTTTCCTTATATAAGTAAAAAAAGTGATTCTAGTATTAAAAAAGAATCCACACTTGAGTACTTTAGAAAAGAATTATTGTTGAAGATGAAAATACATTTTTGGATTAGTATCTAAGATTTTGGATGTATGGAAATGGCATCCTTCATGATTTTTTAAGACTGGTCAGTCTCTTATAGATGGTCACTTTGAACTGCAGGCCTTTTGAACACAATCCCTATTTTGAATTATATTCCTACAGGAATGGTTATATAACAAACGTCGAATTCAGCATATGTGGGATTTCGAATTTCTGATTAATCTATAAACTTGGAGTGTCATGTAGAAAAGGGCGTATTTGTGTAGAAATTACATGTTTAATTATCTTTTCTTAATTGATTGTTGTACAATTAATATTTTCTCATATTTTTTGAGAAGTCGTTAAACATAAAATTTCTTGAATTTATTTTTTTACATCAAGTTATAAAAAAGTGACTCTAGAAATAAAAAAGCATCCCCACTGAGAATTTTACAAAAGAATTATACATAGAATATAGAGAATACACTTTTGGATGTCTGCAAATGGCATTCTTCGTGGTTTTAAGACTGTTAAGTCTCATGGAGAGATCACTTCAAACAATTCCTATTTTCTTAATCCTATTCAAGTCTCTGAGACATATATACATTTCTTTTCTTTTCTAAATCAAATTATTATGATTGAAAAATTACTGTTAAAGTCGATTGGAAAATTATTTTAAATTCCGTTTACAAAATCGAAAGTCGTTAAACCTAAAATTTCTTGATTTTATTCTTTATGTAAGTAAAATAAGTGATTCTATAATTAAAAAAGAATTGTAAAGGATTTGTAAATTAATTGTTTATGTAACTATGCCTAGCACATTGAATTATTATCAAAGTAAACTGAATAAATTCTTATCAAACAAAAAATAAAAATAATCACTTAGAAAAATTCTTCAATAGAAAGTTCAACAGCCAGCTTCAAAATTTAACTTTTTATTCGTCCTCATCATTTAATTCACCAGCTATTTCAATTCAAGACTCAGTGTGATGATATATTGAAGAGAAATAGTACAGTACTTCAAACAAATTACTTAAGTTACACTTAATAATTTATTAATGCTTAAGTACAGCACAACACTTAGTTCTTAAGTGTAAACTAAGTAAATTTGGGTAAATTATCAGTTAATATAACTTAAATAACACAAGCTAAGCAATCATTTAATATTTATCTAAGACATAAAACTTTGTTATGATTGATGTGAACTTATCGCTATTATTGTAGGGGATTTATTTATTATTACTCCTAATATGCAATTAATTTATGGAAAAGCGAGTATCAATATATGATTTTAACTCATTTTGTTAATTGATTTATGATGAGACATTCACTGCATTTTTATTATATCACTATGCAGCGAATCGTAAATTAATTTACAAAAATAATTTTTTGAATAAAAATTAATTATCAGTCGAATATAATTCACTAATAAAAAAATATTTTTATGTGTATTAATTTAAATTGATTCAATAGATATGCTCTTCAAAAGAAACTCCTTGAAATTCAGTTTTTTAAAAAAAAATATGTTGTATGGAATCAACACAATTAAAAATAAATTAGTTTAAAACTTAAAATATATAAAGGATTTATAAATAAGGCCTTAAGGCAGGAGAACTCATTCTAAAATGAAAAATAAACCTAAATAAAAATTAAATTCCACACATTAAGGAAGATTCTGAAAAATTGAAATTACATTTCATTTAATTGCAATTACATTTTATTTAAATTACAATTACATTTCAGTTCATTTTGATAAAAATTACGTTGTGAACTTAAAAAGTATATCAGTGTTTCTGCAAGTAGAAATTGTAGTATTAATTTCGAGTTATCCATACGTAAGATATTAATACTTAGGATCATCCCTCCAAAGAATAAAGATGGCGATATAAAGGATGAATAGAAGGGTGTCAAAGTCAATCCAACACAAGATTGTTTAATGTGAGCCCTTCAGTAGTTCACAGATTTGGGAATGTCAGAAGCAGTTTCTAGAAGGTACAATCCAAGGAGATCTATTCCAACAAGCGTCACAGATGACCGGCTATTTGTAGCTAATTGCAAGGAGATATGGAACCACTAAACCAACCCACCTCATATCTTCTATCGCCCACTAAAAGGCTAGTATCCCCATCGATAGTGTGCAGAAGGATTCACGAAGCAGGGTTGTATGAAAGACGTCCAATATTGCCATACCTCGCACACCATTCACTAAAATTAATCGAGTGTCTACATATGGTATTTGGAGTGCAAGTCAATGGAGATCTGTACTATATGCTGAGTCCGTATTTTCTCTACAAAGTGACTCAATAAGTGAAGGTATATCTTTCGATTTCCAATAAGATTGTTGGTCTAGGGGCAGCAGTAAACCTACTATTAACCAGTCATATCCACAACAGAGACAGATTTGGTGGGTCCAGTGTAAGTGTGTAGGGGGTTCCCCACTGAGCTGTATATTGCCATTACTGAGGCATCATTACTGCATGATATATAGAGACGACATTCTTGATCCAATCGTTAGCCCTTTACACAGGTGCAGTTAGTGACTAATTCACCCTACAAGACTGTAATGCTTACTACAAAGAATTGGATGAGATATTCCTTTGTGAGAAAACTCTTGTTCGTAGATTGGCCAGCTCATTTTCCAGACTTGAACTCTATTGAACATGTTTGAGAATTTCTTGATAAACGTAATGCTGCTCTTAATGCTCTTCTGCAACGCTTTAGTATCTTCTAACTGTCTTGACACAACAATAGACTTAGCTTTCAACAGACTGAATAAACACAATAATTTTGAGCATGGAATAGACCTGTCGCACCTCTACAGCTGCTAAATGTAATAACACACCACATTGAAACTGACCACACACTGAACTTTGATACTATGCATTTTGTTATTCTCCAAGTTGAGTTTTTTTAACACAGAAAATAGGTCTATTGTTTTTCTTTGTGCCTAACTTTGAAATCCCGTTCGAGTTTTAATTTTAAATATTTTAATTTTTAATTATTTTGCAATAATTCTTTTAATTTGTAATTATTTTGTAATAATTCTTTTAATTTGTAATTATTTTGTAATATTTTTAAGCAGTTAATTTATTCTGTAATGGTTGGTATCTCTGCAAACGACATGAATTTCTGTCATCAGTCGGAAACAGTTAAAAAATAAAAGACACGAATTCATGTTTCTCGTCTTCAAAGTGTTCAAGACAATGTCAGGATATACGACAATAAAATACTTTTTACGTTTAAGAATTGCATCAATTTTTAGCATCAAAAGTATTATTGCATCAACAGCATCAGAAGTAGTACCAATCGTCTGAATCAATAAATAATATGTTTTTGTTTTATATTTATTTGCAACTGCCTCTTTGATCTTTGATTCATAATTTCTAACTACTCTAATTGATAAGAATTTATGTCTTTAAAGCATTTAATGTTAAAGATCCATGCTCACAATTTATTTATTTGGACATGGGTTTCTTTAATTAGCTACCATCAAATTAATTGAAAATTAAGCATTTTGCAATGAAATAATTTTCTAGCTTACCTTACAGATAAATGTCTTTATTTCTAAATGTTATTAAAATATTTCTAACATAAAATAATATTTATAAAATATTACAAATTATATCGCATTTAAACATAAATCAGATTGAAATAAGGGATTACAGATATATTTATTTATAGTGGGCATGATAAAATTCGCCTTTGTTAAGGAAGAGGAAGTAAGTAAAAAATTTGAGAGCCATTGTTTAAGATGAACTGATTTTACATTTTTGTCATACTAAGAAAGTAGTCTAGACAATTCTTATTCAGACAATCAAATACGGAATAACATTAGCAGAAGAGCAAATAAGTTTAGCATTCAAAATAAAAGTTCTAAATCTGAGTGTCAAGATTGGGATTTATCAATTTCACATTCTAATCAATTGCAACTTTCTCTTTTAATAATATATAACTGTAAATGATGTTGATATTTACATTTTTTAAAAAATTTTATTCTTATTTTAACTAACTTTCCTTTTTGAAACTGACATATACTTTGATTTATTTAAGTTTTAAAAAAATCACACATATGTCTTTATTTTTCAAAGATATATTATCTAATATAGATTAAAGAATATTCTGCATCAGTTTTTAAAGGTTTTCTTCATTGCAGAAATTATTATTGTTAATATACTTTTCTTCTTTTTCATTGGTCAAATGGTAAGTCAAGGCTGATGCCTACTGGCAGATTTCGAGACAGAAGATGTTTTTTCACGGAGTTGGCTGTATTCTTCCCCACTTTTTTCATGTCCATGGCCTCATGATCATAACAGGTTGCTAGTATAATATGAATTTCAAAATTGCACAATTTAAAAAAGAAAAAAATGAACAATGAATTATAGGAGCTATGAGCCTTTGGGATTTAGAACAGACATTGAAATTTGTTGGATTAAAGATTTTTTGGGAGGCAGCGCACACTGAAATGGTAAAAATTGACTAAAAAAATTTTTTTTTTTTTGAGTTTGTCGCTCTACAGTCATCTTGTGGACAAGAGGGCTAAACAGACCGGGACCTACAGTTTAAAGTAGATTCTGAACCACTAACAAATATCCATACCACCGCCAGGATACGAACCTGAAGCCTGATACTAAAGGTTAGAGAGCCTGCCATTTGACCACCAATCCTCCCGACTAAAACTAACTCCCTGGCACTACAGCCCGTAGTGGACCAAGGCCATCCTCTTACTGGCAGATTTCAAGGTAGGAAAGATTTTCTTTTTATGGGGTAGAATTGTAAGTCCTACGCCAAGCGTCATATTGGACGGAGACCTACGGTTTAAAAGGATTTCGAACCTCTACAAACATCTATGCCACCGCCGGGACTGGAAACCAAAACTCATAGCACCAAGCACCAAAGCATTAGTCACTCCATCATCCAGCCCCTGACATGCTTCTAAATATTCATGAATATCTGAATTCTCGTAAGAAGAACGAATTACTCAAGAATATAAAAAAAAATGATAATTAATAAAATGCTAGAAAACAACCTTGAATATTTTACTGAAGCAAACAAAAATGCATCATTTTTTTTTTCGAATTTCCAAACATTTCTTTGTTTACATATTTTTTTAAACTAAGAGAGCAAATAGCAAATTCAAAATTTGAAATTTCTTAACGTAACTCAGGCATACAATATTGGCATAAAGTCGTTTTCCAAAACAGTCTGCATTATTCTTTATTTTATTGTTTTGTGCATTCTCAATCTTGAATCTAAACAACATTTCTTTCAGGACATGGGTTGTTTTTTTTCTTATTGTTTGAAGTAGCTGAAGCAATTCTTAGCAAACTAGGCTTAAAATCGACCGAGCCAATTTTGGAGACAACGGCTTTGCATTTAATGGTGGGGCTAAAGAAAATGGATTATTTTAAGACGAGAAACATCGCAGTAACAAGGAGACTTTCTATCGTCATTTTGTCAGATAAAATAAATCTTGAAGGGTAAAGAGCTTCAAAGAACTTTATTCTCTTATAAGAGTGGTTTAAAACGCGCAGAAAAAAAAATTAAATTCCTTATTTCCTCATTGATCGAGATAGTTAAGAATTGTAGCAACTTTTCATAGACTAAAATGTAGCATTTATTATATATAGTTATAGATATATAGAAATATATATATTATAAATATAGCATTAATTTAATAAGAAATTAAAAGGTCTCGACGTTTAATAGATTTTTTAAAAATAAAATTAATGTGAATTTTGTGTATTTAGAAAGCATTTTAATTCTTGAGTAAATCATAATCATCGAAATACCTTTTATCACTAACATCCATTAAAAATGTTGAATTAAATGTAAAAAAATATATATATATACACTATCTAGAAGAAAGTGACGGGACACCCCTCGAAAAGTAGAAAAGTCGACAATACAGCTGTCACATGCGCAATAATAGGTATCACGTGTCAGCCATATCCTATAAATACTATGGGGAGTCGACTAGAGATGTTTTTTGTCAAGATGCCGCCGCGGGAAGAGTTGTCTGAGTTCGAGAAAGGTGTGTTGGTTGGATTGCATCTTGCCAAGGTGTCAATTAGGGAGATATCCCGTCTCCGTAAATGCTCAAAATCAACTGTAGCACGTGTTGTGTGTCACTACAAGACTGAGGGACACTGTCAGAACAAACCCCGAAGTGGACGACCTACAGTTCTCACCAGCAGGGACCGGCGGGTGCTCGGCAGAGAGATTCGAAGTAACCGTCAAACATCCATGGATAACATCGCTAATGAGTTTAGACAAGCCACAGGTGTAGCCATTTCGACCAAGACTCTTCGTATTGAGGCCCATAAGTTAGGTTACACTGGACGTTCGGCGGCCCATAAGCCTTTGATTACGAAAACCAACAAGAAAGCGCGCCTTCGATGGGCCAAAGACCACCGTCCTTGGACTCTGGATGATTGGAAACGCGTCCTTTGGAGTGACGAGTCACGATTTACCCTTTTCCGTTCCGATGGACGTGTTTGGGTATGGCGTTTACCAGGAGAACGCCTTTTGCCCGAGTGTGTCGTCCCAACTGTAAAGTTTGGTGGAGGAGGATTGATGGTATGGGCCTGTTTCTCCTGGTATGGGGCTGGCCCACTGGTGAAGGTTGATGGTGCGATGAATGCCGATAGAACTGTGATATTCTCGACAATCATGTCCTTCCTACCTTGTGGGCAACGTACGGTATGGATGATTGCTGGTATCAAGACGACAACGCAACATGCCATGTTGCAAGGAGGACTCTTGATTGGTATGTGAACAACAACGTTAAACGCATGGAGTGGCCGGCGCAGAGCCCTGATCTTAACCCAATTGAACATCTCTGGGACGAATTGGACCGTCGGTTGAGGGCCTGCACCCCACTCCCCAAAAGCAAGCCTGAACAATGGAAATTCCTGTTAAACATTTGGAAGGAAATTCCTCTTGCCACTCTGGCTAATTTAGTGCAAAGCATGCCCAGAAGTGTTGCAGCTATGATCGCAGCCAAAGGAGGCCCTACCTCCTATTAATTTTAATAAATATGGGTTTATGTCGTTATAGTGTCGTGTCCCGTCACTTTCTTCCACATAGTGTATAAGAAATTCTAAAATACAAGAAACCCCCAAATACATGCTTGTGAGGTATTTGTTCAAGTACAAGGTAGGCTATGACGTAATTTGTTCATGTATGAGGTATGCTATGAGGTATTTTGTTCAAGTATGAAGTAGGTTATGAGGTATTTTGTTCAAGTATAAGGCAGACTATGAGGTATTTGTTCAAGTATGAGGAAGGCTATGAAGTATTTTGTTGAAGTATGGAACAGGCTGTGAAGTATTTCCATCAAGTATGAGGTATTTTGTTCAAGTATGAGACAAGCTATGAAGTATCTTGTTCAAGTATGAGGCAGGTTATGAGGTATTTTGTTCAAGTATGAAGCAGGCTAATTAGGTATTTTGTTCAAGTGTGAGGTACTGCAAACAGGCCTGCTAATTTTAATATATTATTTAGTAATAACAATATCTACTTGATTCTGTGCTTTTTTTTTAAAAGAATATGTATTTGAAAATAGATATCCCAGAGATAAAAGATTACGTACAAAATAAACCTGCATTGAAGCTAATAGGTTAATGAGAAAAGATCTGATATTATAATCAGAATAAAACAGAAAACATGGAATAAATATTTTTCTAAATTTTTTTACTTTTTACTTTTTTATGACGCCTGGTAGCAGAATGGCTAGCGCTCTGGCGTTCGGTACCACAGGTATCGGGTTCAAATCCCGGTTTTGCCATGGGTGTTTGTTGTGGTTCGGAATCCACTTTAAACCGTAGGTCCCGGTCCTAACAGGATCGTAGAGCGCTGCAGGGGCATTGTTACTCCGCGTCCGTGGCTTACCATCAAGTTACAAGCGCCTCCTGGGTAATGCAAAGTGAGTAACATCGGTGCAGCCCTTATGGCGAAGATCACGGTCTATTTGCCAGCTGTATTAGAAAAAAAAAAAACTTTTTTATGAAGATAAATTGGAATATGTTTCCAATTTTGAACTTTCATCAAAATATTTCAAAAAAAAATTACAAGTCACATTTTTAAAGTAAAATGAACAAAAGATGAGGTCGACTGTTATCCCTGTGCTATAATAAATGTTCGTTTTAATAAAATGCAGATGCAAGGTATTATTACATATTTCTATGATACCAAATGACGTTAATTTATATTCAGTTAATTTTTGAAATATGTAACTAATGATAAATTTACGCATGTATGTACAAAAACGTTCATTTATTGGAATTAATAAATGTACAACAACAAAGTTATTGAAGATCAAAATTGTTCTTGCCATTCAATTTTTCTTTAGAAGCTTCTAATAGTTAAGAAAATATATTAATTCGTCATTCTTAATCCTTTACTATTATACAGAAATTAAACTGTAACATTTATTGATTAAAATAATAACTTAATACAGTGGTTCTCAGTTCTTTGGTAGAAATAAATGAAATCTGCAACACTAATTAAATATTTAGCAAAACAAATCAAAGTAAAAAAAATGAAAACATTATCAAATATATCTTCGATAGAAATTGTGAGTGTTTCCAAGTTAAACTGAGGTAACAATTGATTTCCACAGTTAACTTTAATTGATGCTTTCCTTTTTTTACATCATGGAAACTCCCATAATTCATGGCCTAGAAAAAGAACTACAGAACTACTTGCCACATTTATTCCTTGGTATTACTAATAAACCATCAAAAGGCAGTTAAAATAAGGTAACAAATATATCCTCAATGATTTCCAAAAAATAAGGTTAACTTGAACGGATGCTTTCCTTTGCTCTTACCTTTTTTCTACATGATGAAATAAATGAAATCTTCATCACTAAGTTAAATCATTATCAAAACAAATCAAAGCAAAAAAAAATGAAAACATTACAAATAGATCCTCAATTGAAACTGTGATTTGTTTCCGAGTTAAAATGAGGTAACAGTTGATTTCCAAAGTTAACTTGAATGGACGCTTTCCTCTTTGCCCTTACCTTTTTCTACATCACGGAAACTCCCACAATTCATGGCCCAGAAAAAGAACTACATGCCACATTTATTCTTTGGTAGAAATAAATGAAATCTTCATCACTAATAAGCCATCAAAATAAGTCATCATGAAATCTTCATCAAAACAAATCAAAGTAAAAAAATGAAAACATTACAAATATATCCTCAATAGAAATTATGATTTGTTTCCAAGTTAAAATAAGGTAACAATTGATTTCCAAAGTTAACTTGAACGGATGCTTTCCTCTTTGGTCTTACCTTTTTCTACATCATGGGAACTCCATCCTCAATTGGTGATTTGCTTCCCAAGTTAAAATGAGGTAACAGTTGAAAAAGTTAACTTCGCATAAGTTAAAATGATACAATAGAATGCCCAAGGTATCCCATAATTCATGGCCCAGAAAAAGAACTACAGAAAAAAATATGTGAGGAATTATTGATTTTTAGTTGTTTCTCCAGGATGGAAAAAATGAAGATAGTAAGCTTCTCGAAAACCAGCACTTTTTTCCTGTTGAATATGTACATTTTTTCCCTCTTCTCTTAGTAGAAAAAAATATTAATAAAGCAGATAGCGTGCATAAAATTCTTTTATGAATTCTGAATTACATGGGTTACTAAAATTTGGAAGAATTATAATAAAATTCTCGAACACTTCCGTGCTCAAATTCACTCTCCGAATTTGATTTATGTCGCAGGTGATGTAAATTGATTTAGCCAGACTCTTTTTCACGCCTATCTCTTTATTAAATTACTTTAATGAACGTATTCGCATTTAATAGAGTTTTCGGACTTTTTTGATGTGTGCGAATTAGGAGTTAGAATTTTAATTATACAATCTATTTTGAGACTGGAACTAAAAAAATTATCAGGTTTGAAAATCAAATCTGTTTTATTTTTTAATTCCTACTATTAGTTTACACTCTCCCTATATATATCTTGTTCAAATTTTCTATCGTTAATAAAATACTTTTTATTTATCCACTCAAGTTCAAATACATGTTTTTTGAACTTGTAGTCGATGAAACTTGATGTTAATACAGTTTTTTCAAATATTAATTCATTAATTAAATTTAATTAATTAATTTTAGCTTTTTTTAGATTTAAGTTCCATGTATCTAATAACCGATGGAAAATGATGGATTTGAAAAAAATCAACATATATGTTTTACAATACAGAGTTTTCAACAGGGAATTTTCAAATTTGAAGAGTATATAGGCTATGGTCTATGTAAGACCTTAGGTTATTTTAAAACTCGAAGATTCTTTCGCTTCTCTCTAATTGTCCTGCCCCTTAATTTACTGGATTTAATGAGAGTGTTCGAATGCCTTTTTATGAGTGATTTTTATAAATTCTTATTCCCAGAGTTCAATGGTATTTTCAATTTTCTTCGACGACCTGTATAAAAGGGGGTTAATGTAGTAAAATGGGTTAATGTAATTAATTAATGTAAAATGTGGTCTACCATTACATTAGTTATTCTAACCCTTCAATCCACACTCTTTGAGAGAAAAACAGCTTAATCTGTAAAAAAAACTTAAATCTATTGACTATCCATAAAAGATTGTCTGAAATTTTTAATCGAAATTATTATCATTATTATTATTATTATTTTGCTTGATGCTCAAGTTTTCTGCTTACGAAATACTTACAAAAATAAATTTAATTCTGAAATTTCTAATTATTAAGTTATTTCCCTTCTATTATCCTCATTGTATCATTTCTCTTGGAATGAGTCCGGGAATTATATTGTAATTCTGCTATTTTACTTCGAAAATAATTCATTGTCGTTTAAATAAGATATATATTCATCATTTATTAAATTAGATATATATTCATCATTTATTAAATTAGATATATATTCATCATTTATTAAATTAGATATATATTCAATTAGATATATATCATTTATTAAATAAGATATATATTCATCATTTATTAAATTAGATATATATTCATCATTTATTAAATTAGATATATATTCATCATTTATTAAATTAGATATATATTCATCATTTATTAAATTAGATATATATTCATCATTTATTAAATTAGATATATATTCATCATTTATTAAATTAGATATATATTCATCATTTTTTATAATGCAGATAAATAAAATCATCAATTTCAATTAACCTATAAAATCAATTGAATCTAATATATATATATTAGATACATGTCATTACATATATTAGATACTTGTCATACATATTGCCTTTTTAATATAAGCAGGATTTTAGTAATATTTCACACGGTTCGGAATTGCTGCGTTATTGCCTTAGAAATAGAATTTTTGAACTGAGTTTTTCCCCTTTTTGAGCGAGACTATGACTTCGAGTTTGACAATGCTTTGAGCATGTATTCTTAGATTTTACTGCTGAAATGAAAGTGACAAGATATTTATTTTTATCTGTCGTATTTGCTAAAACCGTGTCACAAAATACAATTTCAACCAGTAATAATTGACAGTTTCCATGGTACATCTGATATTGTGAATACAAAAGTGAAACTTTTGAGTCTATATAGTGAAAATATCTGGGAGCATATTGGAAACTTGTAGTTATTCACAACTGAGACTTGCAAAATATTCTATGAAATAATACAGAGATCAGAATTTGTGAGAAAAAGTTTCGATGCATATGCATTTTATAAGAAACCGGTTTTCTTTCAGGCATGTTTGTTTCATTTTCTACTCGTAGAAAATGCAAGCTTCGATTTGGTATTGGAGAAAATCATATTCTTACTACCGCCTATCCTGTGAGTAATCTGAATTTCCAAGAAAATAAAGTTGCAACGCTATCTTCTGTGAGAAGAAAGGCAGTAGGGAATTTTCGATTTGTCTCGTATTTTGTTGGCAACTGCAATGTTGTTTTCCTGCATCATTGTTGTTCGTGCAGCAAATGCATAATTGAGATCTTCATGTTCATAAACAGATCCCAGACTATTGCATTGCTGTTCTACAAAACCAGAGAACTGCTTTAGGATTATTTTTATTCTGAACAAAAAATCTTCTACAGACGGGATTGAAGCAATTTAAAATGCAAATAAAACTACAGGAAAACTTTTTCAATATACTGATTAATTTTTATCATGAAAATGAAAGGTTTATAAATTAATTTTTAACTTTCCAGGCATGGGTGACTTTTAATATTGGTTTTGGGGAATTTTAATTTAGTATCATTTGCTGTTTAAAGATTGATGATAAAGTTATAAAGATTTTATTAATTGGTCCGAGCAATTCGGTAAGTACCGCTTGGGGTTTAAAAACTAGGTGATCTAGGTATAAAATCTGACAAACGAACTCGAACCAATTTTTGGACCTGAGTTTCTATGCCGAAAATGGTCACAATAAATTCGTAAGCAAGAATGTCTTTTATTACGTTTGAGAAACATGAGACTAAGATGGACACCTTCCAAGTATGATCTCTGGGTGTTCGTCACAAATTGTTTCGTGTCAAATTCGTGATGCAGTGTAGCAAGCTTCCCATGGTGCACTCCGTGTAATGCTGAATCTGCTTTGTATTTGCCGTTCTATAATAACCTCAGATCAAAGTTGCATGTCTTCGAAACAATAACATGATTGCATTACTGAAATTTTAAAAAAAAAAAAACTTTGGATACATTGTTGGATTTTAACATCTAGCGTGCATTGTAGCATTTTTCCTACGGAAGAGTTGTAGCATTCCGTTCCCGGGAGAGAGAAATGTATGTTTTTAAAAAGTACATAATAACAACCTATCAATCAAATTTGACAGCATATAAGCAGTGCTGTGGATGATTATAATACATGCAATTAGTGTTTTGTACTAATGAGAAAAGCCTGTCAATCATATCTGATAGCAGATATTCAATGTCATGGATAATAAAACTCACAAAATTAGCGAATGTCTGTGCAACCTTTACAGGTCGAAACAATTACAGATTTAATATGGACTACACCATGAGTTGTTGCATCGTGATTGGTGATAAACCATAAGATACTTCTCATTGGAGTATCTACTCCAATGAGAAGTGACAATTCAAGATTTGACCATACTGCATATGAATTCCTGATTATTGCGTGGTATATTAAATAAATTTTTTCCATTTCAGATGCTACATTCTTCAAAAGTATAATCAGAAGCATTCTCAGAAACAATTCTATAAATATTCACAGATATTAGCTCTTAAATGAAGTGTATAAGATACTAGCAAATAAAAAATCTACATTAAAACAATGTACATTTTTACATTACATTAAAACAATGTACATTTTTACATTACATTAAAACAATGTACAGGACTATATAAGGAATCATACTTTTCCTTTAATCGGCATTAACAGCTCAAAAATACTGTTAAACGCTATTTACGATTTGCCCATACTGCATTTGAATTGCTGATTATTGCGTGGTATATTAAAGAAAACTTTTTACAATTCAGGTGCACGCACATGCTTGAAAAATCGTCTCAAGCTTGAGATTATCAAAAATTAATTTGAAGATTATGTTCCACGTAACAATTCATTAGAATTTACAAATCAAGATGAAATTCTTTCTTTCTCACAAAGTAGTATTTATCACGCATGCAAATTTTTAACCGTCGATACAAATGTTAACCAGATAAATGGTTTAAGAATCGTATATTTCTCTCACGCTTACTTTGTGAAAAATGGTCGTGCAAATCAGTTTCTCTCGTTTCTTTGTAATTTGGCTTTTCGTAAAACAGGCTAATAAAGAATTAATTTCATATTTATTTCTGAATCTTATACTCTATTATTTAGTATTTAAGTACTAAGAACTATGTAACATTCCGATATATTAATAAAAAGTTTTATCACATGCATTCATTTTATTCTTAAAATTTTAATACCTGCTTTCTTGTTTAGATTAAAGGAATTATTGAAAAATACTTTTGAGAAACACTTATTGAACACAGTGACACTTTAGTGAACAGTATAGTAAACTTAGTGATTAGTAAATTCAAAATTGATTAGTAAAACTAAGTAATTAATTTATTTCTAATAAATAGTTACTTTTAGCTTTCGTAAGTGATGAAAATTCCAAAATAAAGTCATCTAAAAATGATGTTTTCTCATATATTTCTCAAAAATGTTCTTAAATAATAGTCATTCTTAAAAACTATAGTTGTTTTACATTGAAAAAAAATAGTTATTTATTTATGTTTATTAAAAATGTGTTAAAATGTTTAAAAATGTTTATTTTTTAAAAATCATAACCTGTTAATGGCAGTAAAGCACACACACACACACACACACACACATATATATATATATATATATATATATATAGAGAAAAATAACTTATATATATGTATATATATATATAAAAGATGCCTCAAAGAATAGTCTGCGTGACAAACGTTTCCTATTAAAATTTCTTGTCTTTCGTAAGTCCCAAATTAGCCAAAGAAATATAATTAGAAGGCCATTTTTTAAAAAAAAAGTACTCCTAATATAAGGGATAAATAAAAGATAAAATCCTTAAATAACAAAATTTTGCATCTAAAATTAGTAATTGATTGCATTGTCCAGCTGCTATGTATTAAAGAAATAATTGACACTTAACAATTTGCATCCCTATTTTAAGTATTCTTAGACACCTAATGGTTTTGTTTGGGTTTTGAAAAAAAGCAGCATTTCGCTGAAGATATTTATGGGGAGAATATTGCGATAGAGCAAGGAATATTAAGAAGGGAGGATCCCTTAAATCAATGATAATTTCGCATCGGGGTGAGGCCTTTATCTGTTCAGAGGTGCGGCTTATTCTAAGAACCCTTTATCAAACAGAAAGCGGTGCGAAGCCTCCCAAAGAGTATGGATAAAGATAATAGCTTTTTATAGCTAAATATATCCCCCTTGATGAGCTTCTAAATATCTAGGCAACGACTTGACTAGCCAGCCATGAAAAAGGCAGCAATGAAACAGAAAGCCGCCATAAAAGAACATAGAAACACTTTGCTGGAGTTTTTCGGTGCACGGTTTTTGTCTTTGGACGGGAGGTTTGTTAAGACATCATCAGGGCATGGGAGTTTGAGTAGGATTTCATGTTCAAATGAAAGAAAGTTATTTAGAGTTAGTCAGAAATAATTCCGATTTCTTTTTAATTTGGAAATTGTTTTTGGAGTGGTTAGCTATTTGGAGGTGTTTATCACGGACGTTTATTAAATAGTGAAAAAAAGAAGAATTATGTAAGTGATTAATATACAAGATTTTTATAAAATGGTATAAAAAAAAATGACATCAAGTCATTTTTAATGGATAATAGATAATATGCAAATAACAAGGAACATAAAAAAGAGATAACAAGCAGCATCACAAATAGTATAATGAAATAAATACAGAAGTTATATATAGCATATGAAGCATAAATGGCTATTCTTTGAATAAAAGTGATTAAAAATGCAATGTTATTCAAAAATCGTTTAGCTTTTCTATTTATTTCATTATACTATTTGTTTTGTTGCTTGTTATCTATTTGTTATTAAAAATGCAACATTATTCAAAAATCGTTTAGCTCTTCTATTTATTTCATTATATTATTTGTTACGTTGCTTGTTATCTATTTGTTATGTTGCTCGTTATCTATTTGTTATGTTGCTCGTTATCTATTTCTTATGTTGCTTGTTATTTGTTTGTTATGTTGATTGTTATTTTGTTTCCATTAATAATGATTTGATGCCATTTTATACCGTTTTATAAAAATCTTACATATTAATCATTTACACAATAAGAGTATTTAAATCATGGCATTAAATATCTATAAATGCTAGGTTCGCTATATTAACGTAGTACGAATTTTATTTACTCAGATTTTGGCATTAAAAGCATAGTTACTCTATTTATATATTAAGTTTCATATATAAGCATATTTATTAAATTTCTATTTCGTCAGTACCAGAAATTTTAACTATTAGAGTAGTCTTGTATTATGTTACCTTTTTAAAAACGTTTCTTATTATTTATTTTGTATTTATTTATTTTATTTGCTATTTTGAAAAAATATATTTAATGTAATTAAAATTGTATCACATTTTTCAATATACATATCTCAAAAATATATTTTAAATTCCTGCTTTTTTGTTAACTAATGGCGCCACTTGTCGCAAAACATAAATATTGGTAAAATCGAACTAGTCCTAGGAGTGGCAACCCTAACGATATATAAAGCAGGATAGTTGGCGCAATAAAATGGATTACCATATTTGGCAATTTAGCGCACAATTGCGACTGGCCTTTCGTTACCCCAAAAAAACTTGAAATTATGCATTTATAATGTAATCTATACAGAACAACATATAATTTTATTTTCATGGAAAAAAATCATGAAGATACTTAATCATACAAATACCTGTGTCAAAACTTATTAAAATTCACGTTGCAAAATATATGGTGGCACAGAGTCTAGGGTGAGAGCTGTTGCTTTTGTTTCAGCACGTTTATGTTGCTGTCTTTAAAAACTAGTAGACTATGTAGCAGTTCTCTATGTTTGGATGGACTTCTAAATGTTGTCCAACACGACACGCAAATGAAGAGCAGTTATCTTTGAAAGTCTTGCCGTAAATTCTTATACTGTATGTGCTATAAAAATCAGCAGTATTATTAGTTTGCATGACTAAGTCTCAGAATAAAAGAAAAATAAAACATAGCAGGTATGCAATGGCATTAACAGAAATATTGCACAACATGTAGAATTTTCGTATTTAATATGTGTAATAAACTCGTTTATTAGTATACCCTTTAACAAAACTATAATATGTATATATAAAATAAGTATATATAAATACTAAATATGCATAATACTAAATACTAATATATACATATATATATTACTACATATGTATATATATGTTTTTTAAGATAAATATTTTATACATTAGTAAAGTATAGTTAACGCACAATGTAAACGAAATATATTTTAAATTGCCAGAAAATAAAATTATAAACAGTATAGTATTTTTCTAATAATAAAGTATAAAGTATTTAAATAAATTTGTTGATTTTTCTACATTGAATGCAGCAGACTAGACACTATAGAAAAGAATTATAATTGTATAAAAAGAAATTGTTCCTGAGGGATAGGCTTTCGGCAATAGACATCAATATTGTTACAGACAAGATAATTTTCCAACTGTCGTTTATGTCTCGTTTCAGACAATTTGCTATCAATCTGGATTTTGTAAGGATTACTATTTATCTAGTGCATTTCTTTAAGAATATTACATAGTTTTTTCTAATTTATTTATTTTCTTAATGTTTATTAAGAGTTATACAAAGTTAATTTATTTCTTGCTCACATTGATCGTGTAATATTTTGTGTCAACTGCCGAATTATTTTGAAAATAAAACAACGGTCTTGTATTCTTTTGGAAATATACAGTAGAAAAATTTTGTAAACTAGTTATTATAAAAAAATCAATTAAATATCTTAATGATTTAAGTGTAAATATAATCTCCAATCTGTGATTATAACTCCAACAATTTTCTTTCATAATAACTTCAGAAACATTAATCTTCAATCTATGAGTATTACTCCAGAAATAGTAATCTTCAATCTATGAGTATTACTCCAGAAATAGTAATCTTCAATCTATAATATAAATCCAAAAAATTTCTTTCATTATAACTTCAGAAATATTAATCTTCAATCTATGAGTATTATTCCAAAAATATTAATCTTCAATCTATTATTATAATTCCAGAAATATTAATCTTTAATCTAGGATTATAACTTCAGTAATCTTTCTTTCATTATAACTTCATAAATATTAATCTTCAATATATGATTATAATTCCAGAAATATTAATCTTCAATCTATGATTATAAATCTAGAAATATTAATCTTCAATCTATGACTATAATTCCAGAAATATTAATCTTCAATCTATGATTATAAATCCAGAAATATTAATCTTCAATCTATGATTATAATTCCAGAAATATTAATCTTCAATCTATGATTATAAATCCAGGACTATTAATCTTCAGTCTATGATTATAACTCCAGAAATCTTTCATTATAATTTCAGAAATATTAATTTTTCAATCTATGATTCACAAAAACATTTTTAACATACAAACATTTTACATCGTAACTATTTTTATAATAAAATACAATAAATTTACACCATTATTTTATCATGCTTATATAAAAATATCTGAGTAAATGAAGTTCTATATTCTTTACAGATTACTCTAGATTATGTTTACTAAGTGGCTGAAGTAAATTATTGGCCTAGTGGGAGTCGTGAACGCTATTATTCCAGTCATATCCATGAATTGGACAGATTTGATAGGTCCAGTGTAGACAAATGTCTCTATGATTTCCGTACCGACCTGTGTATCCTCCCAAAGGACACTGTTACTGCTCTAGTATATAGAGACGATATTCTGGATCAGTTGTTTGTCCTTAAATAGGTGCAGTTGGTGACTACTTTATCCTGAAAGACTATAATAATAAACCACGAAGAACTGGGTTGGTGGAGAATTTCCTTTATGAAGAGACTACTTTGAGTATCGGTTGGCCAGACCGTTCGCGCACTTGAATCCGATTGCACATGTTTTGTATGGTATAGGAAGACATATTGCTGCAATTAACCCCAGTTGCAACCTTTTATAGTCATCGAACTACTGTAACGCTACAGTGGCATTTGCCACTATCTGAGTTAATAAACATCATCATTTTGACCATGAAATATCACTGTCGTGCCTGTATGGTTGTTAGAGATGATTACACTTCATATTGAATCTGATCACACAGTAAAGTCAGATAATTTTTTTGGTGCTGTAACTGTATATTTACAAAAAAAAGCAGTTCTGTCTTTTATGCCTAATTGTAGCTCATTGTTTTATTAAGGTTTTTGACAAATTTCTTTAAATTCTATTGAATAGAACCATCAAAAACACATTATTTTTATTTTCCAAATACTTATATCCTTATCTGTTTCATAAAATTAATTATTTGTCATTCATGTTGATTTCTCATATGATAAAGTGCTTCCTTCCCTTTCGTTTCATAATAATTAAACAAATATATACTTAGATTCCTTGAGGTTTGGTATGGCGCTCTATGGTCATTTTGCGCACACTTTAGGCTAATTAGACCGGTACCTACAGTTTTGCGTGGATTTCGAACCACTAACAAACATCCATGCCACCATATTTCTTGAGATGCCAAGTGATTTTTGAATGAGTCTGAACTCATTTAATGGTTTTAAACCAATGAAAAAATTCCATACTAGATTAAAATGGTAATTGGCATCAAATCTCTGTGATGACATTTGTAAAATCCTGTGATGTAAAATCATGTTTCTAAACAGGAGAGCGTATAAGTGGGCCTGAATGGATATTTGAAGTGAACTTCGAAAATGAATCGACTTCAATGTTTTACATTGAAGAAAGCAGTTCACTCTTCTATACAGGAAATATAACAATACGTGAAATATTAATTTAAAATTTATTAGTAGGGAAAAGATATGATGAGATAATTAGGAAAAACATTTTACACTTTTCCTAGACATTAAAAAGATTTTTTTTAAAGTTTTACAACGCCCAGCATTTTGCTTGAGGTCAATCAGCACTAAAATGAAATATATGCTACAGATTCAGCGTTTCCTAGAAAGAATTTCAAAGGCCCTGTTTAGCTGCACCAACAGGTTTTAACAAACACCCTAAGTGCACCTGAAGGACTTTATAGACTTATATAGTTTATTGTGTCAATCACAGGAACAGGAGATCAGGTTGATGATAGCTTCTTGGATTTCGAACTGAACTCGTTTAATACGGAAATATAACACGCTGCCCATCAGGCTATTCTGGCCTTTTTTAACTGCCATCAAAGTGAACTTTAGAATTAGAATAACCTTTGTTGAAGTAATGCTGTTTTTATCTTACGAAAAGTTCATTTTATCATACATCACATTAATTTGTAGTAATGATGTTGTAATGGAGAAATCTCATATATTATAATTTAGTACACAAACATGAAAGTATATATGGTAATTTTTACTAACCTTTTTCTTATTTATCCATTACATTATTTCTAATATTAAAGCGACAAAACGTGTTATTAAACATTTAAACATATCGAAGTTTATATTTTAATGTTAAAAATTAAAAGAATAGAGAGTTTTTGCATACCGTACGTTAGTTACCGTAGGACGTCTGTTAGCTTTTTCTCCCTAGCGCGCATGCGCATTATGTTTCCTATGAGCATGCGCGCTAGGGAGAAAAAGCTAACGGACGTCCTACGGTAACTAACGTACGGTATGCAAAAACTCTCTAATAAAAGTAAGATTTACATTCCTCTTTCCTGCTTAACACTATGTATAATAAATTATGAGATTTAATAAATGATGAGATCCTTCCATGAGACCACACGGGTTCTTGGACTTGCTCTAGATGTTGCTGTCTACTAAGTGGGAGAAGAAAAAATAATAATAATAAACATTAATAGTTAGATTTATTAATTATGTATTAAACAAATTAATATGTCTACGTAAACATGATTAAATAATAAAATTATTATAATATTTTTTAAAAAAAACAACAACAACGAAAAGAAGAAATGCGTTGCGAGAGTTCAGATTTCCAGAAAATTTTTCTTTAACCGCTTGAATACTCCTTACATTCAATAAATATACATCATCTTCAATAGATTTCAGGGAACATCTAAATGAAAGTTATAGCTACATTTGGCAAACTCTTTCATAATGTTTTTCTGAGTTTATTGTTGAAAATTTAGATTATATTTGATAATTTAATTAATGTATTATTACATTATCAATGTATTAAGTATTACGACACTGATATATTATTACATTTATTTAAGCATTAATTTAATGATGTAATGGAAAATTCCAGATATCATAATTAAGAATACAAACATGAAAGTATATATGGTAATTTCTTACTAACACTAATTTCGTATTTTTCCATTACATTATTTACAATATAAGGCCTGAATGGCCGAGTGGCTAGCCCTCTGGGGCTCGGTACCACAGGTTTCGGGTTCGAGTCCCGGCGGTGCCATGGTTGTTTGTAGTGGTTCGGAATCCACTTTAAAAAGTAGGTCCCGGTCAAATAAGATCGTAGAGCGTTGCGGGGGCATTATTACTCCGCGTCTGTAGCTTATCTTCAAATTACACGCGCCTCCTGGGTAATGCAAAGTGAGTACGTCTGTTCAGCACTTGCCTTAAGGCATCCAAGACGTCCATGGCAGCTACATTAGAAAGAAAAAAAATTTCCAATATTTAATACTTATTATTAAACATTAAGCATTTTCAAGTTTATATTTTATTGTTGAAGATTAAAATTTAGATTTACATTACTCTTTCCTGGCTAACACTATGTATAATAAATGATGAGACTCCTTCCATGAGACCACATGGGCTCTTGGACTTGTTCTAGATGCTTCTGTCTACCAAATGGGATAAGAAAAAAATAGTAATAAAAACATTAATAGCTAAATTTATCAATTATGTATTAAATAAATCAATATGTCAACGTAAATAAAATTAAATAATAAAATTATTATAATATTTAAAAAAAAAAAAAACAACGAAGCGAAGAAATGCGTTGCGAGAGTTCAGATTTCCAAAAAATATTTTTCTTTGACCACTTGAATACTCCTTACATTCAATAAATGTACATCATCTTCAATAGATTTCAGGAACATCTAAATGAAAGTTATAGCTACGTTTGGGAAAGAGCTTTTCAAATAAATTTCCTTTATTCATGAGCAAATATATGGAAAGAGAAAAAAAAATGGAATTCGTTTTTATCGAGAGCAAGTCGAGTTTCGATTTCACAAGGAAAAACATCGGATTTTTGTAAGTTTATTTCATAAATTCGATAAGAAAAAGTTTTTGTCAGGAGAAAGTGCATTAGTATATAAAAGGAACTAGTTCTAAGACAGGCCGTTGCTACATCTGCGTTATGTACGAAATTTTTAAATGAAATTTTGGCTGCGTAGCTTAGGCATCGTTTCTGTTTCCATTTCTGTATTTCTTTAATATAAAGTATAGATAGGAATGGGTTTTTTTATTCTCTACTGTAATATCAGCGATATCCTACAGTGATTAGAACTTCTCATAGCTGGTATTTTCTAAAACACGATATTGAAAACGGGATAAAATTACGAATAAAAAAAAATATAAGCAAAATCCATCTGATAAATATGCAAATTTACAATGATATAAAGAAGGACAAGAAAAATATGCATGTTTAGGGTTAAGACTTTATTGCAAATTCGCGAAATTCAATTTCTCCCTTATACATATTAAAATGGCCTCTTCTTTGCTTAGTATGTTTTACATTCCTTATTTTTATTTATTTATTTATTTTTGCACTTCATATATTTTTATATATATATTCATCATATACATCATATTTTTTAAAGGTCTTTAAAAAATTTTAATCGTATTTGTGCATTTTAATCGTATTTAATTGAAAAAAACATTAGGAAAATTTCCAGCATATTAATTTTTAAGCAGGGTCAGCTAGTCGAAGACATTAGAGTAAAAAATTATGAATTGGTGCGAAAAACTGGAATGCGGCATTATAATGTTGGTTTTTTAAAAATATTTTTTGATGAGAAATAAAATAAAAATTTTGAATCAGAATTTAAAAGCATGATTAAATCTATTATGTCACCCTAAATTTTCATTTAATCTTATTGAGGTATTGTCCTCATTACTTACATTCTTAGTATAATTAGTCAATTTAGTTCATAATTCAACGATACATAGATATATTAATTTCTCATTATATTTTCTTTTAAAAGTTAAGGATTTTTTATATTTTTAATTAAATTACCTTAATTCACCAAAACAAAAATCAATGTACAGTAAAAAAAAAATTACCATCAAAAGAGTTAATGAGAAGGAATTATAATTATTTTCGAAACGATTCCTTGAATAAGGCCTTCAATGTAATATGTTGTTATTGTGACTTCTCAGTGCCTGGCAGCACGTAAATGACACTCCATGAGTCTACTCACGGATGGAGGAAAAGGGTGCAGCTTAAGTTGTGATGAAGTACCAGTAGGTAGAGGTCTGATTTAGCTTGCTTAAAGAAACAGAGCAGTGGCTTCCATGAGGACGTTTAGGGAGACTACCCATTTGCGTATGACATGGGAGAAAATTCGAAAAACTCCCACCAAGCAGACTAACTAACAAGACAAGATGCCGAACATTACAAACCCCAGCGAGTCTGCGCGCTTTTCAATCAGTGCAGTGTCTACAATAATGTCGCCAGCGGATTGAAACTCAGCTCTACTGCTCACCAGCGGTCTTGGAGCCTTATGTAAGACTTTCCAAGTGTGCATATGGATCTGACTTTTTATTTATGAACGATAATGCTCGTCCACATCGAGCAAACCTTGTTGACGAATTCTTTGAAAGTGAAGACATTCAGCAAATAATACAGTTCCCTGACCTCAACCTGATAGAAAACTTTTGCTCTTCCAAGGTAGTCCCATAAGCACGTAGACATCTTCCTCCTCAAGATTTAAATGTTCTGAAGACTGCATTGTTGGAAGAGCGGGGCTTAGTTCTCCAAACTGTGATTAACAAAGTTATTGCCACCATGAAAACAGGTGATATGTGTGTACAAGTCATGGGAAATCCCATTTCATAATAAATTCGTAAAGCGTCATTTTTTTCTGAAATCTCCTTGTCACATTTTATTAGCATTTTTATCGTTTCATGCTATAATTATATATCATATGCATTATCACCATCATCAATATAGGCGCAACAGCCCCATGGTGGGCCAAGGCCGTCTGCTTACTGGCAGATTACGAGACGAGAGATGTTTTTTTTTTTTTTTTACGGCGTAGGTTGTCAGCCCTATCCCAAAGCTCAATAGCCATATTAGATAGTGACCTACTGTTTAAATACAATTCCTAACCCCTACAAACATGCATGGCACCACCGGGACTCGAACCCGAAACCATATGCAGTGCTCTTAAAAATTTTCTATGTATTTATGTGTCATAATGTTATGTATAATTCCAAGCAAATTCATAAAATTATAATTCACAGTTCCAGAGAAATCCATGAATTTATGCATGTGAAGATAACTTTGGACACGAGTGTAGATTGGGCTATAGTATATTTCAAATAAAGAATATTTAATCACGAGACACATTGACGAGTATTCTATTTATCATCCAGTTTCATTTCTTGTCTTTTATTTCTAAACAAACAATAATCTAATAATAAATCTAACCTTCTAACAAAAGTTTTATCTTAATTAGTAAAAGAAGCAGATCAGTGCCTCCCGGTAGGACTTTCAAGCAGAATTACCTTTCTGTGTGTGTGGGAGGAAACTCGGAAAACTCTCACCAAGTAGACAGACTAACGAGGGAAAATGATGAACATCACAAACGCCTTCGAGTCTACTCGCTTTTGAATTAGTGTGTACAAAAATGTCTGCAGCGAATGGAACTTCAGCCCTACTGCTCACCAACAGTGGGGCTGAGGTTCCATTCGCTGTGTTGAATGATTTAAAAACAAACTGAAAGATAATTTTTACAGCTAATCTAATATATCTTCCTTTTAAACCACTCGTTCAATCCACTGGCGGCTTTATTGTAAACACTGTTTCAAGAAACGAGAAGACTCGATGGCGTTTGTGATGTTCAGCATCTTGCCTCGTTAGTCGAACTATCTGGTGGAGTTTTCTGGATTTTCTCCCATATGATAAGCAAATGCGGGGTAATTCTCCCTAAATTTCCTCCCGGAAGGGATTGCCCTCCTTCTTCAGCTGCACGGACCAGAAGTCAGACTTCTACCTACAGGTGCTCCATCACAACAGAATCTGCAACCCTCTTATCTCTAAATGAGGGAATTCCATGAAGGATACAACAACAACAACAACAACCACTCCTCTAGATTTCATTTTGGATTGCTGTCCATTCATAACTAAAGAAGCTTTAAATAATAGATTGGGTTACAGTATATTTCAAATGAACAGTATTTAGTCCAGAAACACATTGACGAGTATTCTGTTTATCGTCCAGATTTATTTATTGTCTTCTATTTCCTTTTCTAAGCAAAACAATAATAGTTTTCTCTTGATGAATTAATGCAATTATTTAATTTCTCCCCAGAGGAAATATTTGCTCTTTTTGGCGGCAGATTTCTATTTATAGTCACATCTTGTCTGAGCGAGGTAATTAATAACGATTCCTGATTTAATAAACTTTTAAATGTCCGTGTCGTATCTTTTCTATCAAAACACGTTCCAAACGCAGAGTAAATCCTATTATAATTAATGTAATCAATTAATTTCGGATTTTATTTTGTTCGTAAGCACAAGTTTCAGCGAATAGAACGTCTTTTTTATTCTAAACTAAAAGGTGATGCGTACATTAAATCAAATCAATTTATACAGTACCTTTTAACATTGTTTTAGGGAAAATAAAATTACGACTGTTCGTGATCAAATAAGTTTAACACTAAAAATTGTCTAAATTTTGGGTGAACACGGTTGCAGTTAAGTTTTTGTTGTTGTTTTTAATTCAAAATATCCCTCCTGGGGTGATGGAATTTTAGCAAACTTTCTCTTTTTGGAATGTAAGTTGTTTTTTCCGTGAAACTGTTATTTAATGATTTACATAGTAATGATTTACATAGTATTTTATGATTTACATAGTATTTAATGATTTACATATATATAATATATTACCATTTCAATAAGCAAAAATTCAATTGATTCCAATTTCTAATTTCTATTAAACAAAAATAAAAAAATGGTCGCTTATTCACTGTGCTACTATCATTAAATAATTCCTCAAACAACAATCGTTTTTAAGGCCTTTTTATCATATTAATTGAATTTTTAATTCAAAATATCCCTCTTGGGGTGATGGAATTTTCAGCTAGTTCTTACTTTAAGGAATGTAAGTTGTTTTTTCCATGGAACTGTTATTTAATGATTTACATAGTAATATATATAACATTTTACCATTTTAATAAGCAAAAATACAATTGTTTCCAATTGCTAGTTTCTATTACGGTTTCCAGTACGGTTTCTCCCTTCTTTAAGTATCTTCAGTTCAAATTTGAACTCATTGTGATGAGTGGTTCTTTTATAACAGCATTTGGGAAGTGGGACTTTAGTTATAATCTCCCTGTATATAAAACATTTTACTATTTTAATACGCAAAAATACAATTGATTATAATTGTTAATTTCTACTAAACAAAGTAAAAAAATGGTCGCTTTTTCACTGTGTAACATTAAATAATTCATCAAACATCGATCGTTCTTAAGGTCATTTTATCATATTAATTGAATTTTTCATTCAAAATATCTCTCCTGAGGTGATGGAATTTTTGGCAAGCTTTCTCTTTATGGAATGTACGTTGTTTTTTCCATGAAACTATTATTTAATGATTCTGTTAGAAGTTTAATGTTATGAAGTCATCAAGAAAATATCGGAAAAAATACAGTTTCTTTCTGTTTATCGATATTTTGGCTATCTCAGCCTGAGGCCAGTTTGTATCCTTGAATTTTACTAACATTGTGAGGGACATCTCAAGAAGTCTGTGAAGCTCAAAATATTTGAACTCAAGTCATAAGATTTACTCTATATCGTTGCAGTTCAGTATATACCAATGAATTTTAAAACAAAAAAGGGATATATACTGGAAACAAAGCAAGTTGTATTTTGAAAAATACTTGCATCTTATAAAAAGGGAGGTACCAACGGTTTTGCATTGTTTTCTTAAAATTTTTTGTTATTGTTATTATAGTTGTTTGGTTTTTATTGCATTGTTTGTTATTTTTTTATTTATTTAATGTTTAATTTTGGAAAGATCTTATAAAAATAGTTAAGAAATGAATAAATAATATTTTTTTTATTTAAGAAATATTAAAATTTATTGTATAATTTATCTTACCTCAAGTAATTACATTTTTTGACAAAACTAGCTAATAAAATCGTTACTTTTTGCATATACCTAATGTTAGCTTTTTTCCTTATACAGTAAAATATATACATCTGTTTAATAATAAATCATTCAATTTTTATTGTTTGATAATAAATCCTTCAATTAAAATGTAAAATAAATATTCATTTAAAAACATAAAAATAAATATAATTAAACAATTTTAAATTTGGTAAAGACAGTAATAATACTGATATTTTTTTTTTGATGCCCAAACAGCATGTAACGAATAAGACAAAAAATACAATCTTAAGTATAAGTAAAAATAATAATAGTTTTATTGTTTGCTTATATGAAATTGCTGTATAGAAATGTTTCGTTAATTAAAATACGCTAAATAAGCATTCATTTAAAGACATAAAAAATTTAATTAAACAATTTTAAAAGGTTGCTTAAAAATTGCAATTTTTTTAAAACTGTTTTTTGAACGACTAAATTCTTTCGTATAACTACTTTCTGCATTTAACAGGGTTTTTTTATACAGATTTAAATACATAATTAGGATCGAAAATACAAATTTAGGATTTTCTTAAATAGTTAAAAGGTGAAAGGTAGAAAAGATTTTTATAAAATTATTACTCGTGATTATTAATTACATTAATAAACCAATTTAACCATAATTGAATAAAATAAGATAATTCTTTTCCGCATGTAGTTCAGATTTTGTAATCCATGAAAAACAACCTTTTTTTAAATAATCTAAATCATACTCAATCTTTATTAATTTGAATTTTGGTAAAGACGATAGTTATTATTATTTTATTTTATTTAGTCAAGTTCTTGACTAAGGAGGAATTCTTTTAGGCTTATGTGCCTAATCTAATATATGATCTAATCTAATATATGGTCTAATCAAATTATGTGTCTAGTCTAATCTAAGCAAATATAATATATCAAACTTCTTAGGTTCAAAAAGGTTTCTTAACAATTGCATAGTTTTTAAAACTGTTTTTTTTAACGACATCATTTTTTCGTATAACTACTTTCTGCATTTAACACTTCATTTTTCTTTTTAGAAATCTAACGACCGTAGTACATGGAATGTAATCTGAATAAAAACTATTAAGCATGTTTTTCTATTTTTAAAAGAAATAATGAGGTTTGAGTCGTATTAGATTTGATGACAGCCACAAAATTCTTCCTGGCAAACATGAAGCTACATAAGTCTTTCGAAAAAGTCTTCATGGGGTCTGCACTCTATTTTAATATTCAATTAATAAAAGGGTGAAAGCGTGATAATGTAATTAGCCAAGCTTATATACGAACAAATCTAATTATCCCGCTTTCTTAACAGGGCAAATCATTTTTGAAACTTTCTGATGTAAATCTATTAATTGTCTTAACATGATCTAAGTGGAGCAAATTACTTTTGTTAACTTCTGAAAGAATTCCTTATGTTAAACATGCAGTCATTACATGGCAATTGTTTCTAAGCTTTTCTTAGAAGTACAATGACTCCTGAACATGTATTACATGGAAATACAGATAATATTTTAAAAACAGAGTTGGAAGAAACTATTTATTTTCTGCACTACAATGACATTTTTAAGAATTGCTGATAAAGAAATATAAAGCGAAAAATTTTAATTCATGTTTCATAAATAGGATAATTTTCTCTTTGATAAATTTCCGATTCATTTTATAAATATGTTTGTAAGTTACCAATGTTTCAACTTCTATTATTTTAATCTTACTATTTGTTTTGGTCTTTTTTTCTGATGTAAATCTATTAATTGTCTTAACATGATCTAAGTGGAGCAACTTCTTTTGTTAACTTCTGAAAAAATTCCTTACCTTAAACATATAGTTATTATATGGCAAATGTTCATAAGCTTTTCTTAGAAGTGTAATAGCTTCTGAACAATTCTCAAAATATATGTATTATATGGAAATACCGATAATATTTTATTTAGAAACATAGTTAGAAGAATCAATTTATTTCTTGCACTGCATTGAAATTTTTAAGAATTGCTGATAAAGAAATATAAACTATAAAATCTTAATTCATATTTTGAATTCACGATTTATTTCATAAATAGGAAAATTTTTTTTTGATTATTTTTTGATTAATTTTATATGTATATAAGTTACCAAAATTTCAAGTTCAATTATTTTATTCCTACAATTTCTTTTGTAAACTTTTTTGTAATTAAATGAGCATAAAATTAAATTAACTGCTATTCATTGACTTACAATGTTGTGACATTATATACAATAATCAGAAATATCTCAAAATATACTCAAGATAATATATTTACATGTTATCAAGATACATATTTATGTGTTAACAAGATGACAAATTTATGTGTTAATAAGATAGCATACTCAAGATAGCATATTTATGTGTTATCATTAGTACAACTGAGATTTTATGTTTTAAATCACTTCTGGTTTTTTTCTCATGATCACACAATTTATAAAACACTTTGAATAAAAATACTTGATGTCTTAATTTAATAATATAAATTAATTTGTACTATATTTAATTATTCGTTATGCTGAAAGTTTTACAAGTTTTTATAAGAGGGAATACTAAGTATAGTTATTAGTAGTGAGAGAATTTTAAATATGTTAATAGTCAAGCTTTCGCTCATTAATGTTGATTTCATTTATAAATGTTTTATGAATCATTTTTCTATTGCTAGTTTGAAAGCATTTTAATTTTACTTAATTTAAAGTTACTTCCAATTGACTGATTAATTATTGTTAGGAACACAATCATAAATTAACTTACTGGTGGAATTTATATATAAGGTAGCTAAGCATCAATTTGGTCGATAATTGTAAATTACAGACTGACTTATACAAAATAGTTTTTTACTAGTAAATTACCAATAAAACTCTTAACTTACGCAGATCTCTTTCACAAAAAAAAATTCTTTTTTTCTCAAACATTATATGAGCAAACTGAATCGCCTTAACTTAAATAACTTCAGCCTTATTGAATAAAAACAAAAAATGCACATGTTTCTGAAACCCATTATGTGTAACAAAATAGAATTTTGGACTACTTTTTTCATACAAAATCATTTTAAAATGTGTCTGAGTAAATGTCTATATTGATGACATCCCCGCTCCCTTCCCTACAAATAGATTTCTTATTCAATCTTTTTACATCGGGAAAAAATAGAAATTGCTGGGAAGGCTATAATTCCGACAGCACGCCATTGACACGTCCTGTCAGCAGATATAACAATTTTCCCCATGCAACCCCTCAATGTCTGTAAGCAATAACTGCAAGTGATGGAACCCTATAATCGGTCCACGGCAAATGCGCGTGTCAAAACAAGATGTCTTTAATACGTATGTATTTCAAAAGTAATTGGTCACTGCAAAGATTCACAGCAGACAGGGATTTTCAAATTTGGTGCTTAAAAATAGACGGCATACTGTCTGGATATTCCTTGACACATTGTCGCCAGGCAACACACGGTGTGGATGGTTTCCATGGAAGACACAGTTCTTCTATTGAAGAAAGTGAAAATATCGGGATTATTGCTGCACCGTAAATCTCATTCAATGCTGGCCTCTTTGAAGGTGTACTCCCCTCTTTCCCCAGGGCCTGCTACCAAATTCGATTTCCCCCGAAAAATTGGATCAAATGAATCAATAGTGGACTCGCGGTTGTTTCTTTTCCCCGCCTAGCGAAAAAGATACGCTTCTATCCGGTACATATTCCCGATGCAACTGAAATTATCCGGACGAGAAATATTTCCACACGCCCAGCACAGACAACTCTCCGTGTAATCATTTCTTCCTCGGCTGTTTCTTTTTGATGTAGGCTAAGGGGGGATTCTATTTACGCCCCCTTGGGATTTCATTACCCTCAGAGGTTGTGAATAAGACGGCAAAGGAAAGGAATTGATTTGCATCAGATCTAATATTTAAATAATTGGGAATGTTACTGGAATATGCTGAAACACGTATATCGTGATGCAGCAAAAGGTTTTTAATAAAACTTAAAATATCGATACAACTTTTACATCATGTTATCGGTTTTGAATATTGAATGAAATTGAAGTACCTGAAAAGAATTAATATAAATATTACTTTTTCATTACCCTCAGAGGTTGTGAATAAGACGGCAAAGGAAAGGAATTGATTTGCATCAAATCTAATATTTAAATAATTGGGAATGTTACTGAAATATGCTGAAGTATGTACTTCGTGATGCAGCAAAAAGTTTTTAATAAAACTCAAAATATCGATACAACTTTTACATCAGGTTATCGGTTTTGAATATTGAATGAAATTGAAGTACCTGAAAAGTAGTAGGGAATATTGAATGAAATTGAAGTACCTGAAAAGTATTAGTGAATATTGAGGGAAATTGAAGTACCTGAAAAGAATTAGTATAAATCTTACTTTTTACTTAATCATGATTGTGGAAATTGATTAAGATGGTCGTGATCATATACTTTATCTTAAAAATTTTTTGAGATTTTAACAGTGTGAAAGGAGTTTACAGGTAAAAGGTAAATGATTACATTGATCTTGAATGTTGCAGAACACGACTATCATGGATGGTGCATAACACGACAATACCGAGGAAACATTTACATCTGGTTATTGGTTTTGAATATATTAAATATAGTTGTAATAATTGTTATCAAAAATTAACTCATTCGTATTGGAGGATCCTTTTAATATATTATATCATATTGTACTGAAATTGATGATGAGAACATTCATTATGTGCAAGAAGATATTAGTACCTTTAGTTACTAAAATCCAATTAATTAATATTGTTCATATCTCCGACGTTTCTTACTTAATAAGATTGTAAATAAAGACTGAAATTTTCTACTTTCATTTAATTTAAAATTTTCTAATTATAATTAAAAGCTTATATTAAAAACCATAAAACAAATCCTTTATTTTCAAACCCATGCTTTAAATTTTTTTTTTTTTTATACTAATCATTTTAGTCATAAGTTTAAATAAAAAGGAAATTTTTTAAGAAGATAGTCTTTTCAAAAAAAAAATATATATATATATATCTAAAAGGATATAAATTTTTTCTTATTTATATTTTTATAAAAAATATATTAAAATATAAATAATGAAAAATATGAATAATTTTTTACCCATTGCTGAAATATATTGAAATTATGAGAAATATTTAGCCATTCGATCATTTTTAATGAAAACAATTTTTTGTTGTAAAATGCAGGATATAAGAAAATAAATGATTTTTAACAGAAAATATGCATAATAGCGTAGATTTTTTTATATAACAATTATTTGTCCATTCTTAAACATCTGATAAAAAGTTGTTGAAACAAAATTATGTATTGCCCATTATCATATTTGAAGATGAATATCTTAATAATTTCTGTAAGAATTACTTCTAAATTTGTTCGATGTTGATAATAAATTGGTGATAATAAATTAAAACATAGAACGACGACGACGACGATTTGTAGGTTGACGGAGCTCCTTGGTATGGGTAACCGCTAACTCCTTTGCATATGAGAGGGAAGTTACTTTAGCTTTAAGCCCATTGCATTAAAAATAAAACAATTAAAATAGAGATAATAATATATGGAGAGGAGAAGTTTTTTTTTTTTCTTCTTTTCAATAAAGTATTTAATAATTATTAATTATAATTTAATAATTAAAATAATAAAGTAAAAAGAGGATTTTGAAGAATTACAAACTGAACGTAGTTTGAAAGAGAACTTAAAAATAAAAATACTTTCAATAGGTTAATCTAATTCAAAACGGAGTACAAGTTAAAAATAACAAAAACGTTTAAGAGCAGTTTGTTAAGAGAGGATGAACTGGTAATGATGGGGGAAATCTGCGAATCGTACAAGGTCAGTTGCAAGTGAACGGTAGAAGAGCAGAGCCTGTGGGGAAGGGAAACGAAAACGTTTCGACTACCAAGTCCTGTAAACAATATAGTCACTACGTGGCATTGTTAGATGATTTGGAGCATATACAGTTGGCAAAGATTTGTAGCTTGTCAGCTTTATTGTTGGTAGAATTAATTTGATTGATTAAATTTGGAAGATTTTTGATATCAGTGAAAAGGGAAATAAATTCTTTCATTAATATAACAGCATTTTGGAATAAGTTGAGATCTTCAATGCCAGGTAGTGAACTTGGTTGGTTTTGATTTACAAAAGTTGAAGGAGGTAGAGCTGCAGTTGCGTTTACATTGTTTTTAAGCGTGGAAGCAAAACTGATGTTTGGGGTAACTTGTCTAGGAGGAATAACTTTGGGATAGGCAGCCTGTCTGTTAGAGTTAGTATTTATCTTTGGAAATTTGGGGCAGCCCCTCCAAGCTGCTAAGTGTCCTGTAGCGTTGCAATTAATGCAGTTTGGCACCTCAAGTTTCCCTTCAATTGGACACTCCTTATGGGAGTGTTCTTCACCACATTTAAGACACCTAGGTTTAAACCCACAGTTATTAGCATTGTGATGGAAATTATTACATTTAAAACATTGGAGGGTCATTGGTCGTAAGTTAAATTTCTCAACTTTTACAGTAAAGTATCGCAATCGTTCTAATTTAAAAATGTTCATGCTTTTTTGTTCCCTAGCAAGGGTAATCTGCCTGATTGGTAGAGGTTGCTTGGTTTTAAGTCTTTGTAACTGGGTTACCTTTAAAACATAGAACAAACGCATTAAAAAAATAAAAAGCACTACAAATTGAGAAATTAGTGGTATTGCTCACTAATATGTAAATGTATTAAATGATAATCTAAATACAAGAATTTGATGAATCAAAGACATTTTAAGTAGGAAATAAATGTGCAAAAATAAAAAATATATATAAGTGTAATATATGTATATATATTGTATATATATGGAAAAGTAAAAACATATATAAGTCATAATTTTATGAGATTGCAGTTATTTTCTAGATGTGTTGCATAGGAATTGAACAAACTTCAAAATTCATAACTCAGCTTAATTGAAATCCTTTTCGTTACATGGAAATATGTATATTCTGCCTTCAATACTTAGTAAACTCTGCATTGCCCTTATTATAAATAGCAGAGGCAAATTATGTATTTTTGTTTTAATAAAAGGTCTAATTAGGGTTTCGCTGTTAAAATATCTACGAGATCTGGGTCGTGGGCGTTCGTAGGAAGAAGCTACGAAATTGATTACTGCCATTTAAATAGACGCGCAACAAACTGCATTGTCATCAGTCTAACTGCGTGGGTTCTTTTCTGATTTTCCCCTAAACTACTATACAGAAGTGACATTTTACCTTTAGATAAATTTCCAGGAAAGCCTTTTTGAATATTAATTAAGTCATGGACATCATTAATTAAAATGTTATTGTTGAATAGATCAGGTAAATTATTCCTAAACTGTCTGTACGTCAAATAGAGTTGATGGTAAATGAATTTTTAAAAGGACACTAAGTATATATACTGAATGTTACAAAGACAGTGAATATTATTTTGGAGTGATATATATTCATATTTGCAACATAAATATATCTTCTCTTTCTTATATAGATGACACAAGTGAAATACTGCACATAGGAATTTGGAAAAAAATAATAAAAAATTCTTGTAAGACAAAAACAAGTTACATACTCCAGATTTTAAAATAATTTGCAGTTAATAAAATAATTTTTAAAGGAAATTTCTTTGTATTGATCAGTTTAAAAATGGCAGAATTTATAAAATTGACTTCTTCACCTATTGTTAAGAAATACAGAGAAAGAAAAATTTGTCATTTGTTTATTAAAACTTACTAATTTTGGTACTACGATTCCTAATTATAATACAATTCTCATTATTTATAGTTCGAAATTATTCGTATTCTATAAAAACAAATCATAATAAAAATGAAATTATTTATTTCAAAAAATATAAATGTATAATCTTTATCATAATATACATTTATATTTTTCGGAAGAAATGATTTTATAAATAATAAATAATTCATATTGTATAAATAATAATTAATAATAAATTATAATAAATAATCCTTATCATATTATAAATTTATATTTTTCGGAAGAAATTATTTAATTTTTGTTATGATTTGATTTTATAAAATATGAGCAATATAGAACAATATATAATAAAAGGAATATATTTGAAATTTTTTTGGAAATTTTGTAAAAATAATTAAACAGCTTATGTTTATGCATATAAAAGTAAGTGTAGATATAAATAAATGTATCACAGAAATTGAGATAAAATAATTTCAAAATATGACCAATTTGAGAAAACCAGAAAGCATTTTAAATCTCTTTAAATACTTCAGAAAATTATTTGTATAACAAAAATATACTTTGTACATCAAAGAACTTTGTAAATCAAAAGTATAGTACTTTGTACATCAAAAATTACTTTGTATTCATGTTGTCTTTCTATTTATGTAGTTTAGTGAAATCAAATTCTAAAAGTATAATTTGTATTTAAAATGATATACCAAGATGTTTTTAATATAAATATATTTCCTAAAAAACATTTTTACTCCAAGAATTTTAAAAAAAACATAAATTTTCCCCGCTTTATTTAAAGAACTCAAAGTAATTCTTCTAAAAGTATGTAAAAAAAAGATTTTCATAAATAGAAAACAAGTAATTACTAGATGTAGAAAGAACACGCAAAACAACTGCAATTGTTGTTTTCATCTATAACAAAACGTTTTTCTCGTTCTATAAATACACCATAAAATACACCACAAATGAAAAAAAAACATTTTTTGTATTCGAGAATATTTTGTATCGACTATTTTTTCATATAAAAGAAAATAGCTGTGGAAATATCCAAAACACTCTCATCAGAGTTGTTTATTGACTGCAAACATTGCAGGTATAAAAAATATGTGCTTTACAGAAAGATTTTCCATCCGTGAAATATGGGTGGGGATTTCTTTAAATGAACCATTTTTTTATCATTCTTTTCAAAGTGACGTTCCAAGAACATTGTCAGCCAATGAACCTGATTTTTAAAAAAAATATATTTTTTATCAAGATACAATTTTACGATATATCGAAAAAATAGCAGCGTGACTTGACAGGATAATCAATAATTAGATTCCTAGTCAATAATTTTTAAATGTCTTTTGACTTATTGTTGTCAATATTATATTGATCGTTTTTATTCTCTTTTTCTCTAAAATATGCTAGGCAAATAATAGGTGTTAGGTTATTATTTTTATCTACAATTATTTTTCTTAAGTAGCTTAAAACTAAGTAAAAATGCATGTGTTTATAAGCTATGTGTCATGTGTTTATGAATATAAATATATTTCCTAAAAAGCATTTTTACACAGAATTTTAAGAAATATAGATTTTCTTCGCTTTATTTAAAGAACTCAAAGTAATTCTTCTAAGAAATGCATGTGTAAAAAATGCATGCATACAAAAGATATAAGCTTATAAACACACACGTAAAAAATACATGTGATTATAAGCTGATATATTTTGTAATTTAAAAACATTGTAAAAAGCGCAATATTTCTTTCTGAATTCCTTATAAAGTATCTCATACATAATGAAAAGCCATGTAAAATATAATTAAACTTTCATAAATAAAAAACAAGTAATTACAAAATGAAGAAAGAACATTCAAACAATTGCAATTGCTGTTTTCATTTATAACAAATCGTTTTTCTCGTTCTATAAATACGCCATAAAATAAAAAAAAATTCTATAAATATAATATAAATACACCACATACGTTCTATAAATACACCACAAATGAAAAAAAATTTTTTTTTTTTTTTTTTTTTTGTATTCGAAAAGATTTGGTATCGACTATTTTTTGTATATAAAAGAAATAAGCAGTGGAAATATACAAAACACTCTCATCAGAGTTGTTTATTGACTGCAAATATCACAGGCAGGGAAAATATGTGCTTTACAGAAAGATTTTCCATCCATGAAATATGGGTGGGGGTTTCCTTATATGAACCATTTTTTTTTTTTATCATTCTTCTCAAAGTGACGTTCCAAGAACATTGCCAGCCAATGAACCTGATTTAAAAAAAAAAATATTTTTTATCAAGATACAATTTTACGATATATCGAAAAAATAGCAGCATGACTTGACAGGGAAATCAATAATTTGACTCCTAGTCAATAATTTTTAAATGTCTCACGACTTATTGTCATTTATATTATATTGATCGTATTGATTCTCTAAAATATGCTAGACAGATAATGGGTATTAGAATATTATTTTTATCTACCATTATTTTTCTTAAGTTGCTTAAAATATTAGTAAAAATGCATGTGTTATTTTAGCATATGCGTCTTGGTGAAGTGCATGTGAAAATCTTGTATGTTTTGTACCTTAAAAACTTTGTTAAATAGAATATTTTTTTCTGAATTTCTATATCTGGCACATAATGGAAACCCATTATGTGCCAGTGTTAGTTACTTTAATTAATATTTTTACCAAAGCACTTTAGTAAATCTTATTTTAGAAAGAATTGGTGTTAAATAAAGCATTTATTTTATTTGGGATTTAAAGTCTTCATTTTTTTTTAAAATTACCTTATTTATAATGGAAAACTAAGATATATAATAATTATATTTCATAAATATTCAATTGATGTTAGATTGTTAATAAATATAAATCATCAAATTGTACAGATATATTAAATGATCAATTGTAGAGAAATCTTATAACGCATTGGATTTTTTAATTCCAATTTTAACTAATTTATAATTCTTCTTAGTCGGACATTTATTGCTTTCCTCATAATTTCGTAAGTTTGTCATTTTTCCTTTATAATTTTCTCATTTAATTGATTGCTGGTAAATATACACTGAAGTGACAAAAGTCATGGGATAGCAATATGCAAATTTTCAGATGGCAGTAGCATCGCGTAGAACAGGTATAAATGCGCAGTGCTTTCGCAGAGCTTTCATTTCTGTTCAAGTTATTCATGTGAAGAGGTTTTGACGTGATGATGACCGCACGACGGGAATTAACAGACTTTGAACGCTGAATGTTAGTTGGAGCTAGACGCATGGATCATGCCATTTCGAAATCGTTAGGAATTCAACATTCCCAGATCCACTGTGTCAAGAGTGTGCCGAGAGTATGAAATTTCAGGCATAACATCCCACCATGGACAGCGCAGTGGTCGACCGCCTGCACTTAACTACCGAGACCGGCGAGGTCTGCAAAGAGTCGTAAATTCTAACAGACAAGCAACACTGCGTCAAATAACCGCAGAAATCAATGTGGGACGTACAAGAGACTTGTCTGTTAGAACTGTGCGGAGAAATTTGGCTTTCTTGGGCTATTCCAGCAGAAGACCGACTCGATTGCCTTTACTGACAGAACGACATCGCTTGCAGCGACTCTCATGGGCACGTGAGCATATCGGTTGGTCCCTAGATGAATGGAAAACCGTGGCCTGGTCCGATGAGTCACGATTTCAGTTGGTAAGAGCTGATGGTAGGGTTCGAGTGGGGCGCAGACCCCACGAAGCCATGGACCCAAACTGTCAGCAAGGCACTGTTCAAGCTGGTGGTGGCTCCGTAATGGTGTGGGCTGTTTTTTCATGGCATGGACTTGGTCCTCTGGTACGACTGGACCGAACATTGACTGGAAATGCTTATGTTCATCTACTTGGAGATCATTTGCAACCATTCATGGACTTCATGTACCCAAACAACGATAGGATTTTTATGGATGACAATGCGCCATGTCACCGGCCCACAACTGTTCGCGATTGGTTTGAAGAACATTCTGGACAATTCCAACGAATGATCTGGCCACCTAGATCGCTCGACATGAATCCCATCGAGCATTTATGGGACATCATCGAGAGGTCTGTTCGTGCCCAAAATCCTGCACCATCAACGTTTTCACAATTATGGACGTCTATCGAGACAGCATGGCTCAATATTCCTGCAGAAAACTTCCAACGACTTGTTGAGTCCATGCCACGTCGAGTTGCTGCACTTCGCCGGGCGAAAGGAGGACCGACACGATATTAAGAGGTATCCCATGACTTTTGTCACTTCAGTGTATATATATATATATATATATGTGTGTGTGTGTGTGTGTGTGTACGGAATTTCTTCGTTAAGCATATTACACTCATGTCCATAAATTAAGGATAATTCAGAATTACACAGAAATTGAACTCTAAAATAAAAATTTCACCTGTAGAATTATCACACAAATCTTGAAGAAGAATATGCAAATTACAGGAAACCACCAGATGAAGCGGTTAGTACGTCACAATGACGAGAGTGTAAGAGAGGGGTATATAAGGAATGGTGGCAAAGAAGTAAAATTGTTCACAAGCGCTTTAAAAAAAGCCTTCAAATCACAAGTTTAAAGCAGTGCAATAACCGCATAGTTATGGCACAAAGGAAGCATTTGGATGATTTTTTACGCGGTAAAATTATCGGACGACTGAAATGGGGACGTACCCATCTGGAAGTATCCGAGGAACTTGGAATCGCCCAGAGTGTCATCTCCAGGCTATGGCAACGATTCCAAGATGATGGTAATGTGAGTAGATGTTACAGCACAGGTCGCCCCCGAGTTACAACGCCGAATGAGGACCGGTATTTAGCAGTTATTGCCAAAAGAAACAGACGGAGCACAGCATCAGACCTGTCTCGTCAGCTCTCTTCAGCTACCGGTACGACAGTTTCAAGGCAGACCATGTACAGACGCTTAGGGCACATTGGTCTATATGCTCGTAGGCCTGTCAGATGTGTTCCACTTACCGCAACTCACTGTCGCCTGCGATTAACCTGCAACAGAGAGCATGCATTGTGGACACCGCAACAGTGGTCTGGTGTGATGTTTTCCGACGAGTCCACGTTTAATTTGAAGTCTAATTCTCGCCGGACTTTCATATGGAGAGCGCCAGGTACCCGTTACCACCAAGAGAACACCATTGAACTACACCGTTACGGTGGTGCACGATGGCTCGTTTGGGGAGGAATTATTCTTGGTTCCAGAACTGACCTGCATGTTCAGAGTGTAACGATGACAGGCCGCATCTATCGGGATGTCATTCTGGAACAACATGTACGTTTGTTTCGTGGCGCCATGGGTGCTGAATTTCTGTTTATGGATGACAACACCCGTCCTCACAGTGCAAACATTGTAGACGAATGCCTTCAATTAGAGAATATCACCCGTATGGATTGGCCAGCATAATCACCGGACTTGAATCCAAGAGAGCATGTGTGGGATATGCTCGGCCGACGAATTGCAGCCCGTCAACCCCCTCCCACCTGTCAACCGGAACTTCGGAGGGCATTGCTTGATGAGTGGTGCAATACTCCCCAAGATCAGATTGATAATTTGATACTCAGCATGCCTAGGCGTTGTAAGGCCTGTATTGCATCGTCCGGGAGACATACTCCATATTAACCATCATACTAATCATGTTATACTGTTTTTTGTAAATAAGTTCTTTTTTGAAATTTGCTCCAGGGAGTAAAAATCGCAATTTTTATTAATTATGTCAAACATATAGCATCTCTTTTGCTCTTTACCTTTTGTTTAATAAATAGACTTTACAAATAAATCAAATTTGTTTTCCTTCTGTCTCTTTCTTTGCCTGAACTTCATTATCCTTTATTTATGGACATGAGTGTAAAAGAATGAATCTTTATCTCCGAATTGAAAGATCTCGAGCCTTGTTGTTGTTGTTGTTATCGTGTCCATGGATTTAAAATATAATTATCATTGTTAGATCAAGTCAAAAAACTTCTCGATAGCGGCCGCAAGCAATGGCGCCGCTTCGCTATACAGGACTTCTCTTAAGTTGGCCTCGATTGGCACCATACCCAATTGCAAAACATGGGGAGTAAGTGCTGGGCACTCAAGAATGTGCTTAGGTGTTAGGAAAGCGTTGCGGCAATTTCTGCAGCCTTTATCATTATTATTCTTTCTCGAGCCTTCTATCATTATTATTTCATTATCATTATTATTTCTAATACTTACCAACCTCTATTGGTTGTTTTTATATTTTAATATATATATTAAGGCTTACAATATTGTAGATAATTTATCTAACTCTGCTCTGTTTCTGCTACTAATAAGCATTTTGTGAAACAATTTCTTAAGACTTACGATAGTGAGTGACTGTATCTAACTCTAAAATACAAACACAAAAAATAGAGGCTGGTAAGTATTAGAAATAACGAGAGAATGATGCAAGGCTCGAGATCTTCTAATTCATAGCTAAAGATTCGTTTTTCATTATGCTTAACGAAGGTGGAAGGGTAAACTATTATCATGATATTTACCGGAGTCTATCAACTCCAGATATCTGCTTGTATGAGAATGTAAATGAAAATCTTCATTTACTTGAGATTTATCGTTTATTGCTTCCTTTGGGCGTATGCAATAATTTGAACTTGATTGAGTATGGGTGGGTACTCAATTAGTAAAGACATCAATATAGATTATAAAAAGCCATGATATTCAGTCTCATTTAAAATGGCTTTCAACAATGAAAAACATAATTAAAATATTCAGCAGCATATGAAAGATATAATTTATAGCCATGATATTTAATCATCACCTATTATTTACTACAATCTAATTTTGAAATCTTTACTAGAACTACTTTTATTGAAATGACTCAAAAAAATTAAAATAACCACCAACTCAGGTTATATAAAATAAACATAATTAGTCTTCTTTTTTCAATATTTCTATTTTGGGTAACAGTTCTTTCATCTTTTAACAGCATAAGAATTGACTATAGAAATAGAATACATCTTACAAAGTCCTGCATAGAACATTGTATTCATAAAAAGTAATCTTTAAGAAATTCCTTTTTCCGTAACAGTTCTTCCATCTTTCAACAGCATTAGAATTGCCTACAAGAAATAGAATACATCTTAAAAAAGGCTGCATAGAACATTGTATTCATAAAAAGTAATCTTTAAAAATTCCTTTTTCCGTAACAGTTCTTCCATCTTCCAATAGCATTAGAATTGCCTACAAGAAATAGAATACATGTTACAAAGGCTACATAGAACACTGTATGCATAAAAGGAATCTTTAAAAATTCTTTTTCCGTAATAGTTCTTCCATCTTTCAACAGCATTAGAATTGCCTACAAGAAATAGAATACATCTTAAAAAAGGCTGCATAGAACATTGTATTCATAAAAAGTAATCTTTAAAAATTCCTTTTTCCGTAACAGTTCTTCCATCTTCCAATAGCATTAGAATTGCCTACAAGAAATAGAATACATGTTACAAAGGCTACATAGAACACTGTATGCATAAAAAGGAATCTTTAAAAAATTCTTTTTTCCGTAATAGTTCTTCCATCTTTCAACAGCATTAGAATTGCCTACAAGAAATAGAATACATCTTAAAAAAGGCTGCATAGAACATTGTATTCATAAAAAAGTAATCTTTAAAAAATTCCTTTTTCCGTAACAGTTCTTCCATCTTCCAATAGCATTAGAATTGCCTACAAGAAATAGAATACATGTTACAAAGGCTACATAGAACACTGTATGCATAAAAGGAATCTTTAAAAATTCTTTTTTTCCGTAATAGTTCTTCCATCTTTCAACAGCATTAGAATTGCCTACAAGAAATAGAATACATCTTAAAAAAGGCTGCATAGAACATTGTATTCATAAAAAGTAATCTTTAAAAATTCCTTTTTCCGTAACATTTCTTCCATCTTCCAATAGCATTAGAATTGCCTACAAGAAATAGAATACATCTTAAAAAGGCTGCATAGAACATTGTATTCATAAAAAGGAATCTTTAAGAAATTCCTTTTTCCGTAACAGTTCTTCCATCTTTCAACAGCATTAGAATTGCCTACAAGAAATAGAATACATCTTAAAAAAGGCTGCATAGAACATTGTATTCATAAAAAGTAATCTTTAAAAAATTCCTTTTTCCGTAACAGTTCTTCCATCTTCCAATAGCATTAGAATTGCCTACAAGAAATAGAATACATGTTACAAAGGCTACATAGAACACTGTATGCATAAAAAGGAATCTTTAAAAAATTCTTTTTTCCGTAATAGTTCTTCCTTCTTTCAACAGCATTAGAATTGCCTACAAGAAATAGAATACATCTTAAAAAAGGCTGCATAGAACATTGTATTCATAAAAGTAATCTTTAAAAATTCCTTTTTTTCCGTAACAGTTCTTCCATCTTCCAATAGCATTAGAATTGCCTACAAGAAATAGAATACATGTTACAAAGGCTACATAGAACACTGTATGCATAAAAAGGAATCTTTAAAAAATTCTTTTTCCGTAATAGTTCTTCCATCTTTCAACAGCATTAGAATTGCCTACAAGAAATAGAATACATCTTAAAGAAGGCTGCATAGAACATTGTATTCATAAAAGTAATCTTTAAAAAATTCCTTTTCCGTAACAGTTCTTCCATCTTCCAATAGCATTAGAATTGCCTACAAGAAATAGAATACATGTTACAAAGGCTGCATAGAACACTGTATGCATAAAAGGAATCTTTAAAAAATTCTTTTTTCCGTAATAGTTCTTCCATCTTTCAACAGCATTAGAATTGCCTACAAGAAATAGAATACATCTTAAAGAAGGCTGCATAGAACATTGTATTCATAAAAAGTAATCTTTAAAAAATTCCTTTTTCCGTAACAGTTCTTCCATCTTCCAATAGCATTAGAATTGCCTACAAGAAATAGAATACATGTTACAAAGGCTGCATAGAACACTGTATGCATAAAAAGGAATCTTTAAAAATTCCTTTTTCCGTAACAGTTCTTCCATCTTCCAATAGCATTAGAATTGCCTACAAGAAATAGAATACATGTTACAAAGGCTACATAGAACACTGTATGCATAAAAAGGAATCTTTAAAAATTCTTTTTCCGTAATAGTTCTTCCATCTTTCAACAGCATTAGAATTGCCTACAAGAAATAGAATACATCTTAAAAAGGCTGCATAGAACATTGTATTCATAAAAAGTAATCTTTAAAAATTCCTTTTTTCCGTAACAGTTCTTCCATCTTCCAATAGCATTAGAATTGCCTACAAGAAATAGAATACATGTTACAAAGGCTACATAGAACACTGTATGCATAAAAGGAATCTTTAAAAATTCTTTTTTCCGTAATAGTTCTTCCATCTTTCAACAGCATTAGAATTGCCTACAAGAAATAGAATACATCTTAAAGAAGGCTGCATAGAACATTGTATTCATAAAAAGTAATCTTTAAAAAATTCCTTTTTCCGTAACAGTTCTTCCATCTTCCAATAGCGTTAGAATTGCCTACAAGAAATAGAATACATTTTACAAAGGCTGCATAGAACACTGTATGCATAAAAAGGAATCTTTAAAAAATTCCTTTTTCCGTAACAGTTCTTCCATCTTCCAATAGCATTAGAATTGCCTACAAGAAATAGAATACATGTTACAAAGGCTACATAGAACACTGTATGCATAAAAAGGAATCTTTAAAAAATTCTTTTTTCCGTAATAGTTCTTCCATCTTTCAACAGCATTAGAATTGCCTACAAGAAATAGAATACATCTTAAAAAAGGCTGCATAGAACATTGTATTCATAAAAAGGAATCTTTAAGAAATTCCTTTTTCCGTAGCAATCTTCCATATTTTAACAGCACTGGAATTGACAAAAGGAATACTTAGAATGCATCTTACAAAGTCTGATTTGTGCTGGTGCGAAGCACCTTGGCTGCAAAGCAGCCGCTATCTTCTATCTTGGGTTTTAGTCCTTTGATGTTTTGAGATAATATATTAAAAAACAAAGCAGGTAAAGACTAATAGGTGACTTGCCCAGATATATAATAGACATATATATAAAGAATTAAAAGAAAGATACACATGAAATTTTGAAGTAATCTAAACAAACAGAGGAAGGTTTTCATTTATTCATTTTTTATTTTTTCATTTATATTTAATATATAAACATAGAAAAACAATTAATAAGCAGAGTTGAAGAAAACGGTTTGAGATATATACAAGTAAACAGATGGAATTAATCTAGAAAATTAAAAAAAAAGTACAAGGTAAGGAGAAATGATTGCGAAAACGCATTGGGTAAAATAAGGCGGGAACAAGTCAGGGGTGGGAAGTGGAATCAATTATGAGAGAAGTTCGAGGACGTTTAGCATTTTTGGGATTTTGGATGTCATAATCTGGGAGCCTTTTGATTAAATCGTTTTGAATATTAGGAAGATTCGAGTAAAAGTTATGGGCAAGCTTTTGAATAAATTGGGGAATTGTTTGCAACTTGAGAGAATGGTGGATATCACTATTACGGAAAAACCAGGGGGCATTAATGATCATTCGAAGAATTTTATTTTGCAAGCGGCAAATAATATTAATATTGGTCTTAGCAGCGGATCCCCAAACCGGGCTAGCATATGTTATTGTAGGCCTCATGTAAGTTTTATAAAGAAGAAGTTTAATGTCTATGGTGGTTGGAGAGTTATGGCAAATTAAAGGATAGAGGATACGAATGAGTTTATTGAATTTATCGCGGATGTGTATAATGTGTGGAAGATAGGTGAGATTTTTATTGAGAATAGCACCGAGATATTTAGCTTGTTTTGACCAGATAACATTCTCTCCGTAGATAGAGATAGTTTGAGAAGGAATGCGTTTGTGTGAGAAAAAGACTGCTTCAGTCTTACTAACATTTAATTTGATTTTCCATTTAGTAAGCCAGCACTCAAGAAGATGAATGTAATTTTGAAGGTACTTGACGAAAAAATTAGTGTTGCGGTGTTGTGAAATGATGGCTGTGTCATCAGCATAAAGGCTAAGTGTAATGTTAGATTTTTGTGGAATATCACTCATGAAGAGTGTAATCTTACAAAGTCCTGCATATAACATTGTATTCATAAAAAAGAAACTTTAAAAAATTCCGATTTCCGTAGCAATCTTCCATATTTTAACAGCACTGGAATTGACAAAATAAATACTTAGAATGCATCTTACAAAGCCCTGCATAGAACATTGTATTCTTAAAAAGGAATCTTTACAAAATTCCTTTTTCCGTAACAGTCCTTCCATCTTTCTACAGCATTAGAATTGACTGCAAAAATAGAATATATCTTAAAATTCCTGCATAGAGCATTGTATTCAAACAATTTAAAAAAAGGAATCTTTAAAAAATTGCTAGAAATTTCTCACATATTCATCTGAGGAAGAGTTTATCACTTAAATATAGATAACAATCAAAAAACACTTGCTATGGCAACGTTGAAAAGAAGAGAATTGCTAACTTCTTTCAAAAATTTATAAAAATGTTTGCATAACTAAAAATGGATTTTTATGTTGTCTTCCCAAAGTTCTTACAGATAATTAGACTAATCTCTTTAAATTGCTTTTGAAAATAAAATGACCAGTTCAGCTTAATTAGTTGATAGACGGAATTCATTTACCTAATTATTCAATATTGCAGGCTTGGGAGATTTTATGAATCTTAAAAAATATTTTGGAGGCGTGCAATGGAGCGGGCAATTACTTCCTCCGCCAAGATATTGATCGAATATTTGTCACGAACATTAAGTTTTAGTAAAATGCTTCGGTACTTTAATACTTCCCTACTTAAAAACGAAAAAAAAAACAAAAATTGGGGAAGGGGGAGTGCAAAAAAGCAAAAAGATCGATGCAACTGCAACTCAAACAATTCCGATTTGCATTTTATCTCGTATAAGTTAAAAGATTTTGAATTGGTTAACTAACAAGATAAATGTTGCTGAAGTAGTTGCTGAATTAACCATTAAGTTGCGTTTTACGACATTTTAGTCTTCAACGATCTAGTTGGTCTTTACTTTATTTATTTCTTTTCTTATGTAAAAGTGGAAATTTTCGAATTGAGTCACTTGAGTTGTGGTTTACAATTGAGTTTTGGATAGGGCCCTATATATCTTTGCTTTGAAGTATGTTACTTCGAAAAAGAGTGTGTTAATTTTAGAAACTTTTCAGAACTTATTTTAGTTGGAAAAATAATCTTTTAGCCTTTTTATACAAAATTAATAAGTTTCTTCTTTTAAAGTTTAGTTTTATTTTCTTATTTCACGTAAAAAAGTTTCAAAATACTTCCTATATTAACATACTTGAGGATCAAAACAGTTAAATATGGAGTTCAATTTCTGCTCTTAAAATTTTATATTAATAATAATTTAAAAAGAATAGTTATTTGTAAAATCAAATTATATTTAATTTAATATGATTCTACGTCTAAACTAATATTCTCGTAAAACTTCAAGAATCTATATTTTTTATGGCATTTAGTTTGGTTGTGCACACTTTTGGCTAATTAGAACGAGACCTACAATTTAACTGGATTCCAAACCATTAACAAACATCCCTTCTACAGCCAAGATTCGAATCTGGAGCCTGTAATACCAGAGGCCAGAGCCTAGCCACTTGACCACAGGCCACTTTTATGGTGTTTAAGAAATACTATGTTTCCATTGTTTTTTTACATTGGGCCTCTATTGTCTTCTACTTATTATATGTAAATAAAAAAATCGATACAGAAATAATAGGAATTTCAGTTTTTTATCTAAATCAGTATTGAAATTATTCGATGTAAAATTCTTTGAAATAAATCACATGATACTAATATTAACAAATCAAATGCAATACAATAATAAAGTGAAAAAGTAACAAGGTGGCAATTAAAAAAAGGAAAAGGAAATTAGAATTTAATTAAGGAAATTAATTTAATCCTTGGCATTGCTTTGTTAAATCTTCATAATTTACTTTTTTTTAATTATTTTTAACTTACTTTCGGTTTTTTTGGTTATGTAATGTGCTAAAATAACGAAATTAAATGAGTAAATTGAAACTTTGTATCTATTTCAAAACTATTTTCATATAAAAAGATCGATACAGAAATCATAGTTCAATTTTTCCTCTAAATCAGTATTAAAATTATTCTGTGTTACATTGTTTGAAATAAATCATGATACTAATATTAAAAAGCAAATACTTTAGAATAGTAAAATGGAAAATTGAAAAGGGAAATGACTTCGTTTTTAATCCTTGGCCTTGCTTTGTTAAATCTTCATTATTTATTTATTCTTTTTTACTATTTTAAATTTCCTTTCGGTTTTTTTTAACTATGTAATTTGATAAAATAACGGTTCAGTTCTTCACTTAAATCAGTATTGAAACTATTCGATGTAAAATTGTTTGAAATCTAAAACATTAGAATAATCAAATACATTAAAATTAATCAAATATATTAGAGTAACAAAGTGGCAATTAAAAAAGGAAAATGACTTCATGTTTAATCATTAGCATTGCTTTGTTAAATCTGCAATTTTCTATCCTTTTTTTTAATTATGTAATGTGTTAAACTAAATGATTAAATTGAAACATTGTATATATTACAAAACTACTTAAAAAACTACTTGTATATAAAAAAAAAGTGATACAGAAATCATTGGAGCTCAATTTTCCATCTAAATCAATATTGAAACTATTCGATGAAAAATTGTTTGAAATAAATCATATGATACAATTATTAACAAATGAAATACATTAGAATAATAAAATAGTAAAAAAGGGGAAATGAATTCGTTTTTGAACCTTGGCGTTGCTTTGTTAAATCTTCATTATTTACTTTTGTTTCATTATTTTTAATTTCCATTCGTTTATATATTTTTTTTTATTATGTAATGTGCTAAAATAAGGAAACTAAATGAGTAAATTAAAACTTTATATCTATTAAAAAACTATTTAAAATCTTTTAATTGCCTGTACTTTATATAGAAGTGGATGAGTTGAAACTTCAGAAAACTGAACTGAAATTACATCATCTTTAATATTGATATTCATTAAATCCAAGTGAAAACTTTTGAAGTGCCAATAACGAGTTAAGTGATATGAAATTCCTTAAAGTTCTGCAATTTCGCAAACTTTTGCAAAGATCTAATAATATTAATTCCACTATTGCAACTGATATGAACTTCGTTCAAGTTTTACTTCAATAAATCTTATTTTAAATTCTGATGTAAACAATAAGTACTGAAAAGAGTATTAATAATATCAGAAAGTTCCTTCGTATTTTATCTGAAATTCTTCAGTACTAGAAATGATTGGAAACCGTTAGCGAAAATAATAGAGACTAACACGAGTATCTATGAAATAAAAAACGAAATAATGATAATCTCGATTTCAAATTTTCTTGGAAAAGCCTCTAGTCATATATCTTTATTTTATGTGCTGAAGAACGAAACAAAAAGTTTTGAGAGCAGAACTATTCTTTCACAAACTATTGGTTTTGTTTGAATTGAGTACAAGTTTCTAAAAACTTAAAGTTTATATTTAGGAAAACGCTATTTAGAAATTAAATAAAAACATCGCATTGTTTAAGATAATAAGTTTAATATGTTACTCAACAAATACCTGATGCCAATAATTTCTTTGGTAAATATTAGATAAGAAGTATTGACTTAAGATGTAATATAAATTTTTTTGAAGCAATGAGCTAGAAAATAATCCATTTTTTACATCAATAATCAAGTTATACATCGATATTTTCACATTTCATTCTGTTTGAAATACAGGGTGATTTACACAGAGTGAAATACAGGGTGAAATACAGGGGAATACAAGAGTGTTCTTTTTTACAGCTTTTTGAAAGTGGGACTTTAATCATAAAGTCCCACTTTCAAAATGCTGTAAAAAAGAACACTATTCACAATGAGTTCAAATTTGAACTGAAGATACTTGAAGAAGGGGGAAATAGTATGGTATCAAAAAAAAGTTCCACCAATTTTTCCTATCCAATTTGGTATGACCTTGCCGTGGTGGATGGGCGTTTCACTGACAATGTCACAACTGTTGAATGACTTTTAAGTCATTGTTTCCGCCAAAAAAAAAAAAAACGAAACAATCAAGCACACTGAACACTACAGTCGGTTTAATGTGCAACTCATGTCAAATACGTTGTAATTTCGATTTAAAATATCCCTGGCTGCTGAATTCACTTTCTTTATGCCGCTTACAGTGCCATCTATTAATATACTTCGGACTTTTTTTGTATGCCGCACCGTTTCGCCCTTCTTCAAGTATCTTCAATACGAATTTGAACTCATTGTGACAAATGGTTCTTTTTTTTTACAGTATTTTGAAAGTGAGACTGTAGCTATAATCACCCTGTATTAATCAAAGTTTCAAATTTTTTTTTTCGTTGATGAATATTTTTTACCTCCGATTTTATATATTTTATCACTTAATTTGTTCATGAGTTTGTTAAAAAAGTCCTTTGAGAAAATATTTTTAAAAAATGTTTAGTCTCACTGTATTTCATATATTTTCAGATCCAAAAAAAAAAAAAAAAAAAAAAAAACTCCAAAAAAAACAATACGTAAAGGATGCGTAATAAATAAAATCTGTAATTTTAATTTTAATGTACATAATTTTAATAATATATTAATTTTAATATACATAATAAATTATATACTATAAATATTTGTTAAAACCTTTTTTAAACAAATATTTTCTCAAAATGTAATTGACTTTTTAGAGGTTACCATCAAACTATTTACCACTAACTACTTGTAAAATACTTAACATTTTAGCTTCAAATTTTGTTCAATGATTTATTTTCCAAAGATAAATACTAACTCTAACAGACAGGCTGCCGATCCCAAAGTTATTCCTCCTAGACAAGTTACCCCAAACATCAGTTTTGCTTCCACGCATAAAAACAATGTAAACGCAACTGCAGCTCTACCTCCTTCAACTTTTGTAAATCAAAACCAACCAAGTTCACTACCTGGCATTGAAGATCTCAACTTATTCCAAAATGCTGTTATATTAATGAAAGAATTTATTTCCCTTTTCACTGATATCAAAAATCTTCCAAATTTAATCAATCAAATTAATTCTACCAACAATAAAGCTGACAAGCTACAAATCTTTGCCAACTGTATGTGCTCCAAACCATCTAACAATGCCACGTAGTGACTATATTGTTTACAGGACTTGGTAGTTGAAACGTTTTCGTTTCCCCTACCCCAGGCTCTGCTCTTCTATCGTTCACTTGCAACTGACCTTATACGATTCGCAGATTTCCCCCGTCATTACCAGTTCATCCTCTCTTAACAAACTGATCTTAAACGTTTTTGTTATTTTTAACTTGTACTCTCCTCTTTTTACTTTGTTATTTTAATTATTAAATTATAATTAATAATTATTAAATACTTTATTGAAAAGAAGGAAAAAAACTTCTCTTCTCCATATATTATTATCTCTATTTTAATTGTTTTATTTTTAATGCAATGGGCTTAAAGCTAAAGTAACTTCCCTCTCATATGCAAAGAAGGAGTTAGCGGTTACCCATACCAAGGAGCTCCGTCAACCTACAAATCGTCGTCGTCTTTAATGATTTATTGTTATGTTATTAAAGCTCTTTAAGAAATGAAAATTTCTTTTATCAATTAGGAATCCGCTTCCTCCACTAGGCGTTACCTCTTTTTAATAATAAATGAGAATTCAAAGCAGGAACTAAGCATGCAATTGGAAGTACATCATTAATTCAACAAAGCGTGCTTTTTCCCATTCGTTCTTATCCAATTGGTAAAGTAGTGCCAAAATAAGTGATGTATTATCACATGTTCATTTCATTGATGAATTATATTTTTAGCATTTTAAACATTTTGCCACATCTTTTCTCTAATTTGGAAATTGATTCTATGTTTCTTTATCATCATCATGTTATTTACGTTATTTAATCAAGTTATCATGTTGTTTACGTTATTTAATCAAGTTATCATGTTATTTAATTATTTGGGGATTCAAAAATGACAATTCTATGGTAAGAAGGAAATCTATTTATATTTTATGTATCTACAAGTGCTTAAAAAATAAATATTAACGTAGCATAAATAATTTTTATAGTATTCATTGTCTAGATGTCTAAATTGTGAAGATTATAAAGAATTTAACGAGTGATTTGAAACACATAGTATGTAGGGACTTTGTATTCATTATGGATATAATAAAATTTGTATTATGAATAATATTTACTTGAAAAGAAGTCCATATACATGCAAATCATTAGAAAATCTTGAGTTCATTTCGAGATTTCGTGTACAGTTAAAACATAGTAAGTGGCATTAATTATAATTGCAATAATAATGTGAATTAATGGTTTTTTAATAATCAATTATTATAATCTCTATTCAAAATGTATAGAAATAGAGAATTTTTTTCTTTTATGAATTTTACACACGGGAGAAAAAATTTTAAAAAAAATACGAAGTGTGCAGAGTATTGCAGACATTGATTTATTTGTACCTTTTAAATCTTTCTTTTTAATAGAATGATAAATAAGAACTCCAACTTTATGATACAGTATTTTGCATTTATATTTACGAATAACTGTTATTTACATTTGTTGTGCGTCTCAGTGCCCTGCAGTGCGGGTCTGACATCCCATGAGTAAGTCATTCTGTAATTTAACATTATGATATTTTTTTTCTAATGCAGCTGGCAAATAGACCGCGATCTTTAATGCCATAAGAACTGCACCGACGTTACTCACTTTGTACTACCCAGGGGGCGCGTGTAACTTGAAGATAAGCCACGTACGCGGAGTAACAATGCCCCCGCAACCCTCTACGATCCTGTTAGACCGGGACCTACGGTTTAAAGTGGATTCCGAACCACTAACAAATACCCATGGCAACGCCGGGATTTGAACCCGATACCTGTGGTACCGAGCGCCAGAGCTGTGGTATCGGGTTCAAATCAGGGCCACTCGGCCATCAGGACCATAACTTTATGATATAACATTTTGCATTTTTATTTACAAATGACTGTTATTTACATTTGTTGTGGGCCTTAATCATCAGTGTTATGCAGTACGGGATGGACATCCCATGAGTAATCTACTGATGGATGGATAGAAGTGGGTAGCTTCTGGTGTGATGTAGCTCCCGTAGGTAGAAGTCTGACTTGGTTCCGATTGAAGAAGGAGGGCAGTACCTTCAGGGAGGACTTTTAGAGGAACCTGCCCTTCTTATCGCATGGGAGAACATCGGGAAAACTCCCACCAGGTAGTCCGACTCACGAGGCAAGATGCTGAACATCACAAATGCCATTGAATCTCTACGTTTTTTAAAAGAGTGTCTACAACAAAGTCGTCAGCTGATTGTACTTCAACCCTAATGCCCACCAGCCGCGCACGTTGACACTGAGTCACGAGTCGGGCTATTTGCATTTAAAAAAAATAAAACGATTAAAAAACAAACCGTTTTGACTTTGCAATTGTACTGACTACTTAGTAATATTTCAATCAAAGAATTAAAATTTATTTAAACATTTCATGTTAAATTTAATCAATATTCACTTTCAGAATGTCTTGGCTTATGCGCTTAATTAATGAAACATTTTTTTTTTCAATTAAGTTCATTTTCTGTGTTAATGATTTTTAGAAAATTACATTTTATGGCGATAAATAGAATTTGAATACAATGTTTTGTTAGATGCAACATTAAGTAAACTTAAACGTTCTTTTAATCGCCGACTGTTTTCAGTCTTTTTTATTAAGACAGGTTTTTCATTCTGAGGCTCTCTTCTTTTAGGGGGAAAATTGCCTTTAAATGCATCTCCTTATTTATTCTCTTCCATATACATGCTTTCGCACTTAACAGTCATCGTTAACGATTCCATTTATCGTCCGCTTGACACAGAAATGAGCCGGGGTCTGTTCTGTTTCCATCATCCGCTTCATTTGATCCATCAGATACCAAACATTTGCCATGTATGAATGTTGTGCTTTTCCAGACGCTTCATTTGTAGCACAGTCTCAAATTACGAGAGGAGATGGGGGACAATTTCCAAATTAACAAAGGGATAAATATGTTAGCTTTACCCTTTCAAGATTTGGAGACAATAGCATCGAAAGTATAAGAAGATATTGAATGATTCAATTTTTTATACCTATTTTAAATTGTTTAATTACTCTATAATCCTCCAGATGGTCTTATTAATATTCTTCAGATGGTCCTATATTCTCCAAATTATATAATCCTCCAGATAGTCTTATTAATATCCTTCAGATTGTCCTCTATCCTCCAGATTATATAATCCTCCAGATGGTCTTATTAATGTTCTTCAGATGGCCCTATATCCTCCAGATTATATAATCCTCCAGATAGTCTTATTAATATCCTTCAGATTGTCATCTATTCTCCAGATTATATAATCCTCCAGATGGTCTTATTAATATTCTTCAGATGGTCCTATATCCTCCAGATTATATAATCCTCCAGATAGTCTTATTAATATCCTTCAGATTGTCCTCTATCCTCCAGATTATATTATCCTCCAGATGGTCTTATTAATATTCTTCAGATGGTCCTATATCCTCCAGATTATATAATCCTCCAGATAGTCTTATTAATATCCTTCAGATTGTCCTCTATCCTCCAGATTATATAATCCTCCAGATGGTCTTATTAATATTCTACAGATGGCCCTATATCCTCCAAATTATATAATCCTCCAGATAGTCTTATTAATATCCTTCAGATTGTCCTCTATCCTCCAGATTATATAATCCTCCAGATGGTCTTATTAATATTCTTCAGATGGTCCTATATCCTCCAGATTATATAATCCTCCAGATGGTCTTATTAATATTCTTCAGGTGGTCCTATATCCTCTAGATTATATAATCCTCCAGATGGTCTTATTAATATCCTTCAGATTGTCCTCTATCCTCTAGATTATATAATCCTCCAGATAGTCTTATTAATATCCTTCAGATGGTCCTATATTCTTCAGATTATATAATCCTCCAGATGGTCTTATAAATAAGAAATGTTGCACACATAAAATCAATTGTATTAAATGATTGTGGTTGTATGATTTGATTCATTCGTTTTGAATCGTTCATACAAGGCTGATTTAAAATAATTTACTCAAAAAGTGTTTTAGCAGATACAGAACGTTTTAAAAAGATTTAAATGTTTTAAAGTTGGTCAGATATATAAAAAAAGTTAACAAAAACCTTATTTTTTTCATAGGGATCTGGGGATATTTGGATAGGATGTTCATGATAACAAAATAACTGTCTCCAACTGTTTTCAACAACGAAATTTATTAAGAAATTAAATCTACTATTTACTGGAGGGCCAGAAAAAACACGTCCTGAACACATGGACTTTTATTATGATGCTTCTAGCATTTTAAATTTTTATCCTTAGAATATTTAACTTGTTTTTAACTGTTTTAAAAGAATTTTTGAACTAACCCAAATAGTTCTTTAAATTTTTTTCCATCACTTGATTAAAAGTAGAGGGCAATTTTCTCCAAATGCGAATTTTAAAATTCCTGATAATATTTACTAAAACTATGTGCCTTTTAAGTTATTTAAATTGTTAATGACCTTGAATTTTTGAACAGAAGAAAAGACACACTAGCAAAGTATAATGTAGAAATAGATCGTAGAAAATATGTAAAACTGTATTTTTAGATGAATTATTAAATTACAACTTCATTATATGATGTTTTATGTATTATATTCAAATTTGCTTTCCAAATATATATATTTTTTTAGTTTGTTTATTTTTAACATTTTCTTGTTCGTATAGCGCAAGCAATCATTACGTAATTAAAATAATTAACTCTGTAATTATAATGATTAACTCTGATGTAGTTGTTTTTTGTAAGACAGAGAAAGTGAATAAGGCCCATCTACTTGTTTGCTCGGGACAGGAGTCTAACTTACAACAGCATGGGGATTTCTGTACTCTGTACTGGAGGGCAGGAAAAATCTTGTCCTGATTACATGAACTTTTATTACGGTTCTTCCAGCATTTTAAATTGTTATCCTTAGAACATTTAACTTTTTAAAACTGTTTTTAAGGCCATTCGGTCATTTTTGTTAAGAATGTCTTTTCTTTTCCCTTTGTAATTTCGATTTGTTTATAATATTTTTCCTAAGGTAAATGGCCAAATTTGTATAAATTGAGTTGAAATAAAGCTATAGGTAACAACAAATAATAATTAACTGGGAATTTAACAGTAACTTTACATATATGTTTAAATTGATCTTGCATGTTTTTAAAGCAAGGAACTATAAATAAAACAAAAAAACATTTCTAATCACTATATTACTCAAATTTGACAACAGATACGCAGTGTTGTGGATAGTTATATACAATTAGTGTTTTGTACTAATGAGAGCAACCTGTCACTCAAATCTGATAGCGTAGTTAAAAGACTGTAAACGAATCAATTAATATTAAATTAAAAACAAAAAAAAAACATTTCTAATCACTATATTACTCAAATTTGACAGCAGATAAGCAATGTTGTAGATAGTTATATTATATACAATTAGTGTTTTGTACTAATTAGAGCAACCTGTCACTCAAATCTGATAGCGTAGTTAAAAGACTATAAACGAATCAATTAATATTAAATTAAAAACAAAAAACATTTCTAATCACTATATTACTCAAATTTGACAGCAGATAAGCAATGTTGTAGATAGTTATATTATATACAATTAGTGTTTTGCACTAATTAGAGCAACCTGTCACTCAAATCTGATAGCGTAGTTAAAAGACTATAAACGAATCAATTAATATTAAATTAAAAACAAAAAAACATTTCTAATCACTATATTACTCAAATTTGACAACAGATAAGCAGTGTTGTGGATAGTTATATTATATACAATTAGTGTTTTGTACTAATGAGAGCAACCTGTCACTCAAATCTGATAGCGTAGTTAAAAGACTGTAAACGAATCAATTAATATTAAATTAAAAACAAAAAACATTTCTAATTACTATATTACTCAAATTTGACAGCAGATAAGCAATGTTGTAGATAGTTATATTATATACAATTAGTGTTTTGCACTAATTAGAGCAACCTGTCACTCAAATCTGATAGCGTAGTTAAAAGACTATAAACGAATCAATTAATATTAAATTAAAAACAAAAAAAAAAAACATTTCTAATCACTATATTACTCAAATTTGACAACAGATAAGCAGTGTTGTGGATAGTTATATTATATACAATTAGTGTTTTGTACTAATGAGAGCAACCTGTCACTCAAATCTGATAGCGTAGTTAAAAGACTATAAACGAATCAATTAATATTAAATTAAAAACAAAAAACATTTCTAATCACTATATTACTCAAATTTGACAACAGATAAGCAGTGTTGGGGATAGTTATATTATATACAATTAGTGTTTTGTACTAATGAGAGTAACCTGTCATTCAAATCTGATAGCGTTGTTAAAAGACTGTAAACGGATCAATTAATATTAAATTCTGAATAAAACAAGTTGGAATCGCTAAAATAATATTGATTTTTATCACTCATTCTCATAAAGAGAGATTTTAAAAACTTCCTTCTACCACTTCCTTTTCTTTCCATCAATGTCTGAGTTCCGAAGATCAGTTTGCTTTGACTGACTATCATAACATGTCCAGATATATATTTTTTAAAATATTTTCTCAGTGATCTTTTTAGCAAGATCCTCCATATATTTTTATGCCAGAATTTCCTTCAAAAACTTCCCTTCTGGCTAAAGACACTTTTATCGCATAACTTTGAAGGTCAGTTTGGTAGAACCGTCAGAACTTCTCAAAATCCTTATAGATTGGGGTTTTTTTTTTGTTGAGTATTATCCTTATTTAAAGATTAAATAGTTTTCTCATTAATGAATAAATGGGCCATCAACTTAAGTCTAAATCTTTTTTTTCGTTATAAAGACTTTGTTTTAAAAAGTTTCATATAGCTTATCTAAAACATCTGTAGAATTTTTTTCCTGAAAGTCAGGAAGTAAATTTTTATAAACTTCCGTTTCTTATTAATTTTAAAGATAAAACCTCTATATTTTGCTATAAAAGACATTTTGTTGTAACCATTTAAAAAGTTTTTAAAAAAAATAACAAATATTTTCAACATTTTTTTGTTTTTGTTTCTTATCCCACTTGGTAGACAGCAACATCTATTCAAATCCAAGAGCCCACGAGTCTCATGGAAGGGGGGAAGGGGGGCAGCTTCATTTGTGATGGATCACCCGTAGGTAGAAGGCTGACTTGCCTCTGTTACGCTGAACGAGGAGGGCAGTACTTTCGGGAGGAATTTTAAGTGAAACTCCCTTCATTTGCGTAATGTGTGGGAGAAAACCCGGTAAACTTCCACCAGGCAGTCCAGGCAGATGGAACCTCAGCCCTAATGTTCACCAGCAGCGCACTTTACCTCTGAGCCCAGCGTCGGGCTCAAAAGGCGTAATTGGTGTAGATAGCGTGTTGGGTCTCCGAACTAGAGGAGACAAGTTCGAAACCCATCAAGCTTATGTGTTTATGTTACGGATGAACATGAGAAAAATTAAGGTCAGAAAATCCTTCATGTTACGCAAGTATGGAGGGAGAAGAATACGAGAGTGCCAGATGCCACTACCAAAAACATATGATGCGTTGCCACTGCGACATATAATCGGTTTACCACTGAGCCACGAGTCCGGTTCAACATTTTTGAATGATGACTTCCACATCAAGAAAATCTTTTTTCTTCGGAATTTTATTCAAATAATTGAATTATTATGATGTGAATATTTTAAATTAACAAAATAGCTGTCTAAAAGTATAATATTGTTCGCATGAAGTCTGTTATTATTAAGGCTGTATTCAACAACGAGATTTATTAAGAAATTAAATTTCTAATTTTTCAATTTTTAAAAGAAACCTATGAAAAATACAATTATTGCAATCAAAATAATGATCATAATTTGATTTCCAGCAAAATTAAATCTCAGCAAAATAAATATACACTCAAGAGCCAAAACATTATGACCACCCCTACATTTTGCAATGAACTCGCCTGGATGACGTGGAAGGCACGTGATCAGGTGGAAGTGGTATTTAACTAGTATTAAGTGGTGGTATTAATCCATGCCAAGGCGGGTTGAAGCTGTGTTGCGCGCCAAAGGTGGGCCAACTCTTTATTGACAGGTGGTCATAATGTTTTGGCTCTTGAGAACTTATTTTTGAAAACGACTTGCAACTGAGACAATTATACTGAATTAAATCCATTTTTGTATCATATGAAAAAAATTGTAAATGAGACAATTATACTGAATTAAATCCATTATTTTACCATTTGAAACAAAAATTGCAACTGAGACAACAATAGTGAATTAAATCAATTTTTGTACCATATGAAAAAGAATTTTGCAACTGTGATAATTATACGGAATTAAATAAAATTTTGTACCATATAAAAAAATCTGGTGAAAATAAGATTTAAAACAAAACTTAAACGAATTTTCATAACTTATGCTATTTATCATTTTCAAGTTTACAATAACCGGCTCGTGGCTCAGTGGCAACGCGCCCCGGTGGTGAGCATTAGGGCTGAGCTTCAATCTGCTGGCGACGTTGTTGTAGACTCTGTTTAAAAAAACGAAGAAACTCGATGGCGTTTGTGATATCAACATATTCCCTCATTAGTATGACTGCCAGGCGGGAAATTTCCGGGTTTTCTCCTACACTATACGTAAAAGAGGGGTACTTCACCCTAAAAGTCTCCCCGAAAGGCACTGCCCTCCTTCTTCAGCGACTCGGACTCAAGTCAAACTTCTACCTACGAGTGCTCCATCACAACAAAAGCTGCCCCCCTTTTCCTCTTTCCATGAGACCACACTGGTTCTTGGACTTGGTCTAGATGTTGCTGTCTACCGAGTGGGATAAGAAACACAGCTTAGTTTACTATACATAAGTTCTTAAATTAAATAAAACATTCATTTTTAAGATATAAAAAGTCTGTTAAAACATCGTCGCTATATGAGATATTCATCATCATCACCTGCGCAACAGCCCCATGGTGGGGCAAGGCAGTCTTCCTACTGAGATGTGTTTTTTTTTTCGTGGTAGGATTGTCAGCCCTGCGGACAACGCTCTACATTCATATTATACCTAGACCTACTGCTTAAATTGTATTTCAAACCAATATAAACATCCATGGCATCAACTGGACTCGAACCCAAAGCTATTGACACTGAGCTCCAGTCACTCGGCAGTCAGGACTCTTACGGGATGTTCAGTAATTATACAATCAATCTTAGCTTAGCTACATTCTAACGTCCGAAGAAATAAGAAATGCGAATTATTTATTAGGATTAATTAAATAGAAATTTTAACTGAAATGCATTTTTCATATTATTAAGAATAGTAATTTTAACCTCATTTGATTTAAAAACTAAATGAACATAAAAAAAAATAAAGCTTTTCGCATAGTGCCTTAATCCTAAATAAATTTCATGTTTAATTACCAATGATTCTGCCTCCTAGTATAAAAAGTAAATAATCCTAAATAACAGTGGATGCTCCCCTTTTTGCTGCTGCTCAACTTAATTAAGTGCGACTCCTGCAATTCGATTAAGCGAGCAATGCTTAAACTCGTTAGCTGCATTTCAGTCTCTTCGCTTTCAGTAGGAAACGGGAGTTTTGTTACCATTTCCAATGAAGTCGACTTCGTGTCTCCATTATTATTCATTGTTTGCCGCTACACTCAGAAGACTTTTTCTAAACCAACTGGTGGTAATTTAGGGGAATTATTAGAATAATATGGGGAACTCTTTTTTGGTATTTCCCGCCTTTATCATTAATTACTTTTTTCACTTTCATTCATTTCAGATATTAGGTTTTCATAATAAGCATAACACATTTATTTATAACACACATAAGAATAGCGATTATATTGATTGATTTATACAGTTATTCTTATAATTAGTTTATGTAAGTAATAAATTAATTGGCGCTAGGTACCGCAGGTTTCGGGTTCAAGTCCTGGTGGTGCCATGATTGTTTGTAGTGGTTCGGAAACCACTTTAAGGCGTAGGTCCTGGACTAATATGACTGTAGAGCATTGGGCGTAAAAAGACAACAACTCATGTCTCGAAATCTGCCATTAGGCAGACGGTCTTTGCCCACCATGGGGCTGTTGCGCCAATGATGATGACGAAGTAGTCAATTAAAATTAGAGAAAAATCAGTGAAGAATGGTACGTTAAGCGTTATTCTACAGCTGGTAAATGTTACACGTTTTAAAGATCTATGCCAATTAGAATTGCATACCTCTCGATATAAAAGTTTTTCTGTTACCAAATAAAAAAATATTTAATGTTTACATTAAGTATATATCTTTTTCTAAACAAGTTAAAAAATATTGAACAAAATAAATAACTTAAAAAATATTATTGTATGGGAAAATATGCATTCATCTAATATTCATTTTGTATCATTTATATAGCAAATGACTTTGTATCATTTTTATAGCCTTTACTTAAACAAAATTTATAAATTTTGTTCCTGATCAGCTAATTTAGTTAAGCAAACACTCTTAACTAGTGTTGAACAAGTTCTGGAGTATTTCATTTTTTTTTTAACCGACTAATACCCGTGATAATTTTGGAGAATTATAAGAATATTATGGGCAATTCCTTTTTTTGGTATTTCGTGTCATTATCACTAATTACTTTTTTCCCTTTCATTCATTTCAAATATTAGGTTTTCATAATAAGCATAACACATTTATTTGTAACACATAGCATAGCACTTTCTTCTTTGGTTTATACGATTATTCATATAATTAGTGCATGTAAGTAATCAATTAAAATTAGTGTGAAATCATTGAAGAACGACACTTTAAGCGTTATACTGCAACTAATATGTAAATTTCATACATGTTGCTATGCTGCAACTGGTAAATGCCACACGTTTTAAAGACTTAAACCAATTAAAATTAAGTAACTCTCGACATAAAACTTTTTTTTTTGACAAATGAGAAAATTATTTAATGTTTACTTTAAGTATATAAGTTTTCTAAGCAAGTTGAAACAATATTGAACAAACTAACCAAGTTAAAAAATATTATTGTATGAGAAAATATGCATTCATCTAATCTTAATTTTGGATAATTTATACAGCAAATTTCTTTTGTTTAAACAAATTTATAGATCGTTTTTGATCAGTTATTTTAGTAGAAATTTTCAGCAAATTCTCTTAACCCGTGTCGAACTAGGTTTGAAGTATTTGATTTTTTTAAATTTTCTAACACTAGTGTTAAGTTTGGGTAATTATTAGAATAATATGGGGAATTCTTTTTTTTTATATTCCTTGTCGTAACCATTAATTACTTTTTCAGTTTTATTCATTTCAAATACTAAGTATAGCACATATAAGCATATACTATTTCTTCATTAATTTATACTGCTATTCCTATTTTATATAAGCAAGCAATTTTTTTTCCAATGCAGCTGGCGAACAGACATGGACGTCTTGGATGCCCTAAGGCAAGCGCTGCACAGACGTTACTCACTTTGCATTACCCAGAGGGCGCGTGTAACTTGAAGATAAGCCACGGACGCGGTGTAACAATGCCCCCGCAACGCTCTACGATCGTATTAGACCGGGACCTACGGTTTAAAGTGAATTCCGAACCACTACAGACATCCATGGCACCGCCGGGACTCGAACCCGATACCCGTGGCACCGAGCGCCACAGCGCTAGCCACTCGGCCATTCAGGCCCCTATAAGCAATCGATTAAAATTAGAGAAAAATCTTTGAAATCATCATCACACATTAAACCTTTTGCTGCAACTGGTAAATGTCACACGTTTTAAAGACTTAAACCAATAAAAATTACATACCCTTCGATATAAAACTTTTTTTGTTGCCAAATAAAAATATCCTTAATGTTTACTTTCAGTATACATGCTTTTTTAAACAAGTTAAAAATATTATTTAATGGGAAAATGCTGATTAATCTAATTTTTATTTTGAATCATTTATATAGTAAAGCCTATAGTTTAAACAAAATTTATAGATTTTGTTTTTGATCTGTTATTTTAGTAGAGACGTTAAGCAAACACTCTTAACTAGTGTCGAACTAGATCTGAAGTATTTGATTTTTTTTAAAACTGACTAATACTCGTGGTAATTTCGAGGAATTATTAGAATAATATGGGGCATTCTTTTTTTGATATTTCTCGACATTATCATTAACTACTTTTTTCACTTTTATTCATTTCAAATATTAAGTTTTCATAAAAAGGCATAACCCATTTCTTCTTTGATTTATACTGTTATTCAAAAAATAGGTTTATGTATATAATCAATTAAAATTAAAGAAAAACCATTGAAGTCCGGCACATTAAATATTATGCTGCAACTGGTAAATATCACACTTCTCAAAGACTTAAATCAATTAAAATTATGTAATTCTCAATGTAAACCTTTTTTGTAACCAAATAAAAAATCCTTAATGTTTCCTTTAAATATATAAGTTTTTGTAAACGTTAAAGATTATTATTGTATGGGAAAATGTTCATTCCGCTAATCTTCAATTTGAATCATTTATATAGCAAAGTCTTAAGTTTAAACAAAATTTATAGATTTTGTTTTTTATCAGTTATCTTAGTACATTAAGCAAACACTCTTAACTAGTGTCAAACTAGTTCTGAAGTATTTGATTTTTCTAAACCGACTAACACTCGTGATAATTTTGGTAAATTATTAAAATAACATGGTGAATTGTTTTTGTTATTTCTCGCAGTTATCATTAATTAATATTTTCCTTGGACTCTTATAAGTACCTATAATTCACTTGAAATTATAAATTCAACTTATCCCTTATGAATTTGATTGATATTTTTTCTTGATTAGTTTAATTACAATTTCTATTTCCCTGAAAAGGAAAGAAAAGAATTTTGTCATTATAATCCACCAACTGAAAGACATGCAAAATTTCGTCATCTCCCTATATCATAGTTAACACATTACACATTGAGGACGTTATGCAATGAAAAGTATGTATCTTAAATTGCTGCCTATTTTTTGTAAATAAGTGTAATATTTTTTGTAATAAATAATCAATTCTAATGATTTTATAAAATTTTTAAGTGGTTAATATACTCAGTAACGGTTGCCATCTTTTCAAATGACGTGAATTCCCTTCCCGTTATCCGTTGCTTGTAGTTGAAAAATAATAGACTGGAATTCACGTCTCCTGTCTTCAAATTGTTAATATACATGAAATATGAAATGTTAAGAATACTATTCAAGGTAAATAACAAGAAAACAAATTACATGAAAGTGTATTTTTATAGTCATTTCTTACATACAAGGATTTCTTTTAATAAAAAAAGTCATTATATTCCTGAAAATAACAAAACTACTTTTTTACATAAACAAAACTTGCAGAGAATTTATTTAATTCAATGTACTTAAGATGCTGATAAACTTATATTATTTGTTTGGATTCTCACTCTACGGTCTTTATATTTTGCACACTTTAGGCTAATTAGACCGGTTTAACGTGGATTCAGAACCACTAGCAAGCCTCCATGCCATCGCCAGGAGTCGACCCTGAAGTTTATTATACCAACTGCCAGAGCGCTAGCCAATTGGCCAAATAGTTTGTATGGGTAAACTAAATAATAAATGATCCATCATTTCATTTCTGATTTTATTATTATATGTTTGAATCAGTGTTAATTTAATAATTAAAGTTTTATTTATTATTATGTAGTTTTATCTTTAGTTCTGCTAAATAATTATTACATAGCCAACGGCCATACCATGCTGAATATACTGGTTCTCGTTAGATCACCGAAGTCAAGCATCATTGGGCGCGGTCAGTACTTGGGTGGGTGACCACCTGGGAACACCGCGTGCCGTTGGCAAATTTGGGAACTGAATGGCCGAGTGTCTAGCGCTCTGGCGCTCGGTGCCACAGGTTTCGGGTTCGATTTCCGGTAGTGCCATGGATGTTTGTAGTGGTTTGGAATCCACTTTAAGCCGTAGGTCCCGGTCTCCTATGGCTGTAAGAGCGTTACGGAGCCAAAGTCAGACTTCTACCTACGGGTGCTCCATCACAACAGAAGCTGCTTCCTTCCCCTTCAATCATGAGTACGTATGGGCTCGTGGGCTTGGCCAGCCAAGTGGGATAAGAAACAACAACAACAATTATTACATTGGACATATATAGTATAGCTTAATTTTTTCATTTTGTGGGTAAGCAAGCATATAAACAAAGACAAGTTATTTTTTTAACAAACCGTTGCTGCAAACTCCAGCACATTGTGCTGTAATAACAGAAGGAAAAAAAGATGCTAATACAATATAAAGACATTATCAGACACAGCAATAATTAACAATTTCAAGTTCTTTACAACAATAATAACGCATAATTTGAAACATCAAACATGAATTATCATACTACTTCAAAAATATGTTCAGACAACGCCCTCTAGCAATCCAAGTTCATATTTAAATCTGTACATAAAAAATAAGCTTTTTACATGTCTGATCAACTTTAAAATTCATTTAAATCTTTCTGTATATTCTGGAAACTTTTTAAGTAAATTATTTTAAATCATCCTTGCATGAGTGATTCAAAACGAATGAATCAAATCATTCAACCACAATCATTCCACTGTTTTCATTCTGTACCTTTTTAAAAATCAATATTAGCAGGTTTCGTATTGTTTCGAGTACTCAATTCTGATTTCACACTTCACTGAATGACGCCAGAATATCCTCTAACTAATTACTTTTCACGTCGTTAATTTGAACCTCCTCGTCTTCTGGTTTGATTCTCCGTCGTTAGCTAGCTACTCGTTTTAACACCATCTAATTTGAGTTCATTTGTTCGAATCTAATTTAAAAGTTACTCAAGCGAATTATTTGAATACACAGCTGAAAGAAAAATTATGATAGTTTAGTTAACAGTAGTTGCAGCGATTTTCTCAAGAATTCATTTATATGAAACTCGTATTTTATCGCCTTTGTTTATTTGCTTTGCACTGGAAATATTTTTATTTTGTTTCGTGAAATAAAGGGAGTTTTGTAATTTATTATTTACTTCAACTTAAAAGTACTTTTTATCAAATGGGCTTCACCTCTTACGAAATTTTGCACAATTTTTTCTATAAAAAAGTTACATTAGCATATAAATTTTATATAGACTAAAACAGAAAAATAGAATTTTTATTAAAGATAAGTATTTAAACGTAAATAATCAGTAAAACTGAAAGAAAATAAGGAAACATCAAAGTAAAAATATGTGTTCTATTTTATTCTGAATTAACTTCAAAAATAAGACAATCATTAGAATTTGGTAATATTCTATACATGCATGAAATAAAGTCACAAAATAATTTACTTATTTGGCATAACAGTGACTGAAACGCATTCCACCAGCAAGAGTCAAATTACGATCAATACAACTTAAAGCTATGCATGCTACAACTGGACCTTAAAATCAAACACATTGCTTAGAATAGGAAAAGAAAACTAATAAACATGAGCTGCAAGGTGATGGTATATGTTATATGGTATGATTATAACATATGATGTTCTCTCAATAATACTGATTGCACCAAGTAACACTTCGTGAACAAACATATACATTGGTGGAAAAAGAAATCATATCACAAAGAAAAAATTACTTTAAAGAAAGTAATGTAGGCAAAACATTTGACATATCCTATTTATTTGATTAAAGTTTAAAGGTCACAGGTTAAAGTACGTGAAGAACCATTACAAATGTGAAATGATGGTGTATTAATAACCACAATAGTCTCCATGGTTCTGTCGTATGTCATTTTGGGGGATGGAATTCTGTGCATGTTGAACTTGGTAAATCAGATCAAAAACGGTCTATGCTGGGTGTGGATTACGCTGGATTTGTAGTTAAATAATATGCCATACGCGCTAAATAGGAGAATACTCTGGCCAAGTCAATACGTTGACTCTCTGTAGAGCACTTTAGGTATCAACAGCGGTATGAAAATGAGAATTATACTGTGGAAAACGGCCCTTCTAATTGTGATAAAAATGTCAGTATAACGGTTAAATCACCATTTTAAAGTGCAAATTTGCTTTCATTGTGCTTGGAATAGTGACGAGGGACTATGACAATATTTCCATATTGTCATAGGCTCCAAGCTCCTACCTGACATCCTTCTAACTAACATACGACCATCACTAGCAGCAAGACTGAAACGAAATTCATCTGAGAGCACAACAGAAAGCTCCTAAATCCTCCAATGACCTCTAGCTTGATACCACTTAAGTTGCAAAGGGAGGTGATTTGGTGTTATGGGCTTAGATGCTACAGGGTAGCTTGCTCGACGCTGTCCATCAAGTAATCGATCTGTTGTTCGATGTATCATTTTAGGGCCCATAGAAGCTCAAATGTCTGCAGCAAATGCAGTATGATGCATTGTAGCCATGCGACGAACACGGTGGCCACCCCCGTCAGGAGTGGGTCATGTGCAGCCAGACCCATTTCATCTTGGGACAGTACTTTCCCTTGACCTCTGCTGCCAACAATGACGCACAGTGGATACCTCTCTGCTAAGTGCTTCTTTCTAAATTATCACGAAAGGAAAATCAATATTCTCGTAGCCTATTACACCAGCAGGGGCCGTTGCTGATTTGACTGATCAAGTTCAACAGGCGTGGAACTCCATTCCACAAAATGACGTACAGCATGATGCATGCTTGTTAGCGTATTTTCATCTAACATCTTGAAGACTACAGTGAATATTAGTGCCCTACCATTTCGCATTTGTAATGACTTATTCTCACACATACTTTTATCTGCGACCTTGAACTTTTAATCAAATAAATAGGCTAACTAGACAAATGCTTTGACAAAATTGAATTCCTAGAAACTACTTGGTTGGAATTTCATTTTCCACCAGTGTATTACCACAAGGGCATTAAAAGTGTCCATAAGATCAAATATATTCCCTGTTCTGCTTATAATGTTATTTCCTGTATAGTTGCCTGTTAGCATTTGGTTCATAAAATATTCAATTTATTTTCAACTTAACAAAGGGGCATCTCTTGGCTGCAACCAGACGGCAATCTAATGAATAGAAAGATAGCTTCCTTTCTTCTCCTAAGTGTAACTAGCTTACATTTGTGTTATATGCAAAGAAAACTATTAAAATCCCTCACACAGCCTATATAACGAAGTAGAAAAATGCTGCCAAAATCGCTCACCAGTATATAATTTTAAGTTGGCCCATTTAAAATGGTATACGAATATATAGTATAGCAAAAACAGTTTTATAACCTATTTTTTTTTCCTCTAAATTTTGAAAAGTTTGTGGCAAAACGCCTGTAAATATCCGGTGGTAACATTTGCAGTTTAAGATGTAAAAAGAAGTTTGGAATACGCTAAATGCATACTTTAAAATCAATGATTTCAGAAGTAATGTCTGTGACAACATATATGAACATCTCGCATCTACAGCAGCCTAGGGAAAGTGTTCAAGGTTTTCTCCTTTTCATTAAATGTGATTTGGTTTAGTTTGTCGCTGTAAGGTCATCTTGTGCACACGATGGCTAAACAGGCCGGTATCTATTGTTTAACGTGGATTTCGAACCACTAACAAACGTCCATGAAACCGCCAGGATTTGAACCTGGTGCTTGTGGAACCAAAGGTCAGATTTCATTAAATGTAGGACAGTTATCCAGAAAAGTCCTACTAGAAAGCAATAACATCTCTCTCCAGACAAGAGCTACTCATGGAATACTTTGGGGTCTCCAATGACGTAAATATATTGTCTACGCTTTAAGTCATGGCTGGGTATGAAAATAAAAATTTATTTTATTATGTGTATATATATATATTTATGAATGTTTTAAATTTATTGTTTTTCTGTTAACTAATCAAATATTTCAGCTAATTAATCTTTCCAAACGAATAAGATTTGATCTTCGGTTTCTTTCATTTCTGTTCATTTTTGCGAAAATTCTAATAATTAATGAATTGCTTTTGATTTTCGTTGAACAAAATATTTATTTTTAGAGCTTTAACATAATATATATACGATCATTGATAAAACTGATTAAAAATCTTTACATATTTTCACACGATTCAATTAATTTAAATACCAATAACGCTTTCATGTTCAAATTTAATGATTAAACTCTTTTCTAGCTAGACAGTTCCTTTCCGTATCAACGTCTTCCGCGAAAAATGAAAAGATTGAAAAGATTTAATTTTTTTTAATCTGATTCAACCTTTCACAGCTCGACACGAAACTGCAGACTCGAAGAACTAATTAAATTTCTGAGTAAACAAAAAAATTAGTAGCAAGTGTCATTTGCGAAATCAAAAGGGATTAAATATCAAAGTTCGAAGAAATAGTAGTTTTCATTTAATTTTTTGAGTAGACTGGTTTATATGCCAAATGTTTCATTTATGTACTTTAAAGTTCAAGTAATAAAAATAATCAATTTCATGAAGTATAAATGTGATTCATATCTCTTTGCAATTCGCCGATTGAAACTTTCTTTATTCATGATCAATGAATCTAAAATTTCGAGAAAAGAAAAGATTGTTTCAGTTTTTTTCTAAATGTATTCGTTCCAGCATCGCAAAAATTAATTAATTTTTTTAACATCATAATTAATTCATCGCAAATTCTATACGCTTTCACGCAAGTGAAATTTTTAATTTTTACAGTGAGTGTAAAAAGGATTCGTTCACCTTTACTTGTACTTTTTAAAAAAATATCTGAAATTTCAATCTTTAAAGTAATTTTTTTTCTGAATTAATAATATAGATACGAACATTTATTTTGTATTTTACATTTTATTTCTGATTTTTTCTTAATTTTTTTTCTGAATTAATAATATAGATACGAACATTTATTTTGTATTTTACATTTTATTTTAATTAAAACAAAGGAATCAACCACATATTTATAGGATGGACTTTAATGAAATTTGGTTTCAGCATAGTTGCCAAACGTTTTCAAGCAAGTAAAATTTTTAATTTATACAGTGAGTATAGAAAGAACTCATTCACCTTTATTTATATTTAAAAAAAAAAGTCCGAAATTTCAATCCTTGAAGTAATCGTTTTTAATTAATAATATACAAACGAACATTTATTTTGTATTTTGCATTTTATTTTAATTAAAACAAAGGAATCATTCTCTTGTTTATAGGATGTATTTTAATGAAATTTGGTGTGAGCATAGGTTGATATGATATAAAAAAAATAATAATAAATAACCATTCAACAGTTATAATACACACGCATGGTCGTGTGCAACACCCATCGGAGTCGGAAGGTATGAAGCAGTGGTTACAGAATCGAACAAAAGAAGGGTTAATAGGGGTATGGTTCCTTCTTAACAGAAATACAAGCCTTACTCCGTGATTTCATACTGGAAATAAGGCAATTTAGGAGTTTTTGTGCAAATTGATCCAACTCTTTTAGCAATGTGGTTTACAAGCCCTGGAGGGTTCTCGAAAGGGGTTGCGATTTGTAACTGCCCATCCCAAAGTGTCCCAGAGAGGCTAGGTAGGGTTGAAGTCAGGAAATCTGGTTAGCCAATCCCTTCGGTAAATTTCCTCACTTTTCAGAAAATTCTCGACCAGATGAGTTCTGTGTGACCACGCGTTGTCTCCTGTTAAAACGAAATCAGGGACAACTGTACCCTGAAAATGCTAGGGTAGGGCTTCAAAACCGTTTCCCAATACCTCACATCTGTCACAGTGCGTCTTTCCAAGATATAGATAAGTTTCGTGTCATACAATATGATACTTACCAAGACCATCAAAGCTGCGCTTCAATAATGGTCTTTTTCTTGAACATTGGAGGACAGATAGCGAGTCCCTGCTTCCCTCCAAATAAAAACATGTCGAGAATGGCTGAATCGAGTATCATCAGTGAAGAGAGCGGTCTCCCACAGATCCGAGTTTCAATCTGTGTTGAGGGTGTGGAACTCAAATAGCAAGTCTTCTTGCAAACACCTCTCTCTCATGAAGCCGTCTGGAAACAGAAACACTTGAAATCCCCCTTCCTGTGGCTGCATAGAAGTCATAAAAGAGCTGAGAAGCTGTAGCATCCTTTAACCATTGGAACCCAACTTTCAAGGGTTACTGATTCCAGAAGGCCACAAAAGAATGGTCAGTTTGCAGGAAAACCTCATGTTTGCACACTTCTGCTCCCAGAAACGTTCCTTTAGCCTTTTAAAGAGAACATCGATTTTGTACCAAATATCAGTGGAAACTATTCTATTCGCTGAACGAGTTCTGGTTCAGTCTAACCACTGAATCTCAATGTTCTTCTAGAAAGAATGAGAGATCAGCAATCTGTCCTTCAACGTCTAAAAAATAAGACACTATAAAAGTAGGCATCCGGCACCAGACATCTGGCACCATGCTGAAAAAGCGTATGGAACTTCATCTGTTTGTGTGCAAAAACCAAGGAATGGAATCGTGGAACTCTATATTTGTCATTTCAGGGGTGCAGTTTTAATTTCCTTTTAATATACGACAACGGATTCATATAGGGTTCATCTAACTAACGAATTTCTGGAAAGTTATGATATTCATTAGACAGTGTGGACAGCCAGATCTCCAAGTCTAAATCAAGTCTGGGACGCTTTTGGGAGGGAAAGAGAGGGCTCTGAGAATCAGGTATGATCTGAAAACAGCTATGTTCGAGGAGTTGAACCAACTTCTCCAGGGACTCAAATTTATGATTTCCTTTATAAAGTTTTGAGTTCCGTGTAACACTAAGAGTTTAACATACCTTCTATTAACCAATTTTTGTGTACTGCATTGAAAGCTCTGCTTTAGATCTCCCGGCATTAAGGAATCTTACGTAAGATCTTGTTTGTGTATCATAACTGTATGTAATAATTTTTTTTTAATAAAATCAACCAAACTTTATATCTAATTTCGATAAAATATGTACAGTGTTTAAAACAGAATTTTCAAATTAAACTTTAATATGGTTTATTTAAAAACAATGTGAAGTGCTTAATGAACTTTTGTTATCTTTAACTAAGTAGTGTAACCTGATTACCAATTGGCTCTGGCTCTGGCCTCTGATACCACAGGGTTCAGATTCAAATCCTGGAGGGGGCATGGATGTTTATTAGTGGTTCGGAATCCACGTTAAACTTTAGTTCCAGGTCTAACTAGCCTAAAGTGTTCCCAAAATGGCCACAGAACGACAAATCAAACCAAATTAACTAAGTGGTTGTGAAAATGTTATTTCAAATCCCTTTTTCGCTTCCCAGTTCTGTATGGTACAGTTGAATTTTTGATTAATCATCATAAATGTAACTACGATTAATCATCAGAAATGCAATAAGAATGTTGCATTTCTGATGATTAAAATATAATAAGCAATCTGATATAAATATAATAAATTTATTAATATCATAAGTGATATCTATACATTTACTATGTAAATTAACTTGAATTACAAATTTTATGTGAAAATTAGCTTTTAAATCATTATTTGTATGAAAATATTTAAAAAGAAACACATAAACACATTTAATTTTTTAAAAAATGGTTGTATTCGATTGTATTTAACTGCATAAAAAGACACACGAAATCATTTACTCCGCGAAAGACTATTTAATACCAGGATCTATTTTATCTCTAGTGATATCGTTCTTTTCCAAAATACAAGACCTAGCGTACTCAGAGAAAGGAGCTATTTCTTCGAAAATATAATATTTTGAGTGGAAAAATGTTTTCAAATAAATCTTTTAAAAGGGTGCTTTCTCAGATAAAACATCTGAAGCGTGCTTCTTACGAGAATGTAATTCTTAAGTTTTGAAACCAGCACAAAATTGACCCAGCACCAAACCTAAATCCGCATACGAATAATCTTCGACGAAACGGGATTTATATCGCCAATTTACTATTTATTGTATCTTTACCTCCGCGAACATAACGGATACAGCTGGTTTCAAAAATATATTTTTATCACATAGTTTAATGCAGAGGTATCTTAAATTTATAGCGGTGGATAAATGTTTTATTATCCAGCACTCTAAAGCTTATTGTTAACACCCGAAATTCAATTTATGTTTTTAATGTGTGGAAAATCTGGGGGAAATATGTTTTATTTTCGAATAACTAATAGGTACATATATTATGACATTTTTAATAAAAATAGATTCCTAAAAAAATTAATTAAAAGATTCTAAAATTAACAACAGTACACAGAAGTGACAAAAGTCATGGGATACCTCTTAATATCGTGTCGGCCCTCCTTTCGCCCGGCGAAGTGCAGCAACTCGACGTGGCATGGACTCAACAAGTCGTTGGAAGTCTTCTGCGGGAATATTGAGCCATGCTGTCTCGATAGACGTCCATAATTGTGAAAGCGTTGATGGTGCAGGATTTTGGGCACGAACAGACCTCTCTATGATGTCTCATAAATGCTCGATGGGATTCATGTCGGGCGATCTAGGTGGCCAGATCATTCGTTGGAATTGTCCAGAATGTTCTCCAAACCAATCGCGAACAGTTGTGGCCCGGTGACATGGCGCATTGTCATCCATAAAAATCCCATCGTTGTTTGGGTACATGAAGTCCATGAATGGCTGCAAGTGATCTCCAAGTAGCTGAACATAAGCATTTCCAGTCAATGTTCGGTCCAGTCGCACCAGAGGACCAAGTCCATGCCATGAAAAAACAGCCCACACCATTACGGAGCCACCACAAGCTTGAACAGTGCCTTGCTGACAGTTTGGGTCCATGGCTTCGTGGGGTCTGCGCCACACTCGAACCCTACCATCAGCTTTTACCAACTGAAATCGTGACTCATTGGACCAGGCCACGGTTTTCCATTCATCTAGGGACCAACCGATATGCTCACGTGCCCACGAGAGTCGCTGCAAGCGATGTCGTTCTGTCAGTAAAGGCACTCGAGTCGGTCTTCTGCTGGAATAGCCCAAGAAAGCCAAATTTCTCCGCACAGTTCTAACAGACAAGTCCCTTGTACGTCCCGCATTGATTTCTGCGGTTATTTGACGCAGTGTTGCTTGTCTGTTAGAATTTACGACTCTTTGCAGACGTCGCCGGTCTCGATCGTTAAGTGCAGGCGGTCGACCACTGCGCTGTCCATGGTGGGATGTTATGCCTGAAATTTCATACTCTCGGCACACTCTTGACACAGTGGATCTGGGAATGTTGAATTCCCTAACGATTTCCGAAATGGCATGACCCATGCGTCTAGCTCCAACTAACATTCCGCGTTCAAAGTCTGTTAATTCCCGTCGTGCGGTCATCATCACGTCAAAACCTCTTCACATGAATAACTTGAACAGAAATGAAACCTCTGCGAAAGCACTGCGCATTTATACCTGTTCTACGCGATGCTACTGCCATCTGAAAATTTGCATATTGTTATCCCATGACTTTTGTCACTTCAGTGTATATTTCAATTATAGTGGTAAATATAGACAAAGTGTTAATACTAAAATTATTGAAACCAGAACAACGACTATCACTGAATGATTTGATTAAAAGTTACAAAATGTTTAAAACTCTCTCTCAAAAAAAAAAAAAAAAAAAAAAAAAAAAAAAAAAAAATTCTGTTCGAGTACAGACTCCGTCTTTTATGGATTTCCAGTCCATACTTCTTCCTTTGACACTTTTATAAAATATAAAATTGGAGTCGAATAGAAAAAGTAGTGATGAAAAGTATTCTCAACTCCCTTTTTGTTACCCCTTTGACGATACTTTTTGCCACTTGCACCATTTGTCACGGAGTCTCTCATGAGATCAGTTTGTGTTTGTTTCCGCCCAAAAGAGTTCGATAGCATTAACTTTAGTCCACGTTGGATCGTGATGAAAGATAATGACTCTATCTCGTGACAATGCCCATCGTTTGCAGGTAGAGGAACAAACGCGCCGCCCATAGAGACGACGCTGAGATTTGTTGTCAACTCAATTGTAACCTGCAATAGCCGCTCAGAGTTGCTCAACGAAATCGAATTCGCCGTGTCGGAAACAGCTTTAAAAGTTCAGCAAATATTAGTATGGAGATACATTGAGTGGAATAGAGGTAAATATTTAAAGAACATAATAATAATACGCTTTCTATTAAAAAAAAATGTTTGCTATGTTTTTGGATTATAATTATGCTGAAATGATTGAGATTCTGTTTTATTGTTGTATACATGTTGTTTATTAGTTGCATAGACGTAACTTTCGTGACATTTTTTTTATAAATAGTACATAATATTCACGAAAGACTATGAATGTTTTTATCTACAAAAGAGCACATAATAATTTCACAGGCTTGAGATTAAGTTCGTATTAATGCATTTTTATCCTGGTGTCCCTGAATTTGTTTCATATCTGAATTTCTAGTCATTGAAGTGCCAGAAATTCGAAAATATTTGCAACAAAGTACACTAAAAGGAGGAAACTCCTTATAAAGATCTATATATATATAGATATCAACAGGCCAAGATGATACCAAGATGAGAATTCAATTGATGAAAGGAATATTAAGTATTTGTTTCTAAAAATTAAAGAATTCAATTTTTTTCAGAATTTTCGCTATATTTCAATTATAGTGGTAAACGTAACCAAAGTGTCGATGTTAAAATTATTTGAACCAAAGCAACGACCTTCAGTGAATAATTTTATTAAAAGTTACAAAAAGTTTAAAACTTCCAAAAAAATAAATTCTCTTCGAGTATAGACTCGGTCTTTTGGGAATTTCCAGTCCATACTTCTTTCTTTGACACTTTATAAAGTATAAAATTGTCGAAAGTCGAATAGAAAGAGTAGTGATGAAAAGATTTCTCAATTCCCTTTTTGCTACCCCTTTGACGATACTTTTTGCCACTTGCACCATTTGTCACGGAGTCTCCCAGAAGATCCGTTTGTGTTTGTTGCCCTCAAAAAGTGTTGGATAACATTAACTTTAAGCCGCGTTGGATCGTGATGAAAGATAATGACTCTATCTCGTGACAAAGTCCATCATTTGCAGGTAGAGGAACAAACGCGCCGCCCATAGAGACGACGCTGAGATTTGTTGTCAACTCAATTGTAACCTGTAATAGCCGTTCAGAGTCGCTCAACGAAATAGAATTCGCCATGTCGGAAACAGCTATAAAAGTTCAGCAAATATTAGTATGGAGATATATTGAGGTAATGGAGGTAAATATTTAAAGAACATAACAATACGCTTTAGATTAAAGAAATTCTGCTTTATTTTTGGATTATAATTATGCTGAAATGATTAAGTTTCTGTATTATTGTGGTATACATGTTGTTTATTAGTTGGATAAACGTAACTTTTGTGTCATTTTTTTTTATAAATAGAACGTAATATTGATGAAAGACTGTGAATGTTTTTATCTAACAAAGAGCACGTAATAATTTCACAGGATTGAGATTAACTTCGTATGTAACGCATTTTATGTTTTATTTTAAGATTTTTGAAAGCATATTTATTAGAAAAACAGTATTTAAGTTCTTGACGTCGTAATCTTTCGTAAAAATATTTAATTTTTAGTTATAAGTGTAAAATAACAAGAATTGTATTTAATGTAAAATGAATAATCAATCTATCTATAATAAATCAATGAGACTAACGCTTTATGGGAATAAGTGTGCAGTAATATAAATAATCATAAGAATCATAGTAATACGACAATAATCATAAGAATCATAGATCATCATCATATAAAAAGTTTTACGGAAATTCTATTTTTTTCAGAATTTTCACTACATTTCAATGATAGTGGTAAACGTAACCAAAGTGTCGATGTTAAAATTATTTGAACCAAAACAACGACCTTCACTGAATAATTTTATTAAAAGTTACAAAAAGTTTAAAACTTCCAAAAAAATAAATTCTGTTCGAGTATAGACTCGGTCTTTTGGGGATTTCCAGTCCATACTTCTTTCTTTGACACTTTATAAAGTATAAAATTGTCGAAAGTCGAATAGAAAGAGTAGTGATGAAAAGATTTCTCAATTCCCTTTTTGCTACCCCTTTGACGATACTTTTTGCCACTTGCACCATTTGTCACGGAGTCTCCCAGGAGATCAGTTTGTGTTTGTTCACACCCAAAAGAGTTGGATAGCATTAACTTTAGTCCGCGTTGGATCGTGATGAAAGATAATGACTCTATCTCGTGACAATGTCCATCATTTGCAGGTAGAGGAACAAACGCGCCGCCCATAGAGACGACGCTGAGATTTGTTGTCAACTCAATTGGAACCTGTAATAGCCGTCCTGAGTCGTTCAACGAAATCGAATTTTCCGTGCCGGAAAAAGCTATAAAAGTTCAGCAAATATTAGCATGGAGATACATTGAGGGAATGGAGGTAAATATTTAAAGAACATAACAATACGCTTTCTATTAAAAAAAACGTCTGCTTTATTTTCGGATTATAATTACGCTGATATGATTAAGATTCTGTATTATTGTTGCATACATGTTGTTTATTAGTTGAATAAACGTAACTTTTGTGTCATTTTTTTTTATAAATAGAACGTAATATTGATGAAAGACTGTGAATGTTTTTATCTAACAAAGAGCACGTAATAATTTCACAGGATTGAGATTAACTTCGTATATAATGCATTTTATGTTTTATTTTAAGGTTTTTGAAAGCATATTTATTAGAAAAACAGTATTTAAGTTCTTGACGTCGTAATGTTTCGTAAAAATATTTAATTTTTAGTTATAAGTGTAAAATAACAAGAATTGTATTTAATGTAAAATGAATAATCAATCTATCTATAATAAATCAATGAGACTAACGCTTTATGGGAATAAGTGTGCAGTAATATAAATAATCATAAGAATCATAGTAATACGACAATAATCATAAGAATCATAGATCATCATCATGTAAGACGTTTTATGGAAATTCTATTTTTCTATTTATATATAATTCTATTTTTTTCAGAATTTTCACTACATTTCAATCATAGTGGTAAATGTAACCAAAGTGTCGATGCTAAAATTATTTGAATCAAAACAACGACATATCACTGAATGATTTGATAAAAATTTACAAAAAGTTTAAAAACTTTCAAAAAATAAATTCTGTTCAAGTATAGACTCGACGTTTTGGGGATTTCCAGTCCATACTTCTTTCTTTGACACTTTATAAAGTATAACATTGGAGTCGAATAGAAAAAGTAGTGATGAAGAGATTTCTCAATTCCCTTTTTGTTACCCCTTTGACGATACTTTTTACCACTTGCACTATTTGTCACGGAGTCTCCCAGAAGATCCGTTTGTGTTTGTTGCCCCCAAAAAGAGTTGGATAACATTAACTTTAGTCCACGTTGGATCGTGATGAAAGATAATGACTCTATTTCGTGACAATGCCCATCGTTTGCAGGTAGAGGAACAAACGCGCCGCCCATAGAGACGACGCTGAGATTTGTTGTCAACTCAATTGTAACCTGTAATAGCCGCTCAGAGTTGCTCAACGAAATCGAATTCGCCGTGTCGGAAACAGCTTTAAAAGTTCAGCAAATATTAGTATGGAGATACATTGAGTGGAATAGAGGTAAATATTTAAAGAACATAATAATAATACGCTTTCTATTAAAAAAAAATGTTTGCTATATTTTTGGATTATAATTATGCTGAAATGATTAAGATTCTGTTTTATTGTTGTATACATGTTGTTTATTAGTTGCATAGACGTAACATTCGTGACATTTTTTTTATAAATAGTACATAATATTCACGAAAGACTATGAATGTTTTTATCTACAAAAGAGCACATAATAATTTCACAGGCTTGAGATTAAGTTCGTATTAATGCATTTTTATCCTGGTGTCCCTGAATTTGTTTCATATCTGAATTTCTAGTCATTGAAGTGCCAGAAATTCGAAAATATTTGCAACAAAGTACACTAAAAGGATGAAACTCCTTATAAAGATCTATATATATATAGATATCAACAGGCAAGATGATACCAAGATGAGAATTCAATTGATGAAAGGAATATTAAGTATTTGTTTCTAAAAATTAAAGAATTCAATTTTTTTCAGAATTTTCGCTATATTTCAATTATAGTGGTAAACGTAACCAAAGTGTCGATGTTAAAATTATTTGAACCAAAACAACGACCTTCACTGAATAATTTTATTAAAAGTTACAAAAAGTTTAAAACTTCCAAAAAAATAAATTCTGTTCGAGTATAGACTCGGTCTTTTGGGGATTTCCAGTCCATACTTCTTTCTTTGACACTTTATAAAGTATAAAATTGTCGAAAGTCGAATAGAAAGAGTAGTGATGAAAAGATTTCTCAATTCCCTTTTTGCTACCCCTTTGACGATACTTTTTGCCACTTGCACCATTTGTCACGGAGTTTCCCAGGAGATCAGTTTGTGTTTGTTCACACCCAAAAGAGTTGGATAGCATTAACTTTAGTCCGCGTTGGATCGTGATGAAAGATAATGACTCTATCTCGTGACAATGTCCATCATTTGCAGGTAGAGGAACAAACGCGCCGCCCATAGAGACGACGCTGAGATTTGTTGTCAACTCAATTGGAACCTGTAATAGCCGTCCTGAGTCGTTCAACGAAATCGAATTTTCCGTGCCGGAAAAAGCTATAAAAGTTCAGCAAATATTAGCATGGAGATACATTGAGGGAATGCAGGTAAATATTTAAAGAACATAACAATACGCTTTCTATTAAAAAAAACGTCTGCTTTATTTTCGGATTATAATTACGCTGATATGATTAAGATTCTGTATTATTGTTGCATACATGTTGTTTATTAGTTGAATAAACGTAACTTTTGTGTCATTTTTTTTTATAAATAGAACGTAATATTGATGAAAGACTGTGAATGTTTTTATCTAACAAAGAGCACGTAATAATTTCACAGGATTGAGATTAACTTCGTATATAATGCATTTTATGTTTTATTTTAAGGTTTTTGAAAGCATATTTATTAGAAAAACAGTATTTAAGTTCTTGACGTCGTAATGTTTCGTAAAAATATTTAATTTTTAGTTATAAGTGTAAAATAACAAGAATTGTATTTAATGTAAAATGAATAATCAATCTATCTATAATAAATCAATGAGACCAATGCTTTATGGGAATAAGTGTGCAGTAATATAAATAATCATAAGAATCATAGATCATCATCATATAAAAAGTTTTACGGAAATTCTATTTTTTTCAGAATTTTCACTACATTTCAATGATAGTGGTAAATGTAACCAAAGTGTCGATACTAAAATTATTTGAACCAAAACGAACTTCACTGAATGATTTCATTAAAAGTTACAAAAACTTTAAAAACTTTCCAAAAAATAAATTCTATTCGAGTATAGACTCGGTCTTTTGGGGATTTCCAGTTTCAACAGAAAGTCCATGCTTTGACACTTTATAAAGTATAAAATTGGAGTCGAATAGAAAAAGTAGCGATGAAAAGATTTCTCAATTCCCTTTTTGTTACCCCTTTGACAATACTTTTTGCCACTTGCACCGTTTGTCATGGAGTCTCCCAGGAGATCAGTTTGTGTTTGTTCCCCCCCCCAAAAAAAAAAGAGTTGGATAGCATTAACTTTAGTCCGCGTTGGATCGTGATGAAAGATAATGACTCTATCTCGTGACAATGCCCATCGTTTGCAGGTAGAGGAACAAACGCGCCGCCCATAGAGACGACGCTGAGATTTTTTGTCAACTCAATTGGAACCTGTAATAACCATCCAGAGTTGCTCAACGAAATCGAATTCGCCGTGTCGGAAACAGCTATAAAAGTTCAGCAAATATTAGTACGGAGATACATTGAGGGAATGGGGGTAAATATTTAAAGAACATAACAATACGCTTTCTATTAAAAAAAAATGTCTGCTTTATTTTTGGATTATAATTATACTGCAATGATTAAGGTTCTGTAATATTGTTGAATACATGTTGTTGATTAGTAGGATAAACGTAACTTTCGTGACATTTTTTTTATAAATAGAACATAATATTGACGTGAATGTTTTTGTCTAACAAAGAGCACATTATAATTTCACAGGCTTGAGATTAACTTTGTATCTAATGTGTTTTATGTTTTTTGTCAGGGTTTCAATATTTATTACGAAACTGCTATTTAAGTTCCTAACGTCGTGATTTTTCATAAACAAAGTTAATTTTTTATTATAAATGTAAAAAACAAGAGTGGTATTTAATGTTAAAATCATTGACATCAAAGCTTTATAGGAATAAATGTGCAGTAAAATCAAAACCTAAATAATTTATACGTATGACAATAATCATGAGAATCATAGATCATCATCATATACAAAGCTTTATGGGAATAAGTGTGCAGTAATATAAAAACCGAAATAATTGTTACATATAACAATAATCGTAAGAATCGCAGACCACCATCATATACAAAGCTTTATGGGAATAAGTGTGCACTAGTATAAAAACCAAAATAATTGATACGTATGATAATAATCATAAGAATCATAGATCATCGTCAAGTAATACCATTGAACTATTTCATCAATATTTGATGAAACAGTTTGTTAAAGATATAACAGAATGTAAGAAATGATTAGGAATACCTAAGGTTTTATAGATGCAAAACTGAAAGGTTGAAGCTTGATTGATCTCACAAATAAGAATACTGACTTCTACCTTTACTTTGAGATATAATGTAAAAATTGATAAAAGCCCAAATTAAAGAAAAATTAACATTTAATAAATTAATATTATAGACAGCTTAAAGTCAATTTTCAAAAAATATATATGTCATCTAAAATAATACGATTCTACGCGTTCAGAATTTTTATTATATGTTGCCAAAAATCATTTTGCAACAAAAGTTGTAAAATTATAGATTATTTTTCCAGGAAAATGTTCTTCTATATTTAGATTCCTTTTTATATCAACCCACAATTTGTTCAATGTAACAAAATTTGAGAAGCTTTTTATAAAGACTATCACCTCCAACAGAAGCTATTTATTCTTTCTAATTTGAAAATTCATTCAAACGCATGACGATAAAATATGAATTGAAAACTTTCTCCTCTTAAACAATACAGTTCTTTGAAATTTGAATTGTGAGATTTATTTTGAAATTCTACGTGCGATACAGAAAAAGAGAAGAACAAATAACCAAGGAAAAAAAAAGATTAAGAAAAAATATCCGAATTATATGAAAATCTAAGTAATGTATATGTACAAAAAAAAAAATGATAAAAATACAGAGAAATATAATGTTTTATTTAGGGTATACAATTACATACAGTGAATTAGTCAAAAAGAGTTTGAAAAAGTTCTCCCGCGGTATTTCTTGCCAAACTATTTCCAACTGTCAAGATCCTTGGACGGTCAGAGTGGGCCTGCTCTTCGAACTGAAGGACGCTCTGTGAGAAAGACCTAGCCGACCAGGGAAGTTTTTGACAAGCACGGACAGTAGAAATTATTGCCATATACAGCTTCAGAATATCGTCGATGTCATAAAATATCGATGTAATAAAAATATTTCGAATATCAAAGGAAATGACACTTCACACCATAACTTTCGGTTGTCAAATTGTGTGGTGGACGACAGTCATATTAGTTGGCTGTTGGCCTGAATGTCTTCAGAAACATCTTTGCTATTTGCCGGCAATCATAGCTGAAAACCCGACTCCATTTCAGTGAGATTCCAGCTCGAATTACAATCATAGCTAGTACACATTTGTTGGCTTGTACAAAAAATATTTATTCTTCCTAATTTGAAAGTTCATTGAAACGCATGACGATATGAATTGAAAAAAATTTCTTTTGAAATTATGCAGTTCTTTGAAATTTCAATTGTTCTTTCCTGTTATTCTTTTCATTGTATATTTTTTGAGGGTAGTCTCTGAGTCCCCTATCAATGTTCTTTAGAGATACTGGTGTCCCAGTTACAATTATAAGTTACAAATTACTCAAGTAATAGTTGATTATGTCGAATCAAGCATTGTGAGAGCCTCTCTCGTGATAGCTCTCTCTTAACATTCTGTTTTCTTTCTGAGTCGGCTTCTTCCTTCTTGACTTTGTGTTCTGACACAATTTTTCCATTCCTGCCAAACAGCGTTAAAGTGATGTTATCAATCTCCCCAACGTGTCAAGTAATTTTTCGATTTTATCACCCTGTCTCCTGTATCCCAATTGTACATCCTCTTTCTCTTAAAAAATACGGTGTGCCATCCTTAGAACAAGGTGCTGGTGCAGTCAAATGAAATGAAGGGAATGAAATTCGACTGGAATTTATGCTTTAGAATTGGAATTTCTTCCTTTTTGCTCACCACCAGATGTTCAGTTGCGATGCTATGGAGTTATATCTATTTATTTACTGGCCCTAAATTGTAATCATATGCATATTGTGTTACAAAGTGTTTGCATAAAAATTTTCATAGTAACTAGAACTTTTTTCATTGCATAAGAACTAAGTTTTCAATTTTGTAGAGTGTAGTTAGTTAACAAAATCATTTCTTCATTTCTGTTTTCTACATTAACAAACAAAAACATCTTATGAATTTAAAGTTTAATGGGTTAGAATTAACTTATTGAATCTGACAAACATTATCTAGTTTTAGATCTTATACAAAAGGAAATTATTTTAAAATTCAACAAACATTGTTTTTCATTTTTAAAACGATTAGTATTTGAGAATCATAAATTTTTAAAAATGAATAATTTTTTTTTGTTGAATATACTTTACGGAGTTTAGTGTAGTAAAAATTAAATGAATGTTAATATCCTACATCATGTAATAGAACGTTATAGTGATTTGTTTTTAGAAAACACCCAAGGAAATAAAAAACGAAATAAATATTAGATAAAATATTTGGTGAAAATTTCAAGTATATTTAAATAATTGAATACATTATATTCGTGCCACTGAGAAAATATATCACATAATCATTTAATAATTGTTAAGTATTTTCCTATATTCTAACTTAACAGTGTTTCGTTTCAAAACGGTAATGTTCATTCCGATAATAGTTAACGATGTTTGTTGCATTTTAATCAAGTTAAATATTTCAATTATGATTATAACTAAAGATTTGAGTGTTCCTATATTGACAATACGTTATACATGAATAATTCTGAGTGACACATTCTAATTCCTTCTAAATGTGTACATTGAATGAAACTAATTCATAATAATAATTGTTATGTTATTGTTTTGATTGTTTCCTTTTAATAATGCTATTTAAAAATTATATATAGGTTTAGATCAAAATAAAAGGGATGAAGTAAAAACAAAAGTCATATATCTTCATATATATTTTGAGTTTCAGAAAAATCCTACAAATTTATTTTGACCCTCAAAAATTCTCAAACGACAGTAATTTCTCATCTTTATTGTTTAAAATGAATGTGCTTTATTATATTTCCCTTGGTAACATGCTTATTACTACCTCGCTTTCAAACAGAGGAGACTCGGCGGCGAATATTACTGAGCATGTGAATGTCTGGCATCAATTTTTGGACTTTTAAGTGTGACTTTTCCTTGCTTAAAGATAGAAACTAATGTATATAGTGCTGAGGAATTTGGTTATTCGGCTTTTTCTAATCATTTTTGTTTTTCGGTTCATTCATGTTATCAGAGTATCACGCAAAATATTCTTAACTGAATATTTTTAATTCTTAACAGTTGCTTACTTTATGAAATTTATATTCTATCTCTCTATATATTGTTTTGCTAATATATTCCTTGAATATTCATTTTGTTATGCATAATTTTGAATTTTTACGCTGTATTTCATAACTGGTGTTTACCATATTTTGTGTATTTTGTTGTATATATTCAGAATTGCACGTATATATGTTTCCCTTGTATGTATATAGTTTTTTTACCTGCATATATATAGATAGATAGATATGAACAAACTGCAACACAAGACAAAATCTCATAAAGAGAACAGAAAAGAGACTATATATTATTACAAAGAAAATAAAGATAATATTAAAGAAGCATACTTATTTAATAATGAAGATAATAATAATACTTCTTTGATAATAAGCAAAAATAATGCTTCTTTAATAATAAATATAATAATAAGATTTCTTAATAATAACGAGAATAAAAATTCTTCTTTAGCAATAAAGATAACAATAATGCTCCTTTAATAATAAAAATAATGCTTTTTCATAATAAATATAAAATAATGCTTCTTTAATAATAGAGATAATATTAAAGAAGCTTTATTTTATGTCATCAGCATGAATGTCTTTTCTTTCGTCGAAATGCAAAAATTATATTACTAATTTTGTATGCTCACCAGCGGTGCACATTAACACTGATCCATGAGTCGAGCACCAAAATTGTAAGTATAAATATATATTGCTCTGATTGATCAATGCTAAAAGTGAAATGATATGGACACGAACCCAACATTTTAAATAATCACAAAATATGTGTAAGGATTAAGATTTTACTGAATTTACTAGCTGGTTAAACGATATTGGCAATTTACAAAAAGGCACATCTACTAACTAACTGTTAAAAAATTTGTTAAAGAAATTTATATTAATATAACACCCAAATTTGATCGTAAATAAAAATGTTTTCTGAAACAGATCCTATATCCCCTCCCCCCCTCCCCCCCAACCTCAACCCCTTTTTTTTTCTATCGGATGCTTCAGCAAAACGAAAACTGCGAGTTTGTTGAGCAAAGAGAGTAGAGAGCAGAGCCCCTGGTAAGTCCAAAAATTCAAATCATTTTAAGTGGTATCTGGTGTGGATCAAATTTTTACATAAACACAAACAATATACATATACTAGTTCCTTTTAAAAAGCACATAAATCAATAAAAATTGGTACATGGAATAAAAAGGGCCATATATAATTCTGAAATTCTGTTTGTTCCAGAAAATATGACTAATCCTTTTCCTGTTCATGACATGCTCAACAGAAATGGGATGCAAAGAAGGGAAAACGAAAGAGAAAGCTTTTTTTCGAACACTCTGTTCTATTTTATACCGGCAAAACTCCATCCCGGTGGAAGGGCTTTAGGTTCGTATCTGATCCATTTTCCATCCCTTTAAAGTGTTCATGCGTAGGAACTTGCTGGAGCTTGGCAACTAGAAATCGGTAAGAATATGCCGAAACGCATCTGAAGAAGAAAAGCGGAAGCGGAAAAATTTTCTCCGTATTGAAAGAAGCGGAAAAGTTTATCTTCTCAGTATCCATTAACGGAGATTGGATTTGGATTTATATTTTCAAAGAAAGGATATCTCCCTTTACAGCGATATATCTTTTTGTGTGTGTGTGTGGGATTCAGTTTTCCTTTCTTATTTTTGTAAATTTGAGAGTGGATAAATATTTAGAGACACTAAGAAAATTGAATTAATTTAAAATCAAAGGGGAGAGAATCAATGTAAATGTAAATAAAAATTCTTTTCGATGACACTAGCTTTGATTGATAAAAAAAATATTTTTGTTTTATTAATTTATTTTTTATGTTTAAATTACGGAATATCTAAAGAAAAATTAGAATATAAGTATTCTCCAATAAATATTAAGCTTTTTTTTTTTCAAAATTGCATTGCAATTGTTGTCTGATTTAGCAATTATTGTCTGAATAATCCGTATGTCTGACTTACTACCCTTAACAAGCAATCGATTCGTCCATTTCCATCTTTAAACCGGATGTTTATATTTCTAATGAATAGCTGGTAGAACAAGAAAGCTATGTCCAGCAATTGTTGTCTTGCATTGTGTTTGTTGACTGACTTATAAAATATTGCCATACCTTGCAATTGTTATTTGACTTAGCACTTGTACCAAACATTCGATTCGTCCATTTCCGATTTTAAACCGGATGTTTATATTTTCACTGAATAGCTGGTAGAACAATAAAATTATGTACATCAATTGTTGCCTTGCATTGCGATTGTTGTATGACTTAGCACCAGTAACAACAATCGATTTGTCCATTTCCACATTTAAACCGGATATTTATATTTCCACATAGCTAATAGAACAAAAAGAGCCACATCAAGATCTGAGATTAACTCCCCGCCAATACAGTCCATGATGGCCCATGGCCGCCTGCCTACTGGCAAATTCTGAAACAAGAAATGTTTTTTTTGTTATGAAGCAAAGTTGTCAGCCTATGCCCAACGCTCTACAATCATATTATACCGGGACCTACGGTTTAAAATGGATTCCTAACCCCACTACAAGCATCCATGGAACCGCCGGGACTCGAACCCAAAACCTGTGGCACCAAGATCCAGTCACTCATGCAATCAGACCCCGTTCTTGCAATCACTACATTCAACATGAAGACTCAACAGTGTGTACATGTATAAAACCTTTTTTTTCATATTTTCCACCAACCCTTAAAGGATCCTATATTCGTGAAATTTTTTTTATATATTATTATTTTTTTTTTTAAATCATTTCTGACTCGTTGAACTGTTTCCAGTATTAAATAAATAAGCAAAGAATGAAATTATTTTTTTTATTTATTTAAAAGGTGCTTCATTAATTGGTTTAAAATAATTAACATTTTGTGTAAATATTCTATCCCATTAAGCCTGTAAGAGTTTGTATGTTACGAATATCGAGCCACTGTTTATCTATAAGAATTACTCCGTTACATATCAAAATACAAATCACCATATATCCTGTCTTGCTCGAGACATTTTTTTATATATTTGTTATATTTTAAGATCTTTTCTGAAACATTGAATAGTTTCTGTTATAAGATGATTAAGAAAATAAGGAAATCAATTTTTATTCATTTAAAAGATTCTCCATTAATTGAATTAAAATAAATAACATTTTTTTAAGTAAAAATTCTATCCCATAACACTTATAAGAGTTTATATGCTACGAATAATGAGCCACTATTTATATATAAGAGTTACTCTGTTACATATCAAAATACAAATCTCCATCATAACCAATCTTGATCATTGAAATTGATATTACCTCCGTAAGTCGTCATCTTCTGGTAACTCTACCGTCTTTTAGGTAGTGGGTAAAATGTTACTTTTAAATTAATTTAATACTCCAAAAGTCGCTTAGTATCCTTAAAATTCTAGACATATTGGCTGAATTTCGAAAACTTTTCCTTAATTTTTTCGTTATATTTTACCTCTAACAGTAACTTGATTCTATATTCGTGACTTTTTTATATATTTATATTATTTTTTTTAAATCTTTTCTAACTGGTTGAAGTGTTTTCAATATAAAATTATTAAGCAAAGATGGAAATCATGTTTTACTCATTTAATCAATTCATAATCCATCCTTTAATCATTCATTAATCAATCAAATAAAGCCTATAAGAGTTTATATACTATGAATAATGAGCCATTGTTTGTCTATAAGAGTTGCTCTGTTACATATCAAAATACAAATCTCCATTATAACCTATCTTGCTCATTGAAATTGCTGTTACCTTAGAAAGTCATCATCTTTCTGGTAACTCTACCGTCTTTTAGAAAGTGGGTAAAATGCTACTTTTAAATTAATTTAATACTCCAAAAGTCGGTGAGTATCCTTAAAATTCTAAACATATTCGCTGAATTTCGAAACCTTTTCCTTAGTTTTTTCGTTATATTTTACATCTAACCGTAACTTGATTCTATATTCGTGACATTTTTATATATTTATATTATTTTTTTAAAATCTTTTCTAACTGGTTGAAGTGTTTTCAATATAAAATTATTAAGCAAAGAAGGAAATCATGTTTTACTCATTTAATCAATTCATAATCCATCCTTTAATCATTCATTAATCAATCAAATAAAGCCTATAAGAGTTTATATACTATGAATAATGAGCCATTGTTTGTCTATAAGAGTTGCTCTGTTACATATCAAAATACAAATCTCCATTATAACCTATCTTGCTCATTGAAATTGCTGTTACCTTAGAAAGTCATCATCTTTCTGGTAACTCTACCGTCTTTTAGAAAGTGGATAAAATGCTACTTTTAAATTAATTTAATACTCCAAAAGTCGGTGAGTATCCTTAAAATTCTAAACATATTCGCTGAATTTCGAAACCTTTTCCTTAGTTTTTTCGTTATATTTTACATCTAACCGTAACTTCATTCTATATTCGTGACATTTTTATATATTTTTATTATTTTTTTTAAATCTTTTCTAACTCGTTGAAGTGTTTTCAATATAAAATTATTAAGCAAAGAAAGAAATAACTTTTTTACTCACTTAATCAATCCATAATCCATCCTTTAATCATTCATTAATCAATCAAATAAAGCCTATAAGAGTTTATATACTATGAATAATGAGCCATTGTTTGTCTGTAAGAGTTGCTCTGTTACATATCAAAATACAAATCTCCATTATAACCTATCTTGCTCATTGAAATTACTATTACCTCAGAAAGTCATCATCTTTCTGGTAACTCTACCGTCTTTTAGAAAGTGGGTAAAATGCTACTTTTAAATTAATTTAATACTCCAAAAGTCGCTGAGTATCCTTAAAACTCTAAACATATTGGTTGGATTTTCCTTGAAATTACTAATAGCAGAAATAAACATGAGAAGACGTGTTCTTCTAACATACGATGCACATAGTTTCGTTAATGGGAAGCTCGTTGGGGAAGTTGGTAATGAAGCTTTCTCCATACGACGTGCTGCTTGAAGCCCGGAATTCACGACTGGCTGCGGGGGTTTGCTCGTTAGAGAATGAATACCCGCGTGAAGGAATCTTGATCCAAAGAGGAAGACCCTTTTCTTCAGGGAAGCTGAAATTCTTTCAATGTCAGCTCAACAAATAAAGCCCGACAGGGTCGTTATCTCTGGCCTCACAAAGGAAAGAGTGTATTGAAATGCAATTTTTTTAATGATCTCTTAAAAAAGGGTGCACGACTTTACTGAAATTTGAGGCCCTGCAGCAACATTTTTCAATTTTTTTCACCCTGGAACTTTTATTTTGAAACTCCTTTTGACGTTTGCTTTGTAAATCCTTTGGATAAGATATATATAGATAAGATTTCTTATGCAGAACTGCTAAAATAGTAATTGTGCACAAATAACTTAATGATTTAACTTTTAATAGGTACAAATATGAAAAGGAACTTAAAATTATATGTCAAATTTATGCCAAAACTTTTACCATATTATAAAAGATTATGCCAAATTTATGCCAAAACTTTTGCCATATTATGAAAGATTATGCCAAAATTATGCCATATTTATACCAAATTATAAAATATTTAGATCCTCTGTATTGTATGAATATTCTTTCGAATCTTAATCAGGAATATAAATCAGGTTAAAATTATGACTGCATGCATTAAAGATACATTCAAACCTGTTTTTATGCGGTCTTTTCTGTATGGTTTTTTTTTTTTTTGCAATTTTATTGTGTGGTTTTTTTTTTTTTTTTTTTTTTTTTTTATTGTGTGTGTGTTTTTTTTTTTTTTTCCAATTTTATTGTGTGGTTTTTTGTACAATTTTATCGTGTGGTTTTTACATAATTTTATTGGATTTCGAAACCTTTTCCTTATTGTTTCCTCGTATTTTGCTACTAACCCTAAAATGATCCTATATTCGTGACATTTTTTATATATTTATTATTTTTTTTTTAAATCGTTTCTGACTCGTTGAATTAATTGGTTTAAAATAAGTAATATTATCAATCCCAATAATCTTATAAGAGTTACGAATAATGAGCCACTGTTTGTCTATAAGAGTTACTCTGTTACATATCAAAATACGAATTTCCATCATAACCAATCTTTCTCACTGAAATTGCTATTCCCTCAGAAAGTCATCATCTTTCTGGTAACTCTACCGTCTTTTTGGAAGTGGCTAAAATGTTACTTTCAAATTAATTTAATACTCTAAAAGTCGGTGAGTATCCTTAAAACTCTAAACATATTGGCTGGAATTTTCATGAAATCGCTAATAGCAGGAATAAACATGAGAAGATGTGTTCTTCTGACATAAGATGCACATAGTTTCGTTAATAGGAAGCTCGTTGGGGAAGTTGGTAATGAAGCTTTCTCCATACGACGTGCTGCTTGAAGCCCAGAATTCTCGGCTGGTTGCGAGGGTTTGCTCGTTAGAGAATGAATAGCCGCATGAAGGAAACTTGATCCGAAGAGGAAGACCCTTTTCTTCAGGGAAGCTGAGATTCTTTCAATGTCAGCGCAGCAAATAATGCCCGACAGGGTCGTTATCTCTGGCCTCACAAAGGAAAGTGTGTATTGAAATGCATTTTTTTTAATGATCTCTTAAATAAGGCTGCACGACTTTACTGAAATATGAGGCCCTGCAGCTACATTTTTCAATTTTTTTCACCCTGGAACTTTTATTTTGAAACTCCTTTTGACGTTTGCTTTGTAAATCCTTTGGATAAGATATATATAGATAAGATTTCTTTTGCAGAACTGCTAAAATAGTAATTGTTCACAAATAACTTAATCATTTAACTTTTAATAGGTACAAATATGAAAAGGAACCTAAAATTATATGTCAAATTTATGCCAAAACTTTTGCCATATTATAAAAGATTATGCCAAAATTATGCCATATTTATACCAAATTATAAAATTTTTGGATCCTCTGTATTGTATGAATATTCTTTCGAATCTTAATCAGAAATATAAATCAGGTTAAAACTATGACTGCACGCATAAAAGATACATTCAAACCTGTTTTTATGCGGTCTTTTCTGTATGTTTTTTTCGCAATTTTATTGTGTGGTGTTTTTGTACAATTTTATTGTATGGTTTTTTTGTACAATTTTATTGTGTGGGTTTTTATATAATTTTATTGGATTTCGAAACCTTTTCCTTATTGTTTCCTCGTATTTTGCGACTAACCCTAAAATGATCCTATATTCGTGACATCTTTTTAAATATCTATTATTTTTTTAAAATCTTTTCTGACTCTAACAATTAATTGGTTTAAAATAATTAACATTTTCAATCACAATAACCTTATAAGAGTTATGAATAACGAGCCACTGTTTGCCTATAAGAATTATTCTGTTACATATCAAAATACAAATTTCCATCATAACCAATCTTGCTGATTGAAATTGCTATTACCTCAGAAAGTCATCATCTTTCTGGTAACTCTACCGTCTTTTAGAAAGTGGGTAAAATGCTACTTTTAAATTAATTTAATACTCCAAAAGTCGCTGAGTATCCTTAAAACTCTAAACATATTGGTTGGATTTTCCTTGAAATTACTAATAGCAGAAATAAACATGAGAAGACGTGTTCTTCTAACATACGATGCACATAGTTTCGTTAATGGGAAGCTCGTTGGGGAAGTTGGTAATGAAGCTTTCTCCATACGACGTGCTGCTTGAAGCCCGGAATTCTCGACTGGCTGCGGGGGTTTGCTCGTTAGAGAATGAATACCCGCGTGAAGGAATCTTGATCCGAAGAGGAAGACCCTTTTCTTCAGGGAAGCTGAAATTCTTTCAATGTCAGCTCAACAAATAAAGCCCGACAGGGTCGTTATCTCTGGCCTCACAAAGGAAAGAGTGTATTGAAATGCAATTTTTTTAATGATCTCTTAAAAAAGGGTGCACGACTTTACTGAAATTTGAGGCCCTGCAGCAACATTTTTCAATTTTTTTCACCCTGGAACTTTTATTTTGAAACTCCTTTTGACGTTTGCTTTGTAAATCCTTTGGATAAGATATATATAGATAAGATTTCTTTTGCAGAACTGCTAAAATAGTAATTGTGCACAAATAACTTAATGATTTAACTTTTAATAGGTACAAATATGAAAAGGAACTTAAAATTATATGTCAAATTTATGCCAAAACTTTTACCATATTATAAAAGATTATGCCAAATTTATGCCAAAACTTTTGCCATATTATGAAAGATTATGCCAAAATTATGCCATATTTATACCAAATTATAAAATATTTAGATCCTCTGTATTGTATGAATATTCTTTCGAATCTTAATCAGGAATATAAATCAGGTTAAAATTATGACTGCACGCATTAAAGATACATTCAAACCTGTTTTTATGCGGTCTTTTCTGTATGGTTTTTTTTTTGCAATTTTATTGTGTGGTTTTTTTTTTTTGCAATTTTATTTTGTGGTATTTTTTTTTTGCAATTTTATTGCGTGGTTTTTTTATTCAATTTTATCGTGTGGTTTTTACATAATTTTATTGGATTTCGAAACCTTTTCCTTATTGTTTCCTCGTATTTTGCCACAAAGCCTAAAATGATCCTATATTCCTGACATTTTTTTAAATATTTATTATTTTTTTTTTAAATCTTTTCTGACTCTAACAATTAATTGGTTTAAAATAATTAACATTTTCAATCACATTAACCTTATAAGAGTTATGAATAACGAGCCACTGTTTGCCTATAAGAGTTATTCTGTTACATATCAAAATACAAATTTCCATCATAACCAATCTTGCTGATTGAAATTGCTATTACCTCAGTAAGTCATCATCTTTCTGGTAAATCTACCGTCTATTAGGAAGTGGATAACATGCTACTTTTAAATTAATTTAATACTCCTAAAGTCTCTGAGTATCCTTAAAACTCTAAATGTATTGGCTGGATTTTCCTAGAAATTCCTAATAGCAGAAATAAACATGAGAAGACGTGTTCTTCTAACATAAGATGCACATAGTTTCATTAATGGGTGGCTGGTTGGGGATGTTGGTAATGAAGCTTTCTCCATACGACGTGCTGCTTGAAGCCCGGAATTCACGGCTGGTTGCGGGGGTTTGCTCGTTAGAGAATGAATACCCGCATGAAGGAATCTTGATCCGAAGAGGAAGACCCTTTTCTTCAGGGAAGCTGAGATTCTTTCAATGTCAGCTCAAGAAATAAAGCCCGACAGGGTCGTTATCTCTGGCCTCACAAAGGAAAATGTGTATTGAAATGCAAATTTTTTAATGGTCTCTTAAAAAAGGGTGCACGACTTTACTGAAATTTGAGGCCCTGCAGCTACATTTTTCAATTTTTTTCACCCTGGAACTTTTATTTTGAAACTCCTTTTGACGTTTGCTATGTAAATCCTTTGGATAAGATATATATAAGATTTCTTTTGCAGAACTGCTAAAATAGTAATTGTGCACAAATAACTTAATCATTTAAGTTTAATAGGTACAAATATGAAAAGGAATTTAAAATTATATGTCAAATTTATGCCAAAACTTTTGCCATATTATAAAAGATTATGCCAAAACTTTTGCCATATTATGAAAATTTATGCCAAAATCATGCCATATTTATACCAAATTATAAAATATTTGGATCCTCTGTATTGTATGAATATTCTTTCGAATCTTAATCAGAAATATAAATCAGGTTAAAATTATGACTGCAAGCATAAAAGATACATTCAAACCTGTTTTTATGCGGTCTTTTCTGTATGGTTTTTTTGCAATTTTATTGTGTGGTTTTTTTGCACAATTTTGTTGTGTGTTTTTTATATAATTTTATTGGATTTCGAAACCTTTTCCTTATTGTTTCCTCATATTTTGCCACAAAGCCTAAAATGATCCTATATTCGTGACTTTTTTTAAATATCCATTATTTTTTTTAAATCTTTTCTGACTCAAACAATTAATTGGTTTAAAATAATTAACATTTTTAATCACATTAGCCTTATAAGAGTTATGAATAACGAGCCACTGTTTGCCTATAAGAGTTATTCTGTTACATATCAAAATACAAATTTCCATCATAACCAATCTTGCTGATTGAAATTGCTATTACCTCAATAAGTCATAATCTTTCTGGTAAATCTACCGTCTTTTAGGAAGTGGGTAAAATGTTACTTTCAAATTAATTTAATACTCTAAAAGTCGGTGAGTATCTTTAAAACTCTAAACATATTGGCTGGAATTTTCATGAAATCGCTAATGGCAGGAATAAACATGAGAAGACGTGTTCTTCTAACATACGATGCACATAGTTTCGTTAATGGGAAGCTCGTTGGGGAAGTTGATAATGAAGCTTTCTCCATACGACGTGCTGCTTGAAGCCCGGAATTCACGACTGGCTGCGGGGTTTGCTCGTTAAAGAATGAATACCCGCGTGAAGGAATCTTGATCCAAAGAGGAAGACCCTTTTCTTCCGGAAAGCTTACATTCTTTCAATGTCAGCTCAACAAATAATGCCCGACAGGGTCGTTATCTCAGGCCTCACAAAGGAAAGTGTGTATTGAAATGCAATTTTTTTTAATGGTCTCTTAAAAAAGGATGTACGATTTTACTGAAATTAGAGACCCTGCAGCTACATTTTTCCCTCTGGCACTTTTTTTTTTTCAAACCCCTTTGAAAATATTTTGGATAAGATATATATCATTCTTTTGCAGAATTGCTAGAATAGTAATTGTGCACAAATAACTTAATCACTTACTTTTAATAGGTACACATATGAAACGACATTTAAAATTGTGGGACAAATTATAAAAAATTATGTCATATGTATGAGAAATTATTAAAAATTTTGCCAAATTATAAAAAATTATGCCAAATTTATCCAAAAACTATGCCATATTTATTTCAAATTATAAAAAAATTTTATCAACTGTACTGTACGGATATTCTTTCGGATCTTAATCAAAAACTTGTTGCAGGTTAAGAATAACACTGCACGCATAAAAGATACACTCTAATCTGTTTTTATGTGCGGTAGATAAAAGAAAATTTTAGTTAAATGCATATTACAAAAAAAAGTAATTCAAAATGTAATTCAAAAAGAGAAGCCTGATGGCCGAGTGACTGGCGCTCTAAGCCACAGGTTTCGGGTTCGACTCCCAGTGGTGCACTTGATGTTTGTAGGATTCGAAATCCACTTTAAACCTTACATTCCGGTCTAATATGATTGTAGAGCGTTGGGCGGCTGACAACTCTATCCCATAAAAAGAAAACATATCCTGTCTCAAAATCTACCAATAGGCAGACGGACTTAGCCCAACATAGGGCTGTTGCGCCACTGATAACGATGATGACGAATTCAAAAAGAATATAACAAATGGCTTTCTCAATAACATGGAAATTAAAAAAACATCTAAGAGACGCTTAGGCCAAAAAATCTTTCCTGTTCACCCAAGTACGAAGTAAGGACGATGCGAGAGTCCCAGGCCACCACCAAATTATATGAATGGGGAATAATGCAATGCAATAATCTCCTCCTCATGATGTCTCCTAGAAAACGCTGAATCTGCTATTATAGTGGCGAATGAATAATATCAAAGTGCCAAGCATTAACAAAAAACGGATTTTTAGATATCCTGGTATCTCTGTCAACCTAACGAATAAAATTTCCATGGAAAAATTATTATTTCCATATAAAAAAGCAATTTTTTTTAATGAGATACGACTGTTTAGTTAATGTCATTCACAACTTTAATTTCTTTGAAGTATGTTGAATTTCTAATTTTAAGCTTCGTCAGAAAACTACTCCAGTCTTCTTAGAAAACTAATCTAAATTCTTTAGCTTATATCTTTGTTAGTTTCTGTGTTTCTGTACTTACTGTTGTAGTTGTACAATTCTTTTAACGAGTACAATAATAAGCTTATGTCCAAAGACTTTCGGAATGTTAAGAATGCAGGCGCTTATTTTTTTTCCCCATCTGAAAGAGGACACAATAAGCTGACTGGAGATTCTTAGAACAATCTTGAGATTTTGTTTCCGCATTCCATTCTGCAGAAAACAATTTTAAGATTACTAAGTCACTCCAGCCTGACAAAGTTCAATTTGATTGTCGTGAAACTTACAACTTCTTCCCAATCCGTAAAATTAAAAAGTAATAAGGCAAGTCTAACTATTTAAAGCATTGTATTTTTAGTTCATCTTAATTAGAATTCTCAGTTCTACACGTTTATATCTAAATTACTTAAATGTTTGGTTTTATTACTTTACTTTGATTAGTTGTAAGATTTAATCTTCTTAGCCTATGGCAGAAACATTCACCTAACTGTCGCTTCTTGGATTTTAATTATTTATATCTAATTTTTGTCCTTTTATTAGAACATAATTAGTTACTTGCATAACCTTGAAGAGAGAAATGTAATTTATCATTAATTAATTATGAAATCAATTGCTTATCAGCTTCCTTTTTGTTTCTCATTTTCAGCATAAGCAGCATCATTTCCAGCATAAAATAGTGGAAACCTAAATCACAACATCTTACTAATTAAATTATTTATTTCTGACATTTGTTGTTTACTAAAAATATAATTAGTTACTTACATGACCTTAGAGAAATAAAATTAACTTAACATTAATTTTTCTTTAATTAATTACGAGAATATTTGCCTATCAGTTTTTTTTTATCTCTCATATCCAACATTAACGTAAGATAATGGAAACATTAAATACCGATTAAATTTGAATTAAATAATTTATTTGTATTTTTTGTCATTTATAAAAATACAATTAGTAAATTCCATAATCTTAAAAAAAGAAATGTAATTTATCATTAATTAATTTTGATATCAATTTTCTATCAGTTTACATTTTATTTCACATTTCCTGCAGAATCATCAAATCACAACATCTTACTAATTAACTAATATATTTCTAACATTTGTCATTTAATAAAAATACAATTAGTTATTTACATAATCTTACAGAGAGAAAATGAACTTAACATTAATTTATTCTTAATTAATTATAAGAATAATTGCCTATCAGTTTTTTTTATTTTTTTTCTCATTTTCAACATAAACATAAGATAATGGAAACATTAAATACCAAATAAATTTTAATTAAATAATTTATTTCTAACATTTGTTATTTAATAAAAATATAATTAGTTACTTACATGACCATAGAGAGAGAAAATAAACTTAACATTAATTTATAGTTTTTTTTTTTTTTTTTTTTTTTTCCAACATAAACATAAGATAATGGAAACATTAAATACCAATTAAATTTTATTTGAATAATTTATTTTTAACATTTGACATTTAATAAAAATATAATAAGTTATTTACCTAAATTACTTACATAACCTAAGAGAGAGAAAATTAACTTAACATTAACTTATATTTAATTAATAATGAGAATCATTGCTTATCAGGTTTTTTTTTATTTCTCATTTCCAACATAAACATAAGATAATGGAAATATTAAATGCAAATTAAATTTTATTTGATTAATTTATTTCTAACATTTGGCATTTAATAAAAATATAATAAGTTATTTACCTAAATTACTTACATAACCTAAGAGAGAGAAAATTAACTTAACATTAACTTATATTTAATTAATAATGAGAATAATTGCTTATCAGGTTTTTTTTTATTTCTCATTTCCAACATAAACATAAGATAATGGAAATATTAAATGCAAATTAAATTTTAATTAAATAATTTATTTCGAACATTTGGCATGTATTAAAAATTTAATTAGTAACTTACATAAATTTAAACAAAAGAATATAATTTTCATTAATTAATTTTGACATCCATTTCCTATCAGATTTCCTTTCATTTCAAATTTCCAGCATAATCATAAGACTGTGTTTATATCGGGGATGAACATGAGAAAAACTTAGGCCAGAAAATTATTCCTGTTCACCCAAGTAAGAAAGAAGGAGGATGTGAGAATCCTAGATGCCACCACTAAAAATTATGGCGGGTGAATAATGCAGTATAATAATCCCCTAGATAACGATGAATCTGCTATATATCTACAATTCTAATGGTGGATTGAGTAAGATCAATGTGCCAAGCTTTCACGAGCAATTGATTTTAAAATATCCTAGTATCTCTGTTAACATAACGAATAAAAATACCGGTGGAAAAATTAAACCTATTGCTCGAAACCCAGCAATTCTTTGTGTTTATATCGGGAATGAATATAAGAACAAAAATCCCACATGCCATAACTAAAAAAATAAGGTGGTTTAATAATGTGGTGTAATAATCTCCTCCTCTTGTTACATCCTACAGAATGCTGAAACTGCTATATATCTGCTATTCTAGTGGTGAATAAGTAAGATCAAAGTGCCAAGTATTCACAAATGATTGATTTTAAGATATTCTGGTATCTCTCTCAACATAACGAATAAAAATATGTGGAAAAAATATCATTTCCACATAAAAATGAATTTTTTTAATAAAGGAGATACGACTGTATAGTTAATGTCATTCATAACTTTAATCTCTTTGAAGTATGTTGAATTTCTAATTGTAATTTTTTGTGAGAAAACTACTTCAGTATCTTCAGAAAACTAATCTAGATTCTTTAGCTTATATTCTTGTTAGAACGCTGAATTTGCTATATATCTGCTTTCTAGTGGCGGATAAGATCAAAGCGCCAAGCATTTACAAAGAATTGATTTTAAGATATCCTGGTATCTCAGTCAACATAACGAATAAAATTTCCATGGAAAAATTATCATTTCTATATAAAAAAAAAAGCATTTTTTTAATGAGATACGACTGTTTAGTTAATGTCTTTCACAACTTTAATTTCTTCGAAGTATGTTTAATTTTTAATTTTAAGCTTCGTCAGAAAACTACTCCACTACTCTTGAAAACTAATCTAAATTCTTCAGCTCATATTTTTGTTAGTTTCTGTGTTTCTGTACTTACCGTTGTAGTTGTATAATTCTTTTAACGAGTACAATAATAAGCTTATGTCCAAAGACTTCCGGAATGCTAAGACTGCAGGGGATTATTTTTTTGTATGCCCATCTGAAAGAGGACACAATAAGCTGACTAGAGATTCTTAGAATGATCTTAAGATTTTGTTTCCGCATTCCATTCTCCACAAAACAATTTTAAGATTACTAAGACACTTCAGCCTGACAAAATTCAATTTGATTGTCGTGAAACTTACAACTTCTTCCCTATCCGTAAAATTAAAAAGTAATAAGGCAAGTCTAATTATTTAAGGGATTGTATTTTTGGTTCATCTTAATTAGAATTCTCTGTTCTACACATTTATGTCTAAATTACTTAAATGTTTGCCTTTATTACCTTGCTTTGATTAATTCTAACATTTAATCTTCTTAGTTTATGGCAGAAACATTCACATATCTGTCGCTGCTTGGATTTTAAATATTTATATCTAACTTTTGTCATTTTATAAGAACATAATTAGTTACTTGTATAAACTTGAAGAGATAAATATAACTTATTATTAATTAGTTATGAAACCAATTGTTTATTAATTTTCTTTTTATTTCTAATTTCCAAGATAGACATAAGATAACTTAAACATCAAATCATAGTTTTTTACTAATTAAATCATTTATTTCTAACATTTGTCATTTAATAAAAATATTATTAGTTACTTACAGACTTTAGAGACAGAAAATTAACTTAACATTTAATTATCATTAATTAATTATGAGAAAAATTGCCTATCAGTTTTTTTTATTTCCAATATAAACATAAGATAATGAGCACATTAAAAATCAATTAAATTTTAATTAAATTTCTAACATTTCTCATTTAATAAAAATATAATTAATTAATTACCTAAATTTAAACAAAGAAATGTAATTTTCATTAATTAATTTTGACATCAGTTTCCGATCAGTTTTTCCTTCATTTCGCATTTCCAGCATAAACATAAGACTGTGTTTGTATAGGGGATGATCATGAGAAAAACTTAGGCCAGAAATTTTTTCTTTTTTTTACTCAAGTATGAATGAAGGAGGATGTGAGAATTCCAGATGACACGACTAAAAAAATATGCTGGATGAATAATGTAGTGTAATACTCTCCTCCTCGTTGTGCATCCTAGAGAACGCTGAATCTGCTATTCTAATGGCAGATGAGGAAAATTATTGTGTCAAGCATTCAGTATCCACAAATTAAATTCTAATTAAGTAATTTATTTCTAAATTTTGTGTAATAAAAATATAATTTTGTCTAATAAATAACTTACATATCCTCACAGAAAGAAAATTAACAATAAATACAAATTAAATTCTAACTAAATAATTAATTTCTAAATTTTGTCCAATAAAAATATAATTAGTTACTTACATATACTTAGAGAGTGAAAATTAACTTAACATTAATTAATTATGAGAATAATTGCCTATCAGTTTTTATATTCCTCATTTTCAACATAAACATCAGATAAGGGAAATATTAAATACCAGTTAAACTTCAATTAAATAATTTATTTCTAACTTTTGACATTTATAAATATACAATTAGTTAATTACATAAATTTAAAAAAATAAATGCAATTTTCATTCATTAATTTTTACATCCATTTCCCATCTGTTTTCCTTTCATTTCTCATTTCCAGCATAAACATAAGACTGTTTTTATGTCGGGGATGAACATATGAAAAACGTAGGCCAGAAAATATTTTCTGTTCACCCAAGTAAGAAAGAAGGAGGATACGAGTCCAAGATGGCAGCACTAAAAATATATGGTGTGTGAATAATGCAGTGTAATAATCTGCTCCTCGTGGTGCATCCTAGAGAACGATGAATCTGCTATATATCTACTATTCTAGTGGCGGATGGAGTAAGATCAAAGAGCCAAGCATTCACAAACATTTGATTTTAAGATATTCTGGTATCTCTGTTAACATAATGAACAAAAATATCATGAAAAAATTATCATTTCCTTCTGAAGAAAGCGCCGTTTTAAAAAAAAAAGACATACCACTGTTTAGTTAATGCCATTCACAACTGTAATTTCTTTGAAGTGTGTTGAATTTCTAATTTTAAGCTTCGTCAGAAAACTTCTCCAGTACTCTTAGAAAACTAATCTAAATTCTTCAGCTCATATTTTTGTTAGTTTCTGTGTTTCTGTACTTACCGTTGTAGTTGTATAATTCTTTTAACGAGTACAATAATAAGCTTATGTCCAAAGACTTTCGGAATGCTAAGACTGCAGAGGCTTATTTTTTTTCCCCATCTGAAAGAGGACGCAATAAGCTGACTGGAGATTCTTAGAACAATCTTAAGATTCTGTTTCCGCATTCCATTCTCCACAAAACAATTTTAAGATTACTAAGACACTCCAGCCTGACAAAGTTCAATTTGATTGTCGTGAAACTTACAACTTCTTCCCTATCCGTGAAATTAAAAAGTAATAAGGCAAGTCTAATTATTTAAGGGATTGTATTTTTGGTTCATCTTAATTAGAATTCTCTGTTCTACACATTTATGTCTAAATTACTTAAATGTTTGCCTTTATTACCTTGCTTTGATTAATTCTAACATTTAATCTTCTTAGTCTACGACAGAAACATTCACATATCTTTTGCTTCTTGGATTTTAATTATTTATCTCTAACTTTTGTCTTTTTATAAGAACATAATTAGTTACTTACATAACCCTTAGAGAAATGTAACATATTATTAATTAGTTATGAAATTAATTGCTTATCAGTCTTATTTTTATTTTTCCTTTTGAGCATAAACAGCATCATTTCCAGTATAAGAAAATCGAAGCATAAATCAAAACATTTTATTAATTAAAGTATTTGTTTCTAACATTTGTCAGTAAATAAAAATATAATTAGATATTTATCACCTCAGAGAGAAAATTAACTTAACATTAATATATTATTAATTAATTATAAGAATAATTGCCTATCAGATTTTTTGTATTTTCCATTTCCAACATAAACAATATTTAATGGAAACATTAAATACCAATTAAATTTTAACTAAATAATTTATTTCTAACATTTGGCATTTAATAAAAATATTATTAGTTAAAAACAAAAATTTAATCAAAGAAAAGTAATTTTCATTACTTAATTTTGACATCCATTTCCTATCAGTTTCACACAATAAGCTGACTGGAGATTCTTAGAACAATCTTGAGGTTTTGTTTCCGCATTCTATTCTGAACAAAACAATTTTAAGATTACTCAGTCACTTCAGCCTGACAAAGTTCAATTTGATTGTCGTGAAACTTACAAGTTCTTCCCAATCCGTAAAATTAAAAAGTAATAAGGCAAGTCTAACTATTTAAAGCATTGTATTTTTGGTTCATCTTAATTAGAATTCTCAGTTCTGCACATTTACGTCTAAATTGCTCAGATGTTTGGCTTCATTACCTTGCTTTGATTAATTCTAACATTTAATCTTCTTAGTCTATGGTAGAAACGTTCACATATCTGTCGCTTCTTGGATTTTAATTATTTATATCTAACTTTTGTCATTTTATAAGAACATAATTAGCAACTTGCAAAACCTTAAAGAGAGAAATGTTACTTATTATTAATTAATTATGAAATCAGTTACTTATCAGTTTTCTTTTTACTTCTGATTTTCAGTATAGACAACATCATTTCCAGCATAAGATAGTGGAAACATAAATCCCAACATCATACTAATTAATTTATTTATTTCTAACCTTTTTTCATTTAATAAAAATATAATCAGTTACTTACATAACCTTTTCCTTTCATTTCCCATTTCCAGCATAAACATAAAACTGTGTTTATATCGGGGGTGAACATGAGAAAAAATTATGCCAGAAAGTCCTTCCTGCTCACCCAAGTATGAAAGAAGGAGGACGCGAGAGTCCTCCTGATTGATGCTACCACAAATAAATATAGTGGATAAATAACGAAGTGTAATAATCTCCTGCTCCAGGTGCAACCTACAAAACGCTGAATCTGCTATATATCTGCTATTCTTTTACCGGATTGAATAAGAATAAAGTGCCAAGCATTCACGAGCAATTGATTTTAAGATATCATGGTATCTCAGTTAACCCCACGAATAAAAATACGTGAAAAAATTATCATTTCCATATAAGAAAAGAGCATTTTTTTTTTTAATTAGATACGACTGTAGTTAAAATCATTCCCAACTTTAATTTCTTTAAAGTATGTTGCATTTCTAATTTTAAGCTTCGTCAGAAAACTACTCCAGTCTTTTTAGAAAACTAATCTAAATTCTTTAGCTTATATTTTTGCTAGTTTCTGTGATTCTGTACTTACCGTTGTAGTTGTATAATTCTTTTAACGAGTACAATAATAAGCTTATGTCCAAAGACTTTCGGAATGCTTAGACTGCAGGCGCTTATTTTTTTTCCCCATCTGAAAGAGGACACAATAGGCTGACTGGAGATTCTTAGAACAATCTTGAGATTTTGTTTCCGCATTCCATTCTGCACAAAACAATTTTAATATTACTAAGTCACACCAGCCTGACAAAGCTCAACTTGATTGTCGTGAAACTTACAACTTCTTCCCTATCCGTGAAGTTAAAAAGTAATAAAGCAAGTCTAACTACTTAAAGCATTGTATTTGTGGTTCATCTTAATTAGAATGCTCAGTTCTACGCATTTATGTCTAAATTGCTTAAATGTTTGACTTTATTACCTTGCTTTGATTAATTCTAACATTTAATCTTCTTAGTCTATGGCAGAAATATTCACATATTTGTCGCTTCTTGGATTTTAAATATTTCTAACTTTTGTCATTTTATGAGAACATAATTAGTTATTTGCATAATATTAAAGAAAGAAATGTAACTTATTATTAATTAATTTTGTAACCAATTGTTTGTCAATTTTCTCTGTATTTGTTAATTCCAAGTTAAACATAAGACAATGTAAAAATCAAATTAAAACATCTTATTAATTAAATAATTGATTTCGAACATTTGTCACTTAATAAAAATATAATTAGTTACTGACATGGCATTAGAGAGAGAAAATTAACTTAAAATGACTTGATCATTAATTAATTTTAAAATCAATTGTCCTATCAGTTTTAATATCACTTCACATTTCCAGAATAAACATAAGACTGTGTTTATATCGGGGATGAACATGAGAAGCACTTAGGCGAGAAATTCCTTCCTGTTTACCCAAATATGAACGAAGGAATATGCGAGAGCCCCAGTTGCCACAATTAAAAAAATATGGTGGGTGAATAATGCCGTACAATAATCTCCTTCCCGAGGTGCATCCTACAGAAGTAGCTGAGTCTGCTATTCTAATGGCAGATTGAATAAAATAAAAATGCCAAGCTTACACGAGCAATTGATTTTAAGATATCATGGTATCTCTGTTAACCTAAGGAATAAAAATACCGGTGGAAAAATTAAACCTATTGCTCGAAACCCAGCAAGCTTTTATTTTTATATCGGGAATGAATATAAGAACTTAAGTCCCAGATGCCACCACCAAAAAAATATGGTGGAGGAATTATGTAGTGTAATAATCTCCTCCTCGTGTTGCATCCTACAGACCGCTGAATCTGCTATATATCTGCTATTCTAGTGGCGGATGAGTAAAATCAAAGTACCAATCATTCACAAAAAATAATTGATAAGATATCCTGGCATTTCTGTTAACCTAACAAATAAAATTACCATGGAAAATTATCATTTCCATATAAAAAAAAGCACATTTTTTAAACAAAAAAAAAATGAGTTATGACTGTTTACTAAATGTTATTCACAACTTTAATTTGTTTGAAGTATGTTGAATTTCTAATTTTAAGCTTCGTCAGAAAACTACTCCGGTCTTCTTAGAAAACGAATCTAAATTCTTTAGCTTATATTTTTGTTAGTTTCTGTGTTTCTGTACTTACTGTTGTAGTTGTATAATTCTTTTAACGAGTACAATAATAAGCTTATGTCCAAAGACTTTCGGAATGCTAAGACTGCCAGGGCTTATTTTTTCTTACCATCTGAAAGAGGACACAATAAGCTGGCTGGAGATTCTTAGAACAATCTTGAGATTTTGGTTCCGCATTCCATTCTCCAGAAAACAATTTTAAGATTACTAAGTCACTTCAGCCTGACAAAGTTCAATTTGATTGTCGTGAAACTTACAACTTCTTCCCTATCCGGGAAATTAAAAAGTAGTAAGGCAAGTCTAAGTATTTAAGAGATTGTATTTTTGTTTCATGTTAATTAGAATTCTCAGTTCTGCACATTTATGTCTAAATTGCTTAAATGTTTGGCTTTATTACCTTGCTTTGATTAATTCTAACATTTAATCTTCTTAGTCTACGGCAGAAATATTCACATATCTGTCGCTGTTTGGATGTCAATTATTTATCTCCAACTTTTATCATTTTATAAGAACATAATTAGTTACTAACATAATCCTTAGAGAAATGTAACAAATTATTAGAATAATTGTCTATCAATGAGAATAATTGTCTAACAATTTTTTTATTATTATTATTATATTTCCTTTTTTAACATAAACAAAAGATAATGGAAACATTAAATATCAATTAAATTATAATTAAATAATTTATTTCTAACATTTCTCATTTAATAAAAATATTATTAGTTACTTACATGACCTTAGAGACAGAAAATTAACCTAGCATTTAATTATCATTAATTAATTATCAGAAAAAGTGCCTATCAGTTTTTTTTTATTTCCAACATAAAGATAAGATAATGAGCACATTAAATATCAATTAAATTTTAATTAAATAATTTATTTCTAACATTTCTCCTTTAATAAAAATGTAATTAGTTACTTACCTGAATTTTATTTAAACTATTAAACTATTTAAGAGATTGTATTTTTGGTTCATCTTAATTAGAATTCTCAGTTCTGCACATTTATGTCTAAATTAAATAATGTTTGCCCTTATTACCTTGCTTTGATTAATTCTAAGATTTAATCTTCTTAGTCTATGGCAGAAATATTCGCATATCTGTCGCTTATTGGATTTTAATTATTTATCTCTAACATTTGTCATTCTATAAGAACATAATTAATTAATTACATATCCCTTAGAGGAATGTAACATATTATTAGTTAATTATTAAATCAATTGCTTAATATTTTTCTTTTTATTTCTCATTTTCAGCTTAAACGGCATAATTTTCAGCATAAGATTGTGGAAACATAAATCACAACATCTTACTAATTAAATTATTTATGTCTAACATTTGTCATTTAATAAAAATATAATTAGTTACTTAGAAAACCTTAGAGAATTAATGTAACATAAATTTATCATTAATTAATTATGAGAAAAATTGCCTATCATTTTTTTTTTATTTCTCGTTTCCAACATAAACATAAGATAATGGAAATGTTAAATACCAGTTAAGTTTTAATTAAATAATTTATTTCTAACTTTTGTCTAATAAAATAATTGATTTCTATTTCTCAATATTGTTGCCTCATTAATGTAAATTTCTCCACGATCGTAGTTTATTATAAAAAATGGAAATATAAACCTAAGCCAGAGGAATTATAATGTTATCGTCTGAGTGGACATGAGCTTGTTTAAACGAGCAAGAAATGTGAATATCGATAGAGTGCGCTTGGTTTTTGAATAAAAGAGTTAGTGTTTACAGTCCACTGGAGTATGTGTGTTTTTGTTTGGAGACCATAACAAATATTATAAGAAATGATATAAATTATCAGCATTTTAAATTCTATTTGATTGCTTATTTTAATGTAATTACGAAGACTTCCTCAACATTTAGAAGTTGCATACGGAAATACAAGCTCTTTAAAATGGTTTTTAAAACTCCATGGTTTGTTAAGAAATGGGCTGAAGGGAATGGCTTGCCAATTTCTTACCTCGTTAATCAAATTATTTTAATTCGCAAATGACATGCAGATATTCAACAACTAGGGTTTGGACAACTAGAGGTGGAACTAGGGTTTAACAAAGGTACACCATAAATATTTTTGCACGATTATTGAAAGTATAAAAGACCTAGTAATATGATAGAACTTTCCTTACTTCATTTTGTATCAAAGTTGATTTCTAGATCTATACTTTTTATTACTTTTGAGGCATTATTTCTGTTTTAAGAAATACCTGTCAAATACTGAAGAGGTACTTTCCGTCTTAACCCCCTAAACATGAGCGGTAAGTGGAAAACGTTGTCTTCTTGAAAAACTTTTAGGGGTGGCTGCCTCGCATTTGCGTGCCGCATCGGAAAAATCCCCAGACATTCCCGCCAGGCAATCTACATCAGAAAGCTACAAAGCGCTTTAGACACGATGACGCAATCATAATCAATTGTCCTCATTTCTGAAAGCAGTGACTGCAACTGACGTCACCAAGCAACTGATGTCATATACCTCCAGCATCACATATCTGCGCCAAACCTGAGTCATTCTGCACGCTATCTGCGCATGTTGCCACTGGGCCACTAGTCTACATATTTAAACAATGTATCAACTCGTTTATATTTCAAAAGCAAAAAAAATTTAAGTACATTAATCATCTAATCTATATACTATGAATTGTACAATGCTGTCCTATTTCTAAACATGAAAACAAATATTCTCGCAAGACAATCAAAAGTATAAAATGTTTAGTCAAATAAAAGAACTTTCTTTGGTTCATTTTCTATCAGAAATTGCTTTTTATATCTTTAGTTTTTATCTCTTTTAAGGCATTGTTTAAGTAAATAGTTTGTTGTAAAGAAATAATATAAGAGAGTTTTCATTTAGTGTGATGGGATCTGTATTCGAAGTTTAAGGTTCCACTTTCTAAGAGTAATAAATCCAGTATATATATATATATATATATATATATATATATATATATATATATATATATATATATATATATATATATATATATATATATATTTATTTATTATTATATATATATATATATATATATGTGTGTGTGTGTAAAATTAAACATAGAATTATCAATAGATATTAAATGTTTGTAAATAAAAAACATATTATTTTTGTTAAAATACCATTATAGAAATTGTTTTTATTCGATTTTTATCTTTTGAGTTCATGATTTCTGAAGTGTTTAATTTCACCAGAAGTGTATTCAAGTTTCACAGCTATAAAAAATTTCAACAAATGAGTATTGCCTTCAGCATCTAAAAGCTTGTCAGGAATATTTTAAAACATAGCAAAATTATTTTAACCGTAACCAATGTTAAATTTATAAACGTATTGAATCCAATACATATATACATATATATGTGTGTGTGTGTGTCAAAAACTAAAGACCCACTTACGTTGAAACAATTTAGACCTGATTGAAAAAATAGAGGTTTTCCGTCTGCATATACTAATCATAATGTTATGACGGATCAGGAAATATTACAAAAGGACGGATTAGGATTTAATTCCAAAAAATAAATCATCTGTATTTAATTGCAAAAAGACAGATGAGGATTTAGTTACAAAGAGACAGATCAGAATATAATTTCTAAGATATGCATAAAATAATAAATATTCTTATAAAATAATAAATTTAAATCAAGAAACATTTTATAACAATATAACGTAATACTCTTATAGCATTGTTATTACATAATGTTAATGAATTATAAGTTTGGTGATAGAAAAATCTTTAATATTTTCTTTATATCAAATGAGAATAAGACAAATTTCCAAAAAAACAGAATTTGAATTATTTTATGTAAACTTAAAATATTCCAATAACTGAAATGTTTGTAGCAATATCATTTTAAATCACTTCCAAAAACATTTCGTTGTTAAGTTATCGTGTTTCTTATAAAATAAAATCATTTTATATTTAATCATAAAACCATCATAATAAAGCAATGGTGTTATTTCACATACATTTTTAAACAAACACGGGTAGCTTGAATTATTCGTACTCGTACAGAAATTATTCCCATCATAAAACGCAATTTCAGCTCGTATATACAAGATACTTCAATTCCCTGAAAAATTATAAAAGGTAGATTAGGATTTATTTCCAAAAAACATTATCTGGATTTAATTACAAAAAGATATGCATAAAATAATAAATATTCTTCTAAAATAACAAATTTATAACAAGAAAAAGGATATAACAATATAACGTAATGCTCTTATATTTTTATTATTATAACATAATATTAATGAAACATGAATTTGATAATGAGCAAATTAATAATTTATTCATATCATTTCAGAATAAAACACATTTCAAAAAATTTTTTAATAATTTTATGTAAATTTAAAATATTCTAATAACTGAAATGCATGTAGCAATATCACTTTCAAAAACATTTCGATATGAAGTTACGATACTTTTTGGAAAATAAAATCCTTTTATATTTAACCATAGAACCATTATGATAAATCAATGAAATCGTTCACATACACTTTGGAGCAAGCAGTCGTACTTATACAGGAATTATTCCCATCATTAAATGCAATTTCAGCTCGTATATAAGAGATACTTCGATTCCCTGAAACTGCAGACTGATTTTATATGTGTAGCATGTTTCCTTTTTCACATAGATTTCACGCCATCCTCTAGATATTAATATTCTTTCCTCATTATGGCTAAGTGAAGCATATATCGTAATAGTTTTTTATAAATGTTATACTTTTGTGATTGATATGTATGAGAGTGTATTTGTGCATGAGTATTTGTAAAGCATTTACTTTTTGTTTTATATGCTTAGTATTTATGTGTTTTTATGGGCATGAATCTTGTAAATGTAAGTAAACATGGTGGTAACTGAATCACATCCTTTTATCTTAACCAACATGTATTTATGCCATGTATAAAAAATATATGTAGTCATACACAGAAACACATAAAATTGCCGTAACTATGTTAAGCGTTTATGTAGATGCATCTGAATATGATTACAAGAAATAATTTATTTTTGATTTATATTTGCAAAATATTATATAGTATATCATGTAATAATATTACTTTAGTATTACTTTATAAAGTATCTATATTATTTTTAGCAATATTTGAGCTTTATACCCTTTTGCAATAAGGCTGTTAATATGCTGACTAACTCCAAATTTATTTAAGAGCTTAATTAAATATCATTGATGAAGAGCATTGAGTGAGACAGATATCAAGAAGAAGAATGTTACTCACAATATTTATTTTATGTCAAATTAACGCATTCCTCTTAATTTTATGATCCTCTACATTAGTACAAGCATAAAACTTTTCTAAATACATAATTAATTATTCTATTAAAAAAGCATTTTAGGAAGAGAGATATTTCTTAATCTAATTATAAAACAAAACTTAATTTTCTAAAAATGCCATTTTAAAATACTCCAATTTTTTTTTAAATACTCCAATTTTTAAAATACTTCAATTTTTTTTATAATTTTTGTTATTTCATTTTCAATAATGTACTTATTTTGATAATAGTAATCTAGTTTAAAAAATTAACAAATTTAGCTAAAGCGTATAAGCTCCTTAAACATCACTAAACTTGATAAAGAATTTTATTCTTTAAAGGATTCCATAATTTTTATAATATGGTATCAAAGATTAATACTGCTTCGTTATTTAAATTTTTATATACAGTAATCCTTCAGTATACAGTTATAATAAAAATGATCCTTCTAATCTACGAATGGTTTTTGGATACAGTTTTAAGACGTGCGAATTGACTTTTTGAAAAAGTTAAAAGTTTTTTTTTTTTTTTTGTCTAAAACAATTATCCATGATATCACCTTATAAAGCTTAAAATGTTTATATTTTTTATTGACTTATTCTGAATTTATTCAGCAATATTTATATTAATTGAAATTTTAAATTAAAGATGTTAAATTTTATTATGTTATTAAAACACTTTTACTTAATTAAATTTTTTTAACCACAGTTTATAACAAACACCTTCATTGGTTGCGTTTATGGGATGGCACCCTTTTTTCTTTCTCCTCCTCTAACTCATTGGAGAGATTTTCTGGTTTATAGATTTATCGTGCCCATATCCGGCATAAATATAATCCAGTTAATTTGTAATAATTTTTATTTTAAATTAAAGATGCTACATTTTATTATGTTACTGTTTTTGAACGCTGGACACTTTTATTTAAGGTCAGTTATAGCAGGAACAGTAGATTCAGCATTATCCAGAGTGCGCCACATGAGGCCTGCTACATAAAGAACCACCCTTTTCCACCACAGTTTATAACAAATACCTGCTTGGTTGCATCTATGGGATGCCACCCTTTTTCCTTTCTCCTCTTCTAATTCAATGGACAGGTTTTCTGGTTTATAGATTTATCGTGCCCATACCCGGCGTAGATATAATTTTGTTATTCGAGTTGTGACAGAGCTTACTCAATTCAAAAACCCTAACAGACTATATAACAAGACAAAATGTTAAGGGTGTTAATTTATACGATCAGATTAAAAATTTCTTCATTTTTTCATTCACACCATGTGTAATTAGGCGATAAATTTGTAACGTATTGAAAAATTTTAATTATAACGTTAAACAAGTTAAGTTTTTTCAAAGTAAAATTCAAAAACATTTTTTCATTGTAACGTTAAAAAATTATATATGTTTACACAAGCCTGTTTGCATTGCTTTGAAAAAATTGACAAGACAGTTAATTAACGGGACACCTAATTTTTATTTTTAATGCCTTATTTTAGAACCTTATTAGAAAGTTTTTATTAATAATTAATTTTTAATAAACCTTCTTATTAAAACAAGAAGAAACTTTTTTTGTATTCGCTTACATGTGTGTACTTAATTTCTTTGGCTTCGGTAATTTTCACAGCAAATGCTTTCGAATACCACAACAAAACAGACGAAAAAAATGATCTTTTCTCCTAAATTTAGATTCTTTGTATGCTTTTATCCAAAAGATTTGCTTACAAAAGAATTTAATACCATGCTCCGATATCTTTTACTTAGTTTGTCATACTTAATTTTTAAAACATCGTCTTTAATTGAAAGTGTTTGAACGTATTATTAAAAAATTTTTATCGAGATAGGATGAACAACTTTCAGTTATAACATTTTAAAAATATGCAAATTTGTATTAAATAGTGTTATTTTGATCATTATATCATTTATGTTGTAGAAAAATATTCAATAAATTTTATTTTAAATAAAGTTTTTGCCATGATTTTATGATTTGATATTCATAACTATTTTAAAATAAAAGGTTAAGTGTTTGATTTGCATGTTCGCCTAACTAATTAACTAATAACAAAACAAATTATTACAAATATTTTTTTATTTCTTCTTAAATTCGTTTTTATGTCTTTTGACTTATAAGATCTTGGTAAAAATGCGTTAATATTGTGTGTATGACACATTATTTTTAAATTTAAATGGAGATAAATTTATCTAATCATTTTAAGAAAATAGAAAAGATTTTACTGTGTTATTTATCTTTTCTTCTGTAAATCTGTCATAAATTTGTTAAAGGAATAATCCAAACAATTAACAGTTTAACTAGTATATTTATATAAAGATATCTTTCATACAAAAGTATTATTTTTTGGATGCAAACACATATATTAACATAGTTTAAGATGAATTTTATATTAAAATAGTTTTGTAAGTAATACTTTCCCATGTTTTGTATTATTGGAAATAATTGTATATCAGTTCCCAATTCATATATCCAATATAATAAATTACGATTTTATAAGTTCAGTTTACATACAATTTTATAATCAATATATATTATTGATTATAAAATTTTATTATTGATTATTAATTTTATTATTTTATATTATTGATAAAAATTTTATATCAATTTTATATCAATATATATTATCTCAATATTTTGTACTATTATAAAATATTTTAAAAGTTAATTGTTATACTTTTTAATAAATCATTTCATATAAAAAAATTTTTTTTTAATTCTTTAACGTAGTCACATTTTCAATTAATGAAATTGTATTTATTAATTAAATATGAACAATGATCCCTGAAATAATGTCGCATGTAATTTGCAATATAAGCTTTTCTTTAAATGATTTTTTCTTTTTTTGGAATAAATAACACAACTAAATATATTTTTCATTTTTCTCGTTGTTTTCAGATTTTGTATTAATGACATTATGATTTTTAAAATGATTAAAAATTAAATTAAAAATTTAAAAAAATTTAAATAAAATAAAAATGAAATGGAATGAAAAAATATTAAATCTAGACTTTTACATAAAATAAATTTAACCGTCCAATTTAATACATCATTCAGAACAAAAAGATGAAAACATCAAATCTGAATATTCACTATAGAAAAGCATTGTTTATGTATGGTAAAGTTTAACAAAAATATAATAAATTAATACAACAGTAATGAAATAACTATGAGTAAAAATATTAAAAAATATTTTAAAAAGTTAAAAAATACTAAATTAAAAATGTTTGAAAATATTAAATAAATTAAAAATTATTTTTTTTTATTTTAATTTTAATTTCCTTTATGTCAAATATTTCCCTGTCATATCTTTTTAACTTCATTAGACTACCTTTATAACAGACAATCCTTTTTAATCAGAATAACATAAGAAATAAGTTACAATGTAAAAGGTGTTTTAACCTGAAATTTTAGCAATAAACCCTTTGACTAGCATAAATAAAATAATAAAATACATTAAATACTCTGCAAAAAAAGTAGAAGCTTCAATAAATATCAAAACTTTAATAAAAGCTGAGAGAAACAATTGAAAAGCTTTCTAAAGAATCTCCTTTCACAACAAATTCATAACAAGTTGCTTTATATTGTTCTTTTAAAACAAGTACTAAGTGAGTTTGTTGCGTGCTTTAAAGAAATAAGAATTTCGTAAAAAAATCACTTTGGAATAAATTGAAATTGAAATCATTTTCCTTTATTTTTCCAACTGCGTATTTTGAGGAAAAAACTCCTTCGAAAGCATCAAAAAATAATACAAACACCTTACCTTGCGAAAATGGTAATTTATATAGAGTGCAAATGTAAATGAATTTATTTTTGACAGGGATCATTATTTAGAAATATATATCTGATGATTTAAATTGAATTATATGCATTTTGTTATTTTATAATTTAATCAATTATTTTTCTCATTTTTGTTTGCATTATTTACGTTACATTATTTTATACAATGTGTCACTTTTTCACTTTTTTTTTTTTTTTTTTAACATTATTTACATTACAATATTTTATATAATGTGTCACTTTTTTACTTTCTTGCTTAACATTATTTACATTACAATATTTTATACAATGTGTCATTTTTTTACTTTCATGTTTAACATTTTAACAACTTATTTAGAAATAAGATTTCATTTAAATGGCTACCTTAAGTGAATTAATGTTTCAGGCAAATTCTGGTCTTAGATGTGTCAAATATTTAGTCAAATATTAGAGCCTTTCAAATTCATTCAAGTTTATCTAATTTTACCGGAAAGAAAGAATACATTTTTCATATTTATCTTCTTCAAAATTTGTTTTCGAAGAAGAATATTGCCTTTCGGCAATTAAATTAAATTAAGTATCAAACAATAAAAAAACGTTATTATTAGAATTCATTAGACAAAACAGCTTTCACTACATGGCATAATGAATTAACACAAAATATTTGCACTTAATCTCTCCAATACATCTTCAAAAAATGCAAAAATTTTCGCAGCTTGTCCTACGGTAGGAAAAATACTTTGAAGCTTAGAGAAGAATGGTGACTACATAGGAAAATTACGAATGTATGCACTTATATTTTTTTTTAATTTCCAATGGTAAGTTTACAGGACAACAGATATAAAATAAATACAAATAACAAGATAGAAACAAAGGGCATCAGTTAATCCCTCAATTTAAGACTGGAAATCCAATAACGTTTCCATAAAGAACAGGAGACAGTGCAGAACAGGAAGCAAGGTGAGACATATCCATTTCTTCCTGGTTGTCACGCAGGAGATAGAGAGGGTCAGGAGCCAGTTTAGTTTTGTGGAGGTGCTTGCGGAGACAATCGTGACCACAGAAAAGCAGTAGCATTTCTATGGTCAGACCGATTTTTCTATGAGCCAATCAGGGATGTCATGAATATGATCGTAACAGGGCTTGTGACAGTTTCTAGCAGCATTATCCTCAAAGAAGGAGCCTTTTAAGTATCGTCTGTACTTATATAAAACTATTTATAAAGGTTTATTTATTTTGCTTATTTTTATGGCCAACGGGGCTTTTTTTCTAATATGCCTATGTTTTTTAGATCGAAAAGTGTTGTTTCTAATGAAAAAGGAAAATTTCTTTACTTCTTTTGTTAAAATGTAATATTGGGGTGAACTATGTGCCCTCTTAGCATAGATATATCATTATCATATGTCCTAAAATAATTAAAATTTCTTATCTTAAAAATTCACAAAACATTTTGCATGAAAATTCTTACTAGTAGAAGAATACATATTTCATAGTTAATTAAGTTCGAAAGATCTGCAAATTCATGATGGTATAAACTATAAAAGCGTTGTAACTAAATACTTTTTCTTGTTAAAGAAAAAATACTTAGTTACAGCACTTACAACTAGAAAAGCATTGTAATTAAGTACCTTTTCTTGTTAAAAAAATAAGTAGTTACAAAACTTTTCTAGTTTTTCTACCAACTCTTGATGTTATCTGTATCTTAACAACTTTGGCATTTACTTATCGAATTCCTTCTCTTCTAGAACTTGATAAACGCTCTGAAATAGTAGTTTTTAATTGCATTCCGTTTCTTTTTCAATGAATTCTTAGTTTGCATTAAACAAAAAGTCATTTTGTGTGACATTAACATTTCTGGAATTCCAAAATACATTAAACAAATGTATAAATAATGCAAGCATTTCAAAACTAGCGATTCCAGAAATAAACAAAACATTTTGTCCCCCTTCACAAACTGAATAAAAGCAATAGCCTCCTGACATTGTTTAAAAACAAAGTTCTCCGAAGTCATTTGCTTCTAAAGAGAAGAAAAAGTAACGAGTTCTTAAAAAAAAAAAACAAGGGGAAAAGAGAATTATCCGTGTGTTTTTTATGCACTGCAACAAAGAATTGTAGAAGTAATTAACTGGCTTTAATTGTCACCCATTTGAAGGAAATATTTTATTCAAAAGCACGGTTTCTATGCAAGGAATTTTTTCGTTAACTGGAAGCAATGGATAGATCTTCCAGAAACTAGCCTATCATCTATGATCTAGCTTGGCAAGAAGCCAGCATCATTTGAAAGGAGAGGATGGCTATTTATCGCTTCTCTCCATTGCAAAGACTATAACTGTCGCAATCTAACAAATCTTGATAACGAGATTGCTACGTTACTCGTTGCAAAACTAACTTCTGAGAAGTTACCATTAAATGAGAAGCATAATTTCCGGTACAATTTATATTTAAGCATAAATCTCGCACAATGCTTGTTAAAGTTTTGGAACTACTAAGTGAATGTACTCAAAATTATACAACTTTTAAAAGCCAGATCCAATCCTCTTTTTCTCTAGGTGGCATTTTCAAGTTCTTATATGCTATAATTCTTAAATTTTATGTAAGATTTTCTCAAATTTTTAAAATTCTGTAATCTATTTGCAAATTCAATTTCAATAAAATGTGATTTTTCTGATATTGATTCTGATTTTCAATAAAGTTTGGGAACTACTAAGTGAATGTACTCAAAATTATACTACTTTTAAAATTCAAATCTAAAGCTCTTTTTCTCTAGATGGCATTTGCAAGTTCTTATATGATATAATTCTTATATTTTATATAAAATTCTCTCAGATGTTTTTATCTATTTTGTAAATCCAATTTCAATAAAATTTGTTTTTATTAAAATTCAAAAGCATCACTTCGTGTAAAATAATTCTCTCCTCCATCCACATATAATTAGCCTCACTTACAATATCATTTAACAAAGCTCGTCTATAATATGAAGAACCTTATCTATAATATCATTTAATAAAGCCCCTTGCAATGTATTCTGTAAGGTTTATGAAATCTAAAACCTCACCTATAATATCATTTAACAAAGCACCTCTATAATATAAAATACCCCACCTGTAAAATCATTTAATAAAGCTACTTGCAATGTATTCTATAACAAATCCTGATAATGAGATTTCTACATTACTCGTTGCAAAATTAACTTCTGAGAAGTTACCATTAGATGAGAAGCATAATTTCCGGAACAATTTATATTGAAGCAGAAATCTCACACAATGCTTGTTAAAGTTTTGGATCTACTAAGTGTGAGTACTCAAAATTATACTACTTTTAAAAGCCAGATCCAAACCTCTTTTTTTTTAGGTGGCATTTTCAAGTTCTTATATTTTATGTAAAATTTTGTAACCTATTTGTATAAATAATTTCAGTAAAACGTCTTTTTATTAAAATTCAAAATAATCACATCATATAAAATAATTCACTCAGCCATCTTCACATATTTTAACCTCACCCATAATATCATTTAACAAAGTTCCTCTATAATATAAAATACCCCACCTGTAAAATCATTTAATAAAGCTCCTTGTAATGTATTCTATAACAAATCTTGATAACGAGATTGCTACGTTACTCGTTGCAAAACTAACTTCTGAGAAGTTACCATTAAATGAGAAGCATAATTTCCAGTACAATTTATATTTAAGCATAAATCTCACACAATGCTTGTTAAAGTTTTGGAACTACTAAGTGAATGCATTCAAAATTATACTACTTTCAAAAGCCAGATCCAAATCTCTTTTTCTGTAGGTGTCATTTTCAAGTTCTTATATACTATAATTGTTATATTTTATATAAAATTTTCTCAAATTTTAAAAATTTGTGATCTATTTGTAAATCCAATTTCAATAATATTTTTATTAAAATTCAAAAGAATCACATAGTGTGAAATAATTCACTCCACCATCCTCACTATAATTAACCTCACATATAATATCATTTAACAAAGCTCGCCTGTAATATGAAAAACCTCATCTATAACATCATTTATGAAATTTTAAATAACCATCGTAAAGAAATATAAATATTAAATAAATATAGAGAGATCAAAATAAGAAAAAAGATCAAAAGGTTTCACTCCATTTGACAAGTTCAGATAAAAAGGGCAGCAAGAAAACAAATCTTGTCATGTAAAATAATTCACTCAGCCATCCTCATATAATAACCTATAATATCATTTAACAAAGCTCGTCTATAATATGAAAACCCACATTTATAAAATCATTTAATAAAACTCTTGCAATGTATTCTATAAGGTTTATGATATCTGAAATAAACATCAAAAAGGAGTAGAAATATTAAATAAATCTAGAGGAAGCAAAATAACAACGAAGATCAAAAAGTCTCGCTGCACTTGACATGTTCAGACAAAACGGGAAGCAAGGAAACAGATCGTCTCTTTAAAATGTTCTTAACAAAGCTCTTTGTTGTTGCAACTTTATACAATGTATAATCAGACATTCAGAATGGTTCCCTTATCTAATGTCATGTTTGAAAAGGATTTCCCAAATCTATTTATAAATTATTTTGATATTTAAACACAAAAGACTCGCATTGTATCCCTCAAAGATCATATGAAGATCACAACATTTAAGTTAAAAATAAAATGAAAGCAAAAAATATATGTGTTAAATAAATACAGGAGAAAATTCTTAAAAACAATTGAAAAGGACCCAAACTTGTTTAAAGTATTTTTTAACAAAGCTATTTGCTACTAGAACTTAAGCAATATCAAAGTAAGTATTGTGGATGGTAATTAGTCAAATTATTCACAAACATAAAAGCTTTCGGTTTCTACATTGTACTAGAGAAGATAAAATTTGAAGTCCTGTAAAAAATTGCAGATATTTAGTAATCCCTTCTAAATTGGCGAATAATTAAAAAACTGCACTTAAAAAAATTTATAAAGATTAAAAACCTTCTAAAACCCAAAGTAATAACAATAAATTATAGAAGAAATAATTTTATTTCTTCTAAAATAATTGGGCTAAAATTTTCCAGAAATCAAATTAGATTGTAAGTTTTTCAAAAAATATGACTAGAAACAAAACTCCATTGAATGTTAAAATCACAAAAAACCTGAATATTTGAAGTACCTAATTAGGGAAAATAACTAAGCTACGAAATAATAGTTTTCATAAAAAAAAGAGTTTAACAGAAGGTCAGAAGTTTCAGTCTCTATCAAATTTAAACTTTAAGAGGACAGCTACAAAAAAAATTGTTACAAAATGTTTCTCTCACAATGTAAAAAAAAATCATTATAAAGGATTGTACCAGCGCAATAGTTTAACGTATTCAGAATTTTTTAAATCACTTACTTTTTCTATATTAATTTTACTACGATTTTTAGTTGTCTCCTTCAAATTTTTTTCTTATTAATGATACTGGGTGTTTTAATTGTTATTCTAAAAGTTCCTTTAAAGTGACTTCAAAGGTTTTATTATATAGATATGATTAATTTAAAATACGTGTATCCTTATGCGTGTATCCCCATAGCTAGAAATCCATTGTAGTGAGATCGGAGGACGTAAAAGGGGGGAGATAATTCTGTCACCAAACTATTTGTGTTAAGAAATGCCAAATCTCCAAACTGTTGTCAAGACCTCACAATTTGGGGAATGCCATCATGCATCCACACAACTTCAGATAATACATTTCACTTTTAGGATACCTGAAATCTAAAGTGTATGCATTTAATCCGCAAACTGCATCTGATTTGAAAGATGCCATCAGACTTCAGGTTCAACAGATTCCTCTCAGTATGGTATGAGCTTCGGCGCTTTCCACCATCTGCTGCATGCAAAGTGTCATCGTGTGTGAAGGAGATCAAGTGAAAAATTTATGAAACACATTAAAATGTCTTGCTTTCTGTTGCTTCTCTGTAATTATTGGCTATTTGCACTTTTTTCTTAGTCTGTCTAGCGCCGGCGAATTTCGTGCTACGGAACAGTACCAACGCTATTTACAGTTTTTCTTTATGGAGATTACATCCCATTAAAGAATTAGGTCATTTTAAATTTTAGAAATCGTCTCACTGTAACCGCAAGTGTAAAAGTTCACATTTAACTGTTGTTTTTCATATGATTCTTAAGCGAATACTTCAAAATACCTTAAACCAAAATTTCATTCAATTTCCTTGAATAGTATGATAGCTAGAGACTCATACATCGAGAAAACGTTTTAACAATCACCCTATATGTATAGAGAAAGAAAGATATATATATATATTATGTGTGTGTGTGTGTGTTATTTCATGGTAAGGGATACCAAAAACATTACCATTTAACTTACCATAAACCATAAACTTTAACTTTAACTGCTTATATCCCAAAATACTAAATATATTCTTAATTTTGAACCAAGCCATAGCAATTTTATGTTAATTCTTATATATTAGCATGAATGAAGAAGAAAATTCTCAAATTCTTGTTAAAGGGATCTTATCTAAGATATCTTTTGTATATCTAAGTTTACTATATTAAAGGATTACAATACAAAAAAATTAAAGACGGAAGGAAAAAATGTTTAATATTTTGTTAACAAGTGGACTGGATAAAAACTTTTCAGCAAGAAATAACAAATTAATTGTTAAACAAAAAAAAACTTCAAGAGTATTTTTAAATAATGAGATTATAAAATTTGGCAACTACAAAACTAAATCAAGATCTCAAAAGCGTCTTTAAAAAGCCAAAGAAATGCAGAACCAAAGAAGATAACTGTTTCTGAGTAAAGTATTCTTACTAAAGGAGTTTATCTGGTGGAACGAGTCATATTCCAGAGTTCTTGCCAGGATTTGCTCAATAAATCGCAATTCTTTCCCATGCCTTATTGAAAAGTTCAATGATGACGTGGAGACAATCAGCTTATTGAGAACTACCAGCCTGGTACATATTTCAAGCATCATGGGTTTAATAGCATGCCAGGAATTGCTGGAAATCCATTTAAAGTCGTATTTGAAACTATTTCAATAGCAACAATCGAAATTTTATAAGATAACACTCCTATATAAGTTTCCGCTTCACCAAAAGCTTTGTTCTAGAATGAGATTATAAATATTTTGGATTGGTTAGTCAAGAATATGGATTTAAATCCGATTGATAATGCCTGAGTTCCTTAATACCTAGAATTTATTCAATTTACAAACATTATATGACCAGTTGATAGACACAAACTCTGCTGCTTGATTAAAATTTAATAATGTAGAAATCATATTCGTATGAAAATGAGATAAAGCTTCAAGTCATATTGAAAATAATGATTATTTCATAAATTTTTAAATAATCTCAATGATACTATTTGATACAATTTCAACATATATGGAACTATTAAAATATACATGAAACAGCTTTCCAATGTCCCTCTAAGGTTTGCTAAAAATCCTTAAGTGCCTTTTCATTCTTTTGTATTTTTAAATAATCTTTCACAAAAAATGTATCATAATGATACTATTTGGTACAATTACAACTATTAAAATATACATGACATAAGAGCTTTCCAATCAATTCTTAAGCTAATATTTGCTGCAAATCCTGACATGCTTTTTCATTCTTTTGTCTTCTTCCTCTTCTGTATTATTTTAAAATTACATCTTGTTAAAAGGCTTTGTTATTTTTTGTTTTGGACTGTATAGTTTCTATAAATACTGTTCAAAAAGATTTTCTTCGAATTTTATTAAAAAAATATTTTTCCATTTTCATCATGGGTTTATATTTTCTTTATAATCAACCAATTTTAACTTTACGCAACTTACATTCATTAATGTTATATATCAGAATCTCTCTCTCTCTCTCTCTCTCACATCCCACCATGGACAGCGCAGTGGTCGACCGCCTGCACTTAACGACCGAGACCGGCGACGTCTGCAAAGAGTCGTAAATTCTAACAGACAAGCAACACTGCGTCAAATAACCGCAGAAATCAATGTGGGACGTACAAGGGACTTGTCTGTTAGAACTGTGCGGAGAAATTTGGCTTTCTTGGGCTATTCCAGCAGAAGACCGACTCGAGTGCCTTTACCGACAGAACGACCTCGCTTGCACGTGGGCACGTGAGCATATCGGTTGGTCCCTAGATGAATGGAAAACCGTGGCCTGGTCCGATGAGTCACGATTTCAGTTGGTAAGAGCTGATGGTAGGGTTAGAGTGTGGCGCAGACCCCACGAAGCCATGGACCCAAACTGTCAGCAAGGCTCTGTTCAAGCTGGTGGTGGCTCCGTAATAGTGTGGGCTGTTTTTTCATGGCATGGACTTGGTCCTCTGGTGCGACTGGAGCGAACATTGACTGGAAATGCTTATGTTCAGCTACTTGGAGATCACTTGCAGCCATTCATGGACTTCATGTACCCAAACAACGATGGGATTTTTATGGATGACAATGCGCCATGTCACCGGGCCACAACTGTTCGCGATTGGTTTGAAGAACATTCTGGACAATTCCAACGAATGATCTGGCCACCTAGATCGCCCGACATGAACCCCATCGAGCGTTTATGGGACATCATCGAGAGGTCTGTTCGTGCCCAAAATCCTGCACCATCAACGCTTTCACAATTATGGACGTCTATCGAGACAGCATGGCTCAATATTCCTGCAGAAGACTTCCAACGACTTGTTCAGTCCATGCCACGTCGAGTTGCTGCACTTCGCCGGGCGAAAGGAGGGCCGACACGACATTAAGAGGTATCCCATGACTTTTGTCACTTCAGTATATATATATATTCTGCTATGAATTCATAATAAGTTTTTGTAGTTTTTTTTATAGTATTATTTCATGAGATTTTTTTATAAAGTCAGTTTGTGCACAAATGTACCAATGCATACTATATATTTTATATTTTTTTACACTAGAACTGTTTCCAAATATGTTTTTACATTATTATTATTTTGTCCTAACAAAAAAATGAAATAGACACATCAAGTATCATTTTACATAGAAAAATATTTGTATTTTTGAAAAACAAAACTATTTCATATAAAAATATTTTTACTTTACCTTCAATTAAAAACTGTTAGTTATTTTACAAAACAACTTTCTGTGCACGAAAAATTAAAGCATGGGGAAAGAAATTTCATTAACGTCATATCAAAGTAAGGAATAATTACATTGTGTTACCTGAATAATTCCATTATCCATTTTCTCATCTTAGTCTTTCTTCAAAACTAATCAGTATGATCAAGTCGACAAATATTTCGCTTTTGTAAACAAGCAGAAGAGAAAAGGATCATATTCAATTAGTTTCCTCCCACGAAGCATAATGTAACTTAAAGAATGAAAAAAGTGGAAGAAAGTAAAATGGTTTTAGAAAATGACTTGAAGAATCTAATTTTAGACATGCTATTGATAACGGATTATGGCAATCTTCCCTCTTGAGGCTTCAGTTTATCTTTTCCGCATATCAACTAAATCAGGTTATTTAGGCTTTCATGAAGTTATCTTTTTCTTTAATAAATTATTTTACGTAAACTATTAATACCATATCTAAAACTAATAGATGTTATCATTGTTTACAAATTTTATTGCACTCCAAACTCTTAAATCTCCAGACAAAAATTATTCTTTATGCAACTCTCATAAGACCTGCCATATTGTATGGTAGTGAATGCTGTCCATTAACAAAAGCAGATGAAGACAGACTTTTAATTTTTGAAAAGAAAACACTTCGAAAAGTTTTTGATAACGATAGATGAATCATTTTGTTTAACCATAAAATCTATAGAAAACATAAGCAACCTAACATTACCAGAGTCATCAAATCTTTTCGCTTCAGGTGGTTTGGATATATTTTTAGATGTGATAAAATGAGCCCTGTTAAAAAAGAACTTTTGCAAATTTAGAAGGTACCAGGAAAAGAAGTAAACCCTCACACGATGGATAAACTGAGTAGAGGCTGATCTCAAGACATTAAAAATCAATCGTTGGCGGACGTCTAATCGGATCTGTCTGAAGAGGTTTGTTGAGACAACTTTTTCCTGTAACAGGCTGTAGTGCAAGTAAAGAAGAAGAAGGATTAATGTTATTTCACTTTATAAGTAAATATTCTTTAATTCTTTTGATTACCTCTTTAACTTTAACAAAAATAAAAATCCTAGTAGCACACAATTAATAAAAAGTTGTTTTTTTTTTTAAACTCAAATATTCCAATAGTAAGCATCTTAATAAATATTCTTAAATAACCCTCTTGTAGTTGAGTTGTTCTGCCTGCAGGATAAGAAAAATATTTGAAACCCTATGAGTCTTGCAGTGTTGTCACTGCTTTCATAAACGGGGTGAACATGTGTGATCCTCTTGTATCGAATTTTCTTGGTTATAACCCTCACGACATACAAATGCAGGGCAGTCCCCTACCACTATACTCAAAGTTTACAAGAAGGCAACAACCCCCCCTTCCCTTCCTTTCTCTAGCTATGAGAAACGCTTTGTGTTATTCCCTCTAGAACACAAGATCTTTGGCTTGAAAATAAAAAAAATTGTGAATAAGTTACATAATCTCTAAATATTTCCTTCTAGTTTCGGAAATATTTTGATATTCTTAATAATATTTAAATAAAGATTTATTTTTAATTAAATTGGTTTAGTTTGGTTGGTTGGTGTTTAAATTCCTGGAGCTCACCAGTGGAACAAAGTATAAACGGCTGACAATGAGGTAAATTGCCAAGAATAATTGAGAAAAAAAATATTAAATTAAAATATTCTGTGGGCCTTTAATATTAATATTATGATCATAAATTTTAACTTCCTGAATGGCAGAGTTCTCGAGGTTATCAATACAATTAAAGAAATATTCTAGAACATGCTTAAGGAAGTCTTTAAATGGAGGTATATTACTTGTTGTTGCATTTCCTAATTTCTCCTATATTATTTAGCTGCGGTGACTTGTCTGAGAGTGATATTCTGAAGAGCTTCAATGATCTTTAAGTTAGATTTAGCGGCATAAAACCAGACTGGACAGGCTTAGATAATTATAGGTCGAAAAATAGCTGTATACAAAACAATTTTAATGTTCTTGATCATGCTGGTGTGTCTTTTGATAAGAGGAAAGATTCTTCTAAAATTCATACAGAATTTATTTTTAGTAAATTCGAAATGTTTTTTCTATGAGAGGTGCTGAAGTAAATAACTACTTAACTGTTTTTAACTATTTCTCCAAGGAATTATGGTATCGTTAATTTTAATATTTTATTATTTTTTTAATTACCTACAGGAAAGAGAACTGCCTCAATTTTATTAACATTTAATGCAATTTTCCACTTATCAAACTGGTTATTAAGTACTTTAAGATGATTTGTTAGAATGACAGCAAGTTATTTGAAGTTATTGTTCTTACAAAGGATAGCTGCATTATAAATCGCAGCCAGAGCTTTTAAATTGGTTTTGTGTAACAGTTTGATTATAACTTATTTAAAGATAGATCCCTATTGGCAACTAAATCCAACTATAGTGAACCCCATATATTGCCTACGATGTACTTTTATCCATTCCACAATAATAACTAAAACTCCCCAGGATTTTATTTTAAAGAAGCACTCTGAAAGGTGAGAAATAGATAACTTAATAAAAATCGCGAAGGCTTTTCAGCAATGTGCCCGATTTACTTGAAGAAGGCAAAAAGCTAGTACCTTATCCATGCTTTGCTACTGATAATATCTTCAGTAATATTTTTCGATACTTAAAAAATGCTGACGGGAAGCTGTTTGTGGAACAAAATTGAAGCCATAAAGGCTCCAATGGTGGGTGGGAAGATAATTGCAAAAAAAAAGGGGAAGAAAGATCTTCAACGTACCTCTATAGAATGACAGCAGCAGTGGAACGAAGTAATTTCATTTCGCGGTGGGAATATTAAGAGTGACAAAAGTGTCAAAACATCACGTCAAAAAAAAATTGTGTGTGCATGCGTTTGTAAATATTTATTTAGGATTATTGTGTCATTCTTTATTGAACAGTCCAAGTACTTCCAAACTTTTAAAAAAGTGGTGTCACTTCTACTTTTATTAATGGGCTTTCTCTTGAGTCACCGCCATTGTTTTCATTTTAAAAAATCATACTTTATTGACTCTTCTATTGAAATGTAAATAACTAATTTTATTTATTCCCAAAGTAGACCATTCAATAACTAATTTTACAAAAATGTCAATTGTTAACTTCCACACAAAACTAATTATTTATCAAATCAATTTTTTAATCTTTATTAAAGATAAAGCTTAAAGCATATTTCTTAATTAATTTCTTATTAAAGCTTGAAAAGCATATTTCTTTGAGTTTTTAATTAAATTTAACACCCGTATTGACGTATTGTATACCTGCACCTGAATTCGGATGATGATTCAAAAGAATATTGAACTGGTAATTGATTTTCATTACCTGTTGTAGAAATTTTCCCACCAGAAGAGTTGTAGCATTTCGCTCCCAGGAGAGAGGAATGTATATTCTTCGACAGATACATAATAACAACCCATCACTCAAATTTGACAGCAGATAAGCAATATTGTGGGTAGTTATATTACATGCAATTAGTTTTTGTACTAATGAGAACAACGTGTCACTCAAATCCAATAGCAAATATCCAGTGCCATGTATAATGGGACTCATGAAATTAGCAATTGTCTGTGCGACATTCAGAGGTCGAAACAATTACAGATGGAATATGGACAACACCATGAGTTGTTCCATCGTGATTGGGGATAGACCATGAGCTGAGAAATTTCTACTCCATTGAGAAGTGAGGAAAGCTGACGCCCCCTCCCCTCTAGACTGATTTTCTTAAAGGGAGGTTTTGGAGAAAGAAGTGAATTCTGAGACGATTCTACAAAGAGTGTTGTTTTCTGTGAAATGATAGAACAGGCACAAGTTTCAGCCTGTTTCCAAAGTGAGACCCTTGTGTGATAATAAACCCGTGCGATAATAAAGGTCTGCCAGAGACCGCATGTTTTGAGATTCGACATAGAAACGAGAACTCTGAAAATATCCGACCTTGGAGTGAACTGTATTTGGATTTAATCATGCAATTGGGATCAAATTTATATTTTTAATTTTAATTTATGTGTATAATAACCCAGAGTTCTGTATTTGTGTATATATATACAGTGCTTGTAAATATAATTAAAGTATTCCTATGATCCTGAAAGTGGTCCTCTTCTTGAAGCCGTTATAGATCTTTTATAGGCCGAGACGTTACACTGTTGTTAGTTAACTTTTTTTATTTGTTTCACATTATTAAAGACGAATAAAAAATAATAATTTACTTATTTTACTAAAGGAAGAACCTTTTTTTATTCATTTTTCGAATAATTTTCCTATCCATTTTCTGCAAATCTCATTAATATTATTAACAAATGCTAAGTTTTTTTACTAGTTATTCATGATTATTTCGTTTCAGAAGTAGCACGTTATCGAGTCTGACAATTCTGTTTACCAAAATGAGAAAAAAATTGAGAGGAGAATTGAACTGTAAAGCATTTTTCTAGAAATCTCCAAAGTATTCTTTCCACAGTGCCAAGCATTTAACGTGTTATATTTAAAAGTATTTAACTATAATAATTTAAGTAATATATATAAAAGTATTGTTTTTTATTTTTTACCAAGTATTTAAGTTATTATTCCACTTTAACGTGCCACAGAATTTATCCACCATTCCCAAAGGAATATAGTAACCTTTCGTGTTCTTTGAATTTCGGGACTCTCCTCTTAATGATTTCCAATGAAATTGCCCAGCGATATAAAATAAATATTTCTTTTTTAAGAAATCTAAAAATAAAAGCGGGCACGTAGTTTGGTAAATCGTGGTGGAATCCATATACCACTGTTTGACATCGGATCACGCACTCTTTTGCAAGCACGCTTACTCTCTGAACCCACGTGACTAGTTGGCCTTCCACCAGATGACACGAGGGTAAATTTGAAAAAAATATATCACCAACATGTGGGTGTATATCTTCTGGCTACTTCGCTTTCGTGAAACATGGAAAACAGAATAAAAACATGGTTCCAGATAAAAGGTCCTGTTATTAATGGCTTGAGTAAAGTACTGTAAATACTGCAGCAATTTTTTGGGAAATATCTCAAGAACACTGTTTCGATTAAGTGGTTAGAATATTTTCAAATAAGTATTTTCGTATGATATTAAATAGCACCTAGTTTTATTTATTATTGCCTGTTTTGTTTAGTCTATTGCGTGTTAGATATTGCACTACCTTTTGGCATTACAGTAGTACAGTAGTGTATTTTAAAAAAGGGATTGATGTGGTTGATAATTTTGAAATGAACTGTTTTGTTTTTTTTAATCGTTGCATCACTAACTCTTTAACAGTATTTAATGACATTAAAACTAATGGTTAACGACACTTGTTACCATGGACTGTATTTAAATTGCGTGACAAATGTTATTGAGTTAAGTTTATTTTAGATGATGATCATCATCTAATTTATGCTCTTCTAATCAAATATTAATTCAAAAAAATAAACATAAAAAATAAAATTTTGCCAAATCAAGAAAAATGTTTTAAAAATTTTTTAAAAAATTTTAAGTTAGAAAAACTTTACAAATTTTTAAGTTTGAAATTAAATTTAGTATTATTAAAAAACACGTTTGTATTTTAAAGTACGTTTGTATTTGTATGTTGTATTTGTATTTTATACCTTTGTATTTGCATTAAATATTTCTTCTTTAAAACATAAATTACCATAGATGAATTTTAATCTGTTCATGCCATAAATGAAATTAAAAATGCTACAATTATATCAATTTGTTGTAATTTTATGAAATGCAATTTAACCTCTGGAAAAAATTATTAATGAATCTATTTTTTAGCATTTCTTGACTATAATTAGGGATCAATAAACGTCTTAACGTCTGAAATTCATAATTTTAAAATCATTCCGACATGATTATAAAAGCCTGATGTACTCAGTTATCTTACAGTTTAATCTAATTAACTTTTACTATAAGTTGGAAACTTTAACCTCTAACGTTAACAAAATCATTTCCTTTTATAAAAAATCAAAAAATCTGAATCACAAAACTGGTAATCAGTAACAAAAAAACTTTCATTAAAAACTTTCGTTTAATACTTTCATTTTAATTTAATTTCCATGCTTTGCTTTGAAATTAGATCCAAAATAACTCTTTGGAAAACTTTAAATTCATGTAGATTTTTTTAGTAGGCAATAGCTTGTCAGTGCATATAACAAATCTTTCTAAAATATTATTACAGACTAGAGGATTACCCATCATTGCCCGGGTATTTATTTCCTATATATTTCCAGACAGGAGAATGAATGTAGGGTAAAATTGACTTAACCATTTGCTTTACATTTCCTTGGAGGCATTGCTAGGACAATAAAGTAGAAAACGCCTATAGAATCACCCAAAAAAGCGAAATGAAATTGTCATATTCACTGATTTGAACAGAACTATAATCTTGCAATTTAAATAGACTCCCCTACCTTACTGATACCGCATAACTAAAATATGTATATATATCGGAAATGCTACTACTGGGGAAAATGCTACATTGTAAATAAGATTTAAAAATTGTTTCTATTACTTAGTATGCTAGAAATTAGGTTCTTCGTGTAAGAAGTTTATAGGCTGCAAACTTACTCATAGAAATGTTCGTGCATAAGCAGATAAAGTGCATATGGCAAACAATAATGGCCTTATAAAATTACAACATTTTTGTGTGATAAAATGGGGTCTTCTTTGTTGTTCTTTGTTGACAATGATTCTAAATCAAAATTAAAGAAGAAAGGAATTGATATATAGGCATATATCGTAATAGAGATATATGTTGATAGACATCCCAACATTAATGCATAGCGATTTATTTTTGCTATATAGGGGCTTCTTTATAAAAGCTATTCAAATTTTTATAGATTCTGTTGTATTCAGACATTCTGTATGAGTATTTTCCATAAAAATAATAAAATTCTATTTTTAAATTCCTTAAGTTATTCTCATATCAAATTGAAACAAATAGTTCACTTTTTATTCCTTTAAAACTTTGATTGCCTAAGGCACAAAAGAATCTTTATTAAATAAGTAATCCTCTATAAAAGCAAGAAATACTGGATATTTACAAAAATGAATTTTATCGTCGATTTCTTTGTTTTATGAATTTGTATTTGTCAAAAAGCATCAACATTTCTCGACCATTTTAATTTTACTGAAAAAATAACGTAGTTATTTTGGAAACAAAAATTGAATTTTGCTTTTAGATTTTAAAGTTTTGCCCCATTCAAATTTTTTGAATAAATAAATAATTTGATGAAATCTATTAAATTTTTTCTAATATCTTCATGTTTACATAATTTAAACAACTGAGTAATATTTAATAAAAGAACGGAATTTTTAAAACATATTTTTGTTACTTTTTTTATTAGATTTCTTTCTTTTCTTATGACAATAAAAAATTAAGTTACACATTTTTGTTTCTAGGTTTTATTTATTTATTTTGAAATTATGATGTTCTAAAGACGCCCTTGGCTTATTTATACTTTTTATTTACTTTATTAACTTAAGCTGACATAGAATTTTTAAAAATTATCTTCATTTTCTAATGGAAGGTTTTATGTCAGTGTATAAATTTAAGATAGAAAAATGTTTCCTATAAAATTATTATGTTGAGTTGATCCTTGCTTTGTGTTACATTCCTCATTTTTATCAGATTATTGAATATAATACGTTAATTAATGGTGAATTAATATCGCTTATTTATGATTACGGAATATTATACGTTAGGTAATGGTGAATTTATTCTCGTTTATTTATGATTACGGAATATTATACGTTAGTTAATGGTGAATTCATTCTCGTTTATTTATGATTACGGAATATTATACGTTTGATAATAGTAAATTAATATCTTTTATTTATGATTGTTGAATATTATACGTTAGATAATGGTGAATTAATATCGTTTATTTATGATTGTTGATTATTATGCGTTAATTAACGATGAATTAATCTCGTGTATTTATGATTATTGAATATTATACGTTAATTAATGATAAATTAATCTCATTTATCTATGATTGCTGAATATTATATGTAAATTAACGAGAAATTAATCTCGTTTATTTATGATTGTTGAATATTATAACATAATTAATTACAGCTAAAATGTACTTTAAAGAGGAGTGCTTGTTATTGATTTTGACCGTAAACTTGCAGTTCGCTAGATAAGAGTGGATGAATTTAATTAAGGCCAGAGGAAAATTTAAAGCAATAAACTTTAAAATAATGCTGTTAATCCAGACCCTATCCTTCCTTCCTCAATGGTGACCATAGCTTTTATCTGGTCCTCAGACCTCAACTCTATCTTCGCTTGTCTGTGTTCTTTTCCTTGAGGCACGTTCGTCAGGCATAATTAGAAACCATACATAATATTATAATGGTAATAATAGTTTTGTTTCCTCAGTTGTACGATTATTCCTTGTATTTTTATATTACAATTAATATTTAATTAATTATAATATATTGACGTTATATTGTGATTTTTTAAACATTTCTTCATTCAACTTTTGTATTTTTCAAAGCTAGTTTTAGTGATAACAAATTCAATAATAGTTTCCTTAAGTTAATGCATTACAGCCATGGGCCATACCATTCTTACGAGGGGAGTGAAATGATGAAAACGGTGACTAATATTAGCTTGGGGTGCGTTTAATAAAATTAAGGGGGTAGTGAAAGCACAAAGGAAGAATAGAATATATAAAAATTTAGAGACCCCATTCGTCGATGAGTCAAAGATGACTACCAACAATTATGGCTACAAAAACTTCTACCTAAGGGTGTTCCATCACAATAAAAGCTGCCCCCACTCACTTTTCTTTCTTCCATGAGACCACACGGGTTCTTGGGCTTGGTCTAGATGTTGCTGTCTACCAAGTAGGATAAGAAATAACATGGGTTAAAAAGCAAATATTAACTGCTAATTCTGGTTGATGGGCTGTATTGCAAAAGTTATTAATTGCATTTTGTATTTTGTGGAAAGTGGGCTTAGTGCAGTCACAAATTTGTTAACGAAAATAGAAAGAAGCCGATTACAAATAGCCAATCGCGGTTGTTTAAGAACACTGCTGACGGTAATAAGGTGGAAGATTAGTTATTTGATAACAGCTCACTAAGTTCAGGGGTAGTTTTTAATGATATAATATTTTTTTTCATATTATCCTTCTATATCTTGATTTTTTATGTTTAATGCGAATATTACTATGGTTGATCTTAATAAATAACTTTATAATTTCAAGCTTCAAAGTGTTTTATCTACAACATCGTTATTTACTATGCTTTAAAACATACGTATGTATATAGATGAATAAAATAACGCAAATATTTATTACATTATTTCATTTGTTCCCTTGAAAAAAGTACATTTCTAGAGAGGCACCGAATATTTTTTTCTTAAAAGGACCATTAGTTTACAGTAAGAAAAGTGACTGTTGCAAAGAATTGATTTCTAAAAGCCGAAAAAGCAATTAATTTTGGTCAATAAAAACAAATTCAATGAATAATGTTATTCACTTGCATTATAATGTTGATTCAAATATTCTATACAGTTCAAAAAAGGTTTTATGAAGCATTAAATATTTGCAATTAAATTAACTAGTTTTATTTGATTCTTCTTTCATGTTTCATTAGCGATGTGATATGGTGGTACTATCCATCCAATTAACTTAACTGGTTTGATTTGATATCTCTTTTACGTTTCATTAGCGATGTGATATGGTGGCACTATCCATCCAATTAGCTTAACTGGTTTGATTTTATATCTCTTTTACGTTTCATTAGTGATGTGATATGGTGGTACTATCCATCTAATTGTAATAAAACGAATACCGTTTTAAGATTGTGTGATCAATCATATTATGAGATATTTAAACAAACTTTTAATTAGTAATTAGTAATCAATGTAACTTTTAAAGCATTTTTCAAAAATTGAAAGTCTATTTGAACCTAATATTGCAACATGATGTCATTAAAGCAACAGAACTTTAAGTAGACAATATATTATATTACGAAAGTCTAAATTCAGTTGTTGTACTTAATGTACACAATCGGTAAGTATAATACATTATAACTGGATCATAAATTTCATTTTTCAAATGTACGATTTTTTTCTTGTATTTTTATCTCCGTTCTTTTATTATTTAATTAATAATTATACATTGACGTTATATTGTGGGATTTTTTAATATTTATTCATTATACTTTCAAATTGAGATGCAATGTGCCTCCTAGATGTGCATCCTGAGCAACGCTTCTATAAGGCTAAGTGGTCCACAGTTTTTGCCATGATCGTCAGGTTGCTCTGCGTATATTGCAATGGAATGTTGGTGGATGGTCTCAATTAAAAAGAATTGATCTAATGAACATCTACATCACATTTGAATTTTCGACCCACCAAACTGACCTCTCTGTAATTTGGCAAAACTAATGAACTGAGCTCATCTCCATCGTTATTTGGCACTTCATGGCGAATCCGAAACGCTGAGATACTGGCAAGCTAGAGAACTCTTAAGGCAATGACTGCGGTCAGCTTTGTTGAACTCTTTTGTATATATTTTCTTTTTCTTTGTTATTCTGTATTTTCCAATTTTTTATATTGCCTTGCCATTGGAAATAAAACGTTTAAATTTATCAAATATAAGTTTAGTGACAGCCAATTCAATAATATTTTCTATACGCTAACGATCTACAATAAAAATAGTAGTTGAATTCTAAAGATCAAAAAAGAAATAATTTTTTGGTTAATCAAAACATATGCAGTAAATAAAGTAATTGAAAAGCACCATACATCTGATTTAAAAATCCATGGCACCGCCGGGATTCGAACCCGAAACATGTGGCACCGAGGGCCAGACACTATAAAATTTATAAAAAATTGATGCTTCACTTCGAAACGAGAACCGGTATATTCAGTATTAAATAATTAAAAATTGCAACTAACTTTAACAATTGCTTTTTTATTTAATTAAACATGAAATGTGTCACTAGTCATACATATTTGAATTTTTTATATAATGATTAACAAATTTAAGTCATACATAAAAGCTAATAAATAACAATTGGAGAAATAAATAAATACAAATATCAAAGTCCTTAAAAGTAAATCTAGATCTTTTGTTACAATGAAAACTTTTCAATCAGTGTCGACGAATCGTGCATATACTTGATGACCATCAATCTCAGGATATGTTGCCATAGAATAATACGTTGGTCCTTCTAAATTTATGCCCTAATAATAAAATTCAAACAGAAATATATTTATCACATTTAAAATATTTTTAACTAAATAAATATAATAGTAGAAATGAAAAGATTAATAAAAAACTTTATTACGGAAAAAGGTTTCTGACTTTCATCTACCATTCTAATTTTACTTTTAGTAATTATTATTAATTAGTTGCGTAAGTAATTAGTTGTAAATTTATAATTAATCTAATCTTAATAATAAATCTATTAAATAAAATTCCAGCAGTTTGTTTCTTTCTATACAAAAACCTATGTTTAGATATTTATGTATAGAACTGTTAGAGTTTAACACTTTATACGTTATATTACATTGCTAGTATCAAATAATTCAGGTTTGGTTTGTCGCTCTAAGGTCATTTTTTGCACTCTTTGGGCTAATTAGACCAGGGCCTACAGTTTAACGTGAATTCCGAACACCTTTTTGAGCCTTGTTACACTTTTGACCATCTGGCACTTTGAAGTTTGGCATGACCTCGCCAATTAAAACACCAGACAAAATACCACTTTCAATTGCAGCTGCGCCAAAAACCCTGGTTCATCCGGACACTGGTCATTCCTTTGAACTGATCGGATTCACATCCGGTAAGGGCTAGTGACCATCAAATACCTCCTTCCACTGGTCACATATAAAATAATCACCACAAAGCATGAATTATATAATAATTACAAACAATTTTACCTAAATACAAAAAATATTTATAAATACATATTGACACTCCTATCGACACGACACTATCATGGCATTAGTAATAGTATGTTGTTCCTCACATTGAAACATTGGAAAAAAGGAAGGGCTGTTCAATACACAAACATTTATGTATATATAAATATATATATATATATATATATATATATATATATATATTAACAATTATTAACCGTTAATTTTTAACTGATTGAAAACAAATCTAAACATGTCACGCTATGGAAAGAATACTTTCAACGAAAATATACTAGTTATAAAATTAATAATTTTTTTTTTCAAACGTCAAATTTAGCATATAAAAAATAAAAATATTTTGAAGTAGAAAAATAGCAAAAATTGCTGTAATAAATTTCAGTAGTATCAAACTAACGAGAATTTTTTACCTTGATCTCTTCTTCTCGGACAGGAATGTCCTTCAAGAAATAGCACAGAGGACAGTAGAGTAAATTTAAAATTCCAACGCACCACATTACCCAGGAAAATCCGATCTCTTTTACTAAATAACCCCCGAAGAGAGGACCTGTTACAAGAAAATAATATATGTCATTGAATATTTTTGTATAAATATATGCATTTATGGTACAGAATCATTTTATAAAGCATTTTATAAAAGAATGATTTACAAAGAAGTAATTTAAGTAATATTTTGCTTTTGAATTGCTACCGAAAAGAATATTTGATGACTTTTTATATTATTATGGTATTAAAATAATTGTCTACTATCGTTTTAATTAAAAAGTCAGAAGTATAGAAGGAGATGACATTTAAATGAATTAACGGTATCTTCTAAATTTTAAAAGGTCAAGTTAAATAAAGCCATAAAAATAAAGAGTTTTATAAACAAATGAAGAGTTACAAATAATGCAGAATTTTAAAAATAGTAAAGAATGAAGAAGAAAAGAATGTTAAAAATAATGAAGAATGAAGAAGAAAAGAATGTCAAAAGTAATGGAGAATGTTGAAAATAATGAAGAAGGGAAAAAAAGAATGTTAAAAATAATGAAGAGTTTGTATAAAGAAAAACATTTTCTTTAGGAATTTATATTAAATGGTAACATATAAAAATATAAAAATATAATATGCTCTAACTAAATAATATTCAACTGCTACTGTGATAAAGTGTTTATACAATGTTATTCGAACAGTCTTGTGGGAGTTTATATATATATATATATATATATATATATATATATATACTATGGGGAACATGAGATCCCTAAAATAAAAAGAAATACACCATTAAAAAAATTTTCCCATTATGGATTTTTTTGCGGTTGACTGGTTTGTTAAATAACATTCAATGGTTAAATCCAAAAAATTTTGTTTTAAAATTGTAGAACAGTTTAGTTTAGTTTAGTTTGTCTTTCTACGTTCATTTTGTGCACACTGTGGGATAATTAGACCAGGACCTACAGTTTAATGTGGATTCCGATCTACCAACAAACATCCATGCCACCGCCAGAATTTGAACCTGAGCCTGTAATTGTGGCAGGGGAAAAACATTATTAACATGTGTTTATAATGCTATTATTATGTTTTATTATGTTATATTATATTATGTTATTATTATATCTTATGTGGCATTATTAGCATGTATTGTTAAATCATAATTAAAATTAATTGCACATAAATATGAAAATTAATTTCCATTGCATTTAAAAAGGTGTAGGTGGTGCTATACAATGAAATTATTTTCAATTTAGCAATATTTTCTTTATAAAATTTAATTACAAAATGGGAAATGAAAAAGTCTCTACCTCACTGGCTTAGAAATATATTTTTGGAGAATATTAATCATTAAATTATTCCACTTGATATAACACATTTTAATTAAAATTGAATTAACATGGAAAGATTTTCCGAAATCTCAATTCAGTATACCCGCATTTCACTAAATACTTCTAATTACTAATCACTTTCCTAATGACTTTCAGATAATTATTGTAATAGTTTTAATAATTCCGTTTTATTTTGCCATTTTTCAATTAATACGTTAAAAAACTCTATCATTCTATATTCGCCAGTCTACCATTTGAATATTTTTTTTATTTAACCCTAATTAGAAAATGGGGAAATTATATGCACTTAATTATCACCTTTTTATTTTTTCGTAACCTTGATAGCATTTTATTATTTAAAGTACGATATCATTTTATTAATTAAAATTTATATTTAATACTAAAAAGTGTGGATTCTGAATATACTTAAATGTGAACTTTTTACGTCTGAAGAAACCTGCAAAGAAATTAATAATTAATATACATTAACGAAAGCTTCTTTATGGAAATTTGCGACAGAATTTACTTTTTTATCCTCATTAAAATTGCAAGTAAATATTCAAAAAACCAATTAATGGGACAGAAAAAATTTTGTTTAATTTTTTTATTTACTTTTTGTTTAATTTTTGATCAGAAAACAGAATACTGTGCTTTTTTTGTAAATAATTTTTTTGAAAAATGAGGGTTTTTTAAGTTAATTTCGTTAAGTTTTTTAAGTTCCTACTATTAGTTCGCACTCTCCCTATGTATATCTTGCTCAAATTTTCAATCGTTATTAAAATACTTTTTATTCATCCATTCAAGTTCAAATACATTTTTTTGAACTTGTAGTGGATGACACTTGATGTTAATACAGTTTTTTCAAATATAAATTCATTAATTAAATTTAATTAATTAATTTTAGTTTTTTTTTATTTAAGTTGAATATAACTAATAATAGATGGCGCCAGATGTAAGAGGAAAATTTCACCTTTATTTGTACAGGACTTTTCTGCAATATAGTGAAAAAAAAGTAGGAATTGATTTTAAAAAAAATATTATATTACTGGTTTTGGTGAAATTCATCATAAAGATTTATGAAGAATTTATAAGGCATCAAATAAATACATTACTTTTTACTGTATATATGATCTAAGCAAATTTACTTTAATTAAATGTTTACGAGGAGTATTTACCAATAGAATACGACAGGCAAACAGCAGTCTCAGCTATGGCATAAACAGTTCCATATATCGCAACATACCTTATGTCCACAACATTTGCAAGCAGAGGCATAAGAGAGGCGTCCATAACACCTAGAAAAGTATTCAATTTTGAATATTTAGTACTCACAAGTAACAAAAAATAACCCACAAATAACAAAAGGAAAACCCACAAATAACAAAAGGAACACGCACAAATAACATAAGTAATAAAAAAATTAAATAAACAATACAAATCATTAAAAAAGTTCTTTATAAATAGGGCTATAATGACAATAACATTCCGTAGCTTCAAAACTAAGAGGCGCTCAGATGGCCAATCGGCTAGAGCTCTGGCTCTCTCTCTCTCTATCACAGGCTTCAGATTCGAATCCCGGCATTGGCATGGTTGTTTATTTGTGGTTCGGAAACCACATTAAACTGTAGGGCTAAGTCTAATTAACCTAAAATGTGCAAAAAAGAACGTAGAGCGACAAACCCAACCCTACCTTTGGTAAAAGTCAAGAGAGGCAATCATAATGTTTCAAAAACATCCATGCCACCTCCAAGATTCCAACTTGAAACCTGTAATACTAATCCAAGGGTAGGAGCTGTTAGAAGAAAGTAGCTAGGGTTCACAAGAACTCAGGTTTGTATCCATTGGTGAACTAAGCTGCAAACACTGCTTTAAAGAGCGAAGGAATTTCATGGCGATTATAACAGTCTATGTAATTGTCTCATACAAGTAATCAGGCAGTGTTTGCAGGACTGAAATGCGGCTCAATTACCTGTGATAGTCCTACTGGAGCCATTGTCCTCCCTTCAGCATCTATCTGTGGACTTTTCGTGGTATACATGAGTGGCATCTTAGGCCCATAAATGTAAACATGAATCATTCCAAGTCAAATATATTTATTAAAAATTGTGACATGCTTGAAAAACAATTCTTCGTGAAAAATATTAATGCTCATTGGAAAATAAATCTTTCTAATATTCTACGTAAGGGTTTAACAAAAAGAATTTTTGAATATAATATGTATGAAATAAAAAGCAACTTGCCCTAGTAAATTATTTTGAGAAATGAAAAAATATTAATAAGGAATATTTAATAAATAGAATATTTAAAAAATGCTTAAAGGAATATTTAAAAAATGCTGATTTACATTTTAATAAAAGATAACTAAAAAATCAAAATTAATCTTATTATTACTATCAATCATGAAGAAATGTCATAGAAGTCTGTCCTTTATCGGAAAAATTAGAATATTTTCTTTAAGATCAGTCAAATAATTTTTTGAAATAGTTGCTTTATAACAATTTTAAAGAAAGGTGCCGTTCTCCATAAGAAAAACATGTAAGTAATCATAATAATTGGATCACTCAGTGTATTATCATGATCGAGTGACTATACCATGATAAATATAACAAGAAAAAATGATAATAAGAAAGAAGATTCAAGATGATAAATCTCTTTGAAAGACATAACCATAATATCAATGAAGGTAATATCAATACTAGAATAATGAGACACAATAACATTATGGGAGGATATGTAATGTCTTTCTTGAAACTTATTTATGACAATGACAATATCAATCAGTATGGAATGAAATATTTGGCCTTATGAATTGCGACATTTCACTTATAGAACAAAATTATCTACAATTGTAATTGATGTCCAGTTTAGTCATACATAACTGCACAGAAAAATCTAAAATTTTAACATCAAGATAATCATATGACATATTGATTTTTAGAAAGTCATAGCTATATTAGCTATATTTGTAGAGTAATTCTTTTAGATATTTTAAAACAGCATTTCATTATATATGATTTGTAGAAATATGTTTACAGAAAAATTTAATTTTTGTCTTTTTTATCAGAGCTATGTACAAAAGAACAAAAATTTCTGTGTCTAACTGAGGATTAAACCATTTCCTATAATATCTGATTAGTTATTTATAAAGAGTTGTTGTCAAAAGTCATCATACGAAAATAAAAATTTGGTGATTCCGATCCTCTGTGAAATCAGATTGTAAAGGGGTGTGGTTGGGTTGTGGTTGAGGTACTTGAGGCACAGGTTTGAGAATTCACAGTTCTATTTACGCACACACAAACACCACATACATACAATTAGAGATATGCAATATTTTAACACATTTAAAAACGGATAATTATAAATTCGTGAAAAAACTCCACTTCTAAGCCGAAAAATTAAAACTCGGCTATGCGCTGGATGCACGAAATATACTTTTTCTCCTGTTGAGAGCCTATAGGGATGCGCCAAACATATTTCCTCTCAGAATGAGAGACTATAAACTAAGCCTTTCTCAGTGGGGAGCGTACGTTGCGCTGTACTTCCCCTCGGGTGAGAGTCTTGAAGCCTACTAAACATTTCTCCCAAACGCCACAGGGGGACACTTTTGTCAGTGCGTAGGAGGAAGCATGATTACAATACTGTAAATTGTTCTTTAAATTTAATATTCTTATAAAAGAATGTAAGATCAATGAATTAATTTTTATCTGCAATTTATGAACAATCATTACAAATCATAACATGACGATATAATTGTTTCCATTAGCATCAACACAAAATAATTGAACTAAATTTTGATTTATTGAATATGATTATTGGGAAATATTTCAAATGATTAATGTAAAACCTTATGTCTGAAAACACGTAGTATAATTTGCATTATCTATATTAAGAATTAACACAATAAAACATAATATAATTTACACTGTATTAAAAATTACATTTAAAATTATAAGGCTGTCTAAATTAAACCTTATCAGAAAACGTAAAATGTAATTTGTAATTGTTTAAGAAAATCAGTGCAAAATTATTCTTATTCTTAACTATGTGTCCTGATTACTAGATAGCATAGCAACTTTAGCACTGTTGCCAAATAAGACCAGGAACACAGATTAACAAAATAGATGTTATAAAATAAAAGAGCATGGCATCTTCTTTGAAAATAAAAAAAAAATAATATAAATAAAAGTTTCATTCACATAAAAGAAAAAATTGCAAATGAAATGCTGATTACATGCGAGTCGTAGAAAACAACATTCATTGCTAACAGAAATTAATTTCTGCATTGGTTTTTCAATGTCATTATTTCTATAAGTGCGTGACCAATAAATACTTATCATCATCATTAGCGCAATAGCCCCATTGTGGGTCAAGGTCATCCGCCTACTGGCAGATTACGAGACGAGAGATGTTTTTCTTTTTACTGGGTAGGGTTATCAACCCTACGACATATTACACTGGGACCTACAGTTTAAAGTGGATTCCGAACCATTACAAACACCCATGATACAGCCAGAGTGCTAGTCACTCTGCCATCAGGCCCCTAATAAATACTTAGCTTGTTCAAAATACAAAATTGTAAATTTATACACAATACGATATGATACGCAATACAAAATTGTAAACTTACACACAATTCAATATGATACGATATACAAAATTGTAAACTTATACACAATTCAATATGATACGAAATACAAAATTTTAAACTTATGCATAATAGCATATGATACGAAATATAAAACTGTAAACTTATACACATCACAATATCATACAAAATACAAAATTGTAAGCTTATACACAATAGAATATGATTCGAAATACAAAATTGTAAACTTATACACAATAGCATATGATACGAAATACATAATTGTAAACTTATACACAATACAATACCATAAAAAATATATGGATTAATTAGGGGATTTATCTGTTATACCACATCCCCTTTGAAGCCCCGTGGGAGCCTCCCTTGGGGTTGAGCCTTACAATTTGAGAACCACTGAAGAAAGCCATTTAAAAAATGACTTTTATTTATTAAAGAACAGTTTACTTAAGCGTCCTATATATTTTAAAGCTAGGGTCGTCAACATTTCAAACACCCACATCCTCTAATAGCACCCCTTTGAATAAAATGGAGGAAAAAAAAGGGGCACATTCTTCAAAAAGTGACCTTGGAGGCATTTTATTTGCCACTGGACCTCATTCATAAAAGCGGGAGGACTATCAGCGCTCTTTAATGCCTGCTGATGATGGTGCGGACGCTCAGCAAAGTTAAAAATAAATGTCCCTCATGCCATTCAGTAATTGAAAATTGATTGCTGTCGTCTAGTCTTCAGGCTACGTGAATAGAATGAGAAAGGGGTGGGCACATTTCTCTGATAAATGCATTTTTTAATGGCAAGAAATAAATTTGCCTTGCCATGAAAGCATATGAATTTAATAAAAATGTTAGTGAACAGACCGTGGTCTGATGGAAGAAGATTAGTTACCATTTCTTTGGTTAACAGTTGTACAGTTGAGTGGATAACAAATGCAATTGTTTAGTATGAGTGTTTTGTTAAATGGTAATGCAAGATATGAATGGATATCATAATTTTTTTTATTTCGTAAAAATTTTGTGTATTAAAAGCTTTTTAATAATAATTCATAGATTCCTTTTTTAGTTGTATTTAATAAATAGGCTTTATACAAATATATATATATATATTTCACAAATATAAATCCACAGTAATATTCATGAAATAATTATGACTGCTTACCAAAGAATATAAATTTAATAAAAATGTTATTGGACAGACCATGGTCTGATGGAAGAAGATTAGTTACCATTTCTTTGGTTAACAGTTGTACAGTAGAGTGGATAACAGATGCAATTGTTTTGCTAAATGGTAATATAAGATATGAAGGGATATCATAAGTATTTTTATTACGTGAAATTTTTGTTTTAAAAGTTTTTTAATAATAATTCATAGATTCATTTTTCTAATTGTGTTTAATAAATAGGCTTTATACAAAAAAATACAAAAAATTTCACAAATCTACATCCACAGCAATATTCATGAAATAATTATGACTGCTTATCAAAGAATATGAATTTAATAAAAATGTTAGTGAACAGATCATGGTCTGATGGAAGAAGATTAGTTACCATTTCTTCGGTTAACAGTTGAGTGGATAACAAATGAATAGTTTTAGTATGAGTGTTTTGTTAAATGGTAATGTAAGATATGAATGGATATCATAATTTTTTTTATTTCGTAAAACTTTTGTGTATTAAAAGCTTTTTAATAATAATTCATAGATTCCTTTTTTAGTTGTATTTAATAAATAGGCATTATACAAATATATGTATATATATATATATATATATATATATATTTCACAAATATAAATCCACAGTAATATTCATGAAATAATGATGACTGCTTATCAAACAATATGAATTTAATAAAAATGTTATTGGACAGACCATGGTCTGATGCAAGAAGATTAGTTACCATTTCTTTGGATAACAGTTGCACAGTTGACTGGATAACAAATGCAATTGTTTAGTATGAGGGTTTTGTTAAATGGTAATGTAAGATATGAATGTATAACATAATTTTTTTTATTTCGTAAACATTTTGTGTATTAAAAGCTTTTTAATAATAATTCATAGATTCATTTTTAGTTGTATTTAATAAACAGGCTTTATATAAAAAGAATATATATATATTCCACAAATATAAATCCACAATAATAAATAATTGACTGCTTATGAATATGAATTTATTAAAAATGTTATTGGACAGACCATGGTCTGAATACCATTTCTTTGGTTAACAGTTGTACAAATAACAAATGCAATTGTTTAGTATGAGTGTTTTGTTAAATGGTAATATAATTTTTTATTTCATTAAAAATTTTTTTATGATTCATTTTTAATTTAATAAATTTTATACAAAAATATTCATAAAATAATTATGACTGCTTATCAAACAATATGAATTTAATGAAAATGTTATTGGACAGACCATGGTCTGATGCAAGAAGATTAGTTACCATTTCTTTGATTAACAATTGTACAATTGAGTTGACAATAAATGCAATTGTTTGGTATGAGTGTTTTACTAAATGGTAATATATGAATGGAAATCATAAGTCTTTTTATGACATGAATATTTTTGTTTTAAAAGTTTTTTAATAATAATTCATTCATTTTTCTAATTGTGTTTAATAAATAGGCTTTATACAGAAAAATACAAAAAAGAAAAATTTCACAAATCTACATCCACAGCAATATTCATGAAATAATGATGACTTCTTATCAAACAATATGAATTTAATAAAAATGTTAATTGGACAGACCATGGTCTAATGTAAGAAGATTAGTTACCATTTCTTTGGTTAGCAGTCGTACAGTTGAATGGATAATAAATGCAATTGTTTAGTTATGAGTGTTTTACTAAATAGTAATATAAGATATGAAGGGATATCAAACAGTCTTTTTATGACTTGAATTTTTTTGTTTTGAAAGCTTTTTAATAATAATTCATAGATTCATTTTTCTAATTGTATTTAATAAATAAGCTTTATACAAAAAAAGAAACTTTTCGCAAATCTACATCCACAGCAAAATTTATAAAACAATAACGACTTCTTATCAAAGAATATGAATTTAATAAAAACGAAATCAAACAGATAGTTAATTGGTGAAAGATTACCATTTCTTTGGTTAGCAGTCGTACTTATCATTGAATGGATAATGATAAACATTTTTCTAATTGTATTTAATAAATAAGCTTTTATACAAAAAAGCACAAATAAGATTAATAATAATCATTCCTAAAATAATCTTCTTATTTTTCTAACTGGTCTTTAAATTTCTTTGGTTAGCAGTCGTAAAATGGATAATAAATAAATGCAATTGTTTAATATGAGTGTTTTTACTTGAAAACGTATTTAATAAATTCCGCAAATCTACATCAGCAAAATTTATAAAACAATAACGACTTCTTATCAAAGAATATGGTAATATAAAACGAAAAATCAAGATAGTTAAAGATTGACTTATCATTTCGTTGATAAATAGTTGCACAATAAGATTAATAATAATCATTCCTAAATTCATTTTTTTTTTGAAGATGAAAAATTCTCAAATCGAAAAATAAGATAATTACGACTTCTTTGTGAAAAATTGAAAGTATTACTGGTGAAAAATTGAAAGTATTACTTATCATTTTGTTGATAAATAGTTGTGCAATAAGATGAATAATAATTTAAGCTATATGCATTTTTCGTTTGTTAAGAGTTAATGTTAAGATAAGAAAAGAAACTTTTTATTATTCAATTATTTTTGTGTTATTAAGTGTTTTTGAATATTTTTTAAATTCATTGCATTCAATAGATAATAAATTCAATAAGCTTATTGTTGTCTATTGCGTCTGACCCTCAGTGTTCTGCAGTGTGCGAAGCACATCGCATGAGTAGTCTACTCATGGATGGAGGGCTGCCTGATGGCAAATTGGCTAGCTCTGGCACCACAGGTTTCAGGTTCAAATCTTGATGGTGGCATGGATGTTTGTTAGTGGTTCAGAATCCCGTTAAACTGTAGGTCCCAGTCTAATTACCCTAAAGGTCAGTAGAGCGACAAACCAAATCAAAACCATGAATGGAGGGAAAGTGACAGCATCCGTTGTGATGGAGCACCCGTAGGTAGAAGTCTGACTTGGCTCTGTGTGGATAAAGAAGGAAGGGAATGCTTTCCGTAAGGACTTTCAGGGGCAAAAACAACATTTGCGTATCACATGGGAGAAAAACTACCACCAAGTAATCCAACTAAAGAGGCAAGATGCTGAACATAAATGCCATCAAATCTCCTCTTTTTTCGAAACAGCGTCTATAACAAAGCCATCAGCCGATTGAATCTCAGCCCTAATGCTCACCAGCGGCACCCTTTGTCACTGAGCCACAAGTCGGGTATACAATTACTACGTATTGTTTAGCATGTGTATAGTATTCATTTACTAAATAGTAATGTAACGTATGAATAAAAACCATAAATTTTTTTTTGTTCTAATGCAGCTGGCAAACACTTAGACAGCTTGGTCTTGGATGCCTTAAGGCAAGTGCTGCACAGACATTACTCACTTTGCATTACCCAGGGAGCCCGTGTAACTTGAAGATAAGCCACGGACGCGGAGTAAGAATGCCCCCGCAACGCTCTTATTAGGACCTATGGTTTAAAGTGGATTCCGAACCACTACACACATCCATGGCACCGCCGGGATTCGAACCCGATACCTGTGGTACCGAGCGCCAGAACGCTAGCCACTCGGCCATTCAGGCCCATAAATTTTTTTATGATATTGTTATTTTATTATGTTAGAGTAGTTTTTTAATAGTTTTCCTAAATTCATTTTTATTACGGGATTCAATTAATAAAAAATCAATAAGCTTTCTATCGTATATGTGTCAATAAATCTACAAACATGATGTATTTACCTGCAAATATCTCTCAGAAAAACAGTATTTAATGAAAAATATTCCGCTATACTAACTTTCCAACGTTAGTTATCTGTAAATCCCTGTTAAGAGGAAATTTGCATAGAAATGGAAGACTTAATTACATGCCTTTATCAAATTTTAAGGTAAGCTGCCTGTCGTAATGCATCGTATTGCATGCTTTGATCTCTAAAGGTTTAATTAAAAGTCTTTCTCAGCAAATATTAATCGGATATCGCCTAGAGCTGTATTTTTCGTTGAACTAATGTCACGAATGCACGTAAGCTCGAATTAGTTTGAAAGTGCCTTTGATAGTAGTATCTTTTAACTTTTTTAAATTCAACCTAGCATACGGACTTAAAGTAAATGCTTTCGAATGGAATGGAATTCGTACAAATATTAGTAGTGATAGTTATTAAGAGTAGAACGTGGATTATTAATAGTTTAGTCAAAATTTATGTCAAGTTATACGACATGATGTAAAAGTTAATACCATTCGAATTTAAACGCTGGATAAATAAGAATTTTTAAATCTTCATTTTAAGTAGTATATTTAAAGTTAATGCGTTCATTTAAGGTAGCATATTTAAAAAATTATAGATTATTTTTCGTTGATTTTGTTTTTCGTTATAATGAATTTGCTATTTTACTATACTTTGCATTAAAATAAATATGTTCGTATAAAAAATTTTTAATGTACTGAAACTCTTTGAACTACATTTAGGTTTTAGATTATAAAAATTTTAACTTCATTGTTTATTCGGGCTGCTATGTTTTTTTTTTCTTTCTAAAGCAGTTGGCAAACACTTAGACAGCATGGTCTTGGATGCCTTAAGGCAAGCACTGCACAGACGTTACTCACTTTGCATGACCCAGGGGGCGCATGTAACTTGAAGATAAGCCACGGACGCGGAGTAACAATGCCCTCGCAACGCTCTACGATCCTATTAGGACCGGGACCTACGGTTTAAAGTGGATTCCGAACCATTACAAACATCCATGGCACCGCCGGGATTTGAACCCGAAACCTGTGGCACCGAGCGCCAGAGCCCTAGCCACTCGGTCATTCAGGCCCTGGGCTGCTATGTAAAAGTAGATATAAATAACTAATGTACCTGAACGATTAATCGATATTTTATAAGATATCGATATTTGTATTTTCCATTTTTTAAACCGACGTTGTACTACTCGTGTCACACTGGTAGCGTGAAAGAGAGCTTGGTTTTAAATTCGCAAGAGGTGTCCATTGCATTGAGAAATGAGGAATCTTGATTAAAATTGTGATAGCGTGTGTAAACGTTTCGCATTGGCAATCAGGCTGCCTGGTGATAATTTTCCATGTTTTTCAAATGCAATACCATTCTCCTAAAAGGCCTCTTGGTATATCTTCTCTTCATCGTACATATTATAAGTCGTCATCCATATATATATTTTTGGTATATATAATTATCCATATACATCTTCTCGGTATATATAATTATCCATATTCATCTTCTTGATATATGTTTTCATCTATGTACACTCAAGAGCCAAAACATTATGACCACCTGTCAATAACGAGTTGGCCCACCTTTGGCGCGCAACACAGCTTCAACCCGCCTTGGCATGGATTAATACCACCACTTAATACCAGTTAAATACCACTTTCCACCTGATCACGTGCCTTCCACGTCATCCAGGAGAGTTCATTGCAAAATGTAGGGATGGTCATAATGTTTTGGCTCTTGAGTGTACATCTTCTCGGTATATTTAATTATCCATATACATCCTCTTGGTATATATAAATAGAACACGTAGCACATCCATGTACAACAGCAAATCAAATTACAATGTATCGTTATTTATGAAGATACTAGCAACTGTACTACAGACACTTTTAAAAAACAATGTTTGCTTTGAACAACTCTGTACTGAACTCTGATGAATCGATCAACTGCAACTTCGATGCAGGTGATTTTCTAAAATTTTAATACAACAAATCTTTGACGGGGATGCTTCGAAAATTAGCTACTTCTCTGGAACGAATGAAATGATGGCGTTGCTGGACATGTTTTGAAGTTGCTGTTTTCTGACACTCAAAATGGAATGCCATCAAAGGTCCTACAGTAAATACTGTTCACCTTGATGGATACTATCACGTCTCTTATTTTGTAGAAACAGTTTACGAACACCCTGTAAATTTATTATATAAATCGGTAACATCCTTTGTAAGGAATAGAAAACGGGGAAACAGAGTTGGTTTTCAATATTGAAATTGTGTTTTCATGTTGCTCTGGTATTTAGAAAACTTAACTGTGTAACGTAGAAATAAACGACAATCATCGAAGAACTTATCGAGGTATGACAAAGAATGAATTGAGGTCAAAAATATGTACTCGTGCTGAATGAATAGAGAGAGCTATATAACTGATCTATGTATGTATATGAGTACTGATCTATGTATGTATATGTATGAGTATAACTTATCTAGGTATGACAAAGAATGAATTGAGGTCAAAAATATGTACTCGAGCTGAATGAATAGAGAGAGCTATGATAACTGATGAATGCAAGTGGTATGAACTTAATATTTGCTATGGTCTAATAACACCACTGACAGACATCTGATGCACATGTCAATAATAGTTTGTACTGAAACATTAAGAATCCAAGCACAAGAATTAGTGTTTGGAACAACAATCTGTGCCAACACTCAACATTCGTCCTTATTTGCAGTAATCATGACTTTTCCAAGAGTCATTCGCTGTGACTGTCTTTAGTTTTACATATGAGTAGATTGATGTGTATGGACAAATGAATTACACGTCGTCATCTTTTCAGATGAATCTTGATCTTTTCTACAGCACTATTATAGCCGGGTTCATATCTCTTGTGGTACTGGGGTCAGAGATTTCTGCATGACTCTTGCATTGTTTATCACAATACCAGTCCATCGCCTGGCGTCATAGTATAGGCCACCATTTTATTTAACTCCCCTATCCACCTTACCCACCTAGTATACTCAACAGTAATCAATACGCCGCTGACGTTTTGGGCCCTCTTGTCTTCCTTATTTTCATGGCTTGTCTGAGGCCAGTTTTCAACAAAATAATTACATACAGCACGTAGCATGCAATGTGTCATATTTCTTCAATGTCAACACTATTTAAAATTAGTTCCATGGTCCGTCTGTTCAATAAATTTGTAACTTTTTTATTCTTCATGGTAATGGATTTTAGATGGTCAGTAGAAAATGAGTATGTTTCCTTTTTATAATTAGGTTTTTTCTAACTAAAAATTAATTAAAACTTTTCTCTTGACTTGACTTGAATGGGTTCTTTGAGATTAATCTCGTGAAAAACTACTCACGACGAAATACATTAACAGTCAAAACATGAACACGTCATATGTCAGCTTAAATGATATTTTATAATATACAATAACGTTGTTTTGTAGGCATTGTGTGTAAATCGATTAATTAAAAAATAAAACTCAACTATTCCTCCAAGATGCGATGACGAATATTACGTGAGACGAACTTGCTAAATTTGGGGAAAATGCATAAAACTGATAAGAACTGAATGTATGAAATATTTTCATTCTTGAATTACTATTAAATCTCAACAGACATACAGTACCGTGCAAATTAATTGAGACAAATACAAAAATTTTCATATATGACACTTAATTAGCATAAATTCATTTACATACGTTTCATAGCATTCTAGTAGCAAATAGGTCCTCCTCTGGCTTTAATGATATCCTGTACACGTTTCGGCATGGACTTCGATAATTTAGAACAAACATTTTTGATGTCGTCCTCACGAAGCCAAACCTTTAAGACATTCTCTATCATTTTTCTCTTGCTACTCCATGCTACTCACATTCTTCAGAATATTTCACAAATTTTCGGTGGGAATAATATCTGGAGAATCACCAGGCCAATCCAAAAGTATTATTTTTTTCTTAGAGAAATTTTGTTGTTAGCTTAGAAGTATAGCATGAAGCAAGATCTTGGCTTTGGGCTTCAAGCAGTTTTATGGTTAACATTCTAGCTTCTGAACAAAGAGAGTTCCATTCAAAGCTAACTGCGACCTGAATCAGAAATTTTACTATTTACTTCAGAAATAACTACGATAAATCCGTAGGTCGAAAAGTATATATATTAGGTACAAGAAAAGGGAATATGGTTTCAATTCTTCAGAGCCATCCCTGAGATATTCGATGCATCAGGAACCAACGAAGACCCATTGAAGTGGTGATCATTACTTAACAACACAGATTCATGGGTCGCCAAGCACATAAAGTTTATTCGCAAAGCACACAAGGTTCATTCGTTAAGCACAAGTAGGCGTGGGGAAAAATTATTTTTCTAATTTTTCTGACTCGTTGAATTGATGACAATATAAAGAGAAAAAAATATTCAAACTAAAAATTAATTCTCTTTCTTTTTTTTTTTTTTAAAGAATTTATTCCCAAAGAGGTTAATTGTTTAACCTTTATTAAAAATGTCCAATTATAATGAAGCAAAACTTTTCTTTTTAAAAAATGGGGTCCAAACTGGGAATATGTCATCTGTAACATCATACATTTAAATAATTTTTCAAAGAATATCCCTCTTTAGAAAAGTTTTCCTTGGTTATTTAATTAATAATCTTCTGCTTTAAGCCTCCAATTGCTTCACGCTGCAGTAGACTTCACCACTTCATTCCGTGCTGAGAAATTCCTAAGCTAGAAAATGAAGTGATTAATTATTCCATTCTTGGAACCTCCCAGTTCTAAGCTGTATAAAATATGCGACGTAATTTCTGCAGGATCTACCTTCGATTCGTCCAAAGCCACTCATTAATTCCATTTTCTGTCTAAGGGGAAATAGATAAACACTGAATAAGATTGTCGAATGAATGTTTATTCCCTGCTTTTTTTTCCCAGGACTTTTGTGATTACTTGCAACCTACATCTAATCTTTAATCTACTACAAGTCAAAAAGAGGTTTAAGGGTTTTCTCCCTAAGAGTAATCTCGAAAGCAATTAAATGTCGGAAATGTGTTTTTTCTTTTTTACCTAGAAAGAAAATATGAGCACGGATTGTGGATGAAGAGGTAAAAAAAAATATTTTTCTCCCTCTCGTGTTCTCATTAAAAATTAATCGAAGAAATTCTGGTGTAGTTTTATTTTCTAATGCTTTTATGCACAATTAGTTATTGGTAAAAATCAAACATCAAAATTATCAATTAATTAAATTATTTATTAAGGTAACTTTTTTATCTAGAGATATTTTTGAAAAAGATTTTTAATCTCATTTGTTCATTTATTTTTTCATAGCACATCGTCCTAATATTCCGAGCAACCCGCCTACATCTAATCATTAATCATCTAATCTAGACTTTTAGGTTTAACTGCCCCACATTCGAGTATTTTATTTGAGTAAAAAAACACCATGTAGTCTAAAATTAAAAACTTTGAACTGGCAAAATCTCCATCGAATATCCTTACATCGTAAAGCAGTGATTGCCAGAAGATACGATCCTGACTAATGCACGTCAGCGGCACAAGTTACTACAAGGAGAAGGAGTGAAGCTGTTGTCCATTGCCTACCTCTTTTTAAGGGAATCATAATTACAATGCTAGTAAATAATTTTTACTAACTAAAGTTAAATGAAAAATTCAAGCGCTGAATAAATATATTCTACATGCATACATATTTCCTGCATTATATAATGCAAGACTTACATTTATGCTTCTGTTAAAGTACGATAAATCAGTAGGTCGAAAAGTACATTTATTGAGTACAAGAAAAAAGAAATAGGGTTTAAATTCTTCAAAGCCCACCCTGAAGATATTCGATGCATCAGGGAGCAACAACGACCCATCGAAGTGGTTATCATCACTTAACAACACAGGTTACAAGCACATAAGGCTCATTCGACAAGCACAAGTAGGCAGTCAGGAAAAATTATTTTTCTAATTTTTCTGACTCGCTGAATTTCTGATGATATTAAAAGAAAAAAAAATATTCAAAAAAAATTAATTATCTTCTTCTTTTACTTTACAGAATTTATTCCTAAAGATGTTAGTTGTTTCACCTTTATTAAAAATTTCCAATTATAATGAAGCAAAACTTTTCTTTTTAAAAACCGGGGTCCAAACTGGGAATATGTCATCTGTAACATCATACATTTAAATAATTTTTCAAAAAATATCCCTCTTTAGAAAAGTTTTCCTTGGTTATTTAATTAATAATCCTCTGCTTTAAGCCTCCAATTGCTTCACGCTGCAGTAGACTTCACCACTTCATTCCGTGCTGAGAAATTCCTAAGCTAGAAAATGAAGTGATTAATTATTCCATTCTTGGAACCTCCCAGTTCTAAGCTGTGGAAAATATGCGACGTAATTTCTGGAGGATCTACCTTCGATTCGTCCAAAGCCACTCATTAATTCCATTTTCTGTCTAAGGGGAAATAGATAAACACTGAATAAGATTGTCGAATGAATGTTTATTCCCTGCTTTTTTTTCCCAGGACTTTTGTGATTACTTGCAACCTACATCTAATCTTTAATCTACTACAAGTCAAAAAGAGGTTTAAGGGTTTTCTCCCTAAGAGTAATCTCGAAAGCAATTAAATGTCGGAAATGTGTTTTTTCTTTTTTACCTAGAAAGAAAATATGAGCACTTTTCTTTAAAATTGGAGTCCAAACTGGGAATATGATTGTGGATGAAGAGGTAAAAAAAAATATTTTTCTCCCTCTCGTGTTCTCATTAAAAATTAATCGAAGAAATTCTGGTGTAGTTTTATTTTCTAATGCTTTTATGCACAATTAGTTATTGGTAAAAATCAAACATCAAAATTATCAATTAATTAAATTATTTATTAAGGTAACTTTTTTATCTAGAGATATTTTTGAAAAATATTTTTAATCTCATTTGTTCATTTATTTTTTCGTAGCACATCGGCCTAATATTCCGAGCAACGCGCCTACATCTAATCATTAATCGTCTAATCTTGACTTTTAGGGTTAACTGTCCCGTGTTTGAGTATCGTATTTGAGGGAAAAAAACCACCATGTAGCCTATAATTGAAAACTTTGCACTGGCAAAATCTCCATCGAATACCCTTATATCGAAAAGCAGTGATTGCCAGAGGATTCAATCCTGACTAATGCACGACACCTGCACAAGTTACTACAAGGGGCTGTTGTCCATTGCCTACCCCTTTTTCAAGGACTCGTTAATTGCAATGGTAATTAAATATATTATATTAACTAAAATTAAATGAAAAATTGAAGCGCTGAAATAAATATATTCTACATGCATAAATATTTCCTGCATTATTTAATGCAAGACTTACATGTATGCCTGTGTTAAAGTACGATGAATCAGTAGGTCGAAAAGTACATGTATTGAGTACAAGGAAAACAAAATAGGGTTTAAATTCTTCAAAGCCCACCCTGAATGTATTCGATGCATCAGGGAGCAACAACGACCCATCGAAGTGCTAATCATCACTTAACAACACAGATTACAAGCACATAAGGTTCATTCGCCAAGCGCGGGAAAAATTGTTTTTCTAATTTTTCTGACTCGCTGAATTTCTGATGATATTAAAAGAAGAAAAAATATTCGAACAAAAAATTAATTATCTTCTTCTTTTACTTTACAGAATTTATTCCTAAAGACGTTAGTTGTTTCACCTTTATTAAAAATTTCCAATTATAATGAAGCAAAACTTTTCTTTTTAAAAACCGGGGTCCAAACTGGGAATATGTCATCTGTAACATCATACATTTAAATAATTTTTCAAAAAATATCCCTCTTTAGAAAAGTTTTCCTTGGTTATTTAATTAATAATCCTCTGCTTTAAGCCTCCAATTGCTTCACGCTGCAGTAGACTTCACCATTTCATTCCGTGCTGAGAAATTCCTAAGCTAGAAAATGAAGTGATTAATTATTCCATTCTTGGAACCTCCCAGTTCTAAGCTGTATAAAATATGCGACGTAATTTCTGCAGGATCTACCTTCGATTCGTCCAAAGCCACTCATTAATTCCATTTTCTGTCTAAGAGGAAATAGATAAACACTGAATAAGATTGTCGAATGAATGTTTATTCCCTCATTTTTTTCCCCAGGACTTTTGTGATTACTTGCAACCTACATCTAATCTTTAATCTACTACAAGTCAAAAAGAGGTTTAAGGGTTTTCTTCCTAAGAGTAATCTCGAAAGCAATTAAATGTCAGAAAAGTGTTTTTTCTTTTTTTACCTAGAAGGGAAATATGAGCACGGATTGTGGACGAAGAGGTAAAAAAAATGTTTTTCTTCCTCTAAGGTTATCATTAAAAATTAATCGAAGAAATTCTAGTATAGTTTTATTTTCTAGTGCTTCTCTGTACAATTAATTATTGGTAAAAATCAAGCATCAAAATTATCAATTAATTAAATTATTTATTAAGGTAACTTTTTTATCTAAAGATATTTTTTAAAAATATTTTTAATCTCATTTGTTGATTTATTTTTTCGTAGAACATCGGCCTAAAATTCCGAGCAACCCGGATACATCTAATCATTAATCATCTAATCTAGACTTTTAGGTTTAACTGCCCCACATTCGAGTATCTTATTTGAGTAAAAAGACACCATGTAGTCTAAAATTGAAAACTTTGCACTGGCAAAATCTCCATCGAATATCCTTACATCGTAAAGCAGTGATTGCCATAGGATACGATCCTGACTAATGCACGACAGCGGCACAAGTTACTACAAGGGGATGGAGTGAGGCTGCTGTACATTGCCTACCTCTTTTTAAGGGACTCGTTAATTGCAATAGTAATTAAATAATTTTTATTAACTAAAATTAAATGAAAAATTCAAGCGCTGAAATAAATATATTCTACATGCATAAATATTTCCTGCATTATATAATGTAAGACTTACATGTATGCTTGTGTTAAAGTACGATAAATCAGTAGGTCGAAAAGTACATTTATTGAGTACAAGAAAAAAGAAATAGGGTTTAAATTCTTCAAAGCCCACCCTGAAGGTATTCGATGCATCAGGGAGCAACAACAACCCATAGAAGTGGTAATCATCACTTAACAACACATGTTACAAGCACATAAGGTTCATTCGCCAAGCACAAGTAGGCGTCGGGAAAAATTATTTTTCTAATTTTTCTGACTCCCTGAATTGCTGACGATATTAAAAGAAAAAAAAATATTCAAACAAAAAATTAATTCTCTTCTTTTTTTACTTTACAGAATTTATTCCTAAAGAGGTTAATTGTTTAACCATTATTAAAAATGTCCAATTATAATGAAGCAAAACTTTTCTTTTTAAAAAATGGGGTCCAAACTGGGAATATGTCATCTGTAACATCATACATTTAAATAATTTTTCAAAGAATATCCCTCTTTAGAAAAGTTTTCCCTTGGTTATTTAATTAATAATCCTCTACTTTAAGCCTCCAATTGCTTCACGCTGCAGTAGACTTCACCACTTCATTCCGTGCTGAGAAATTCCTAAGCTAGAAAATGAAGTGATTAATTATTCCATTCTTGGAACCTCCCAGTTCTAAGCTGTGAAAAATATGCGACGTAATTTCTGGAGGATCTACCTTCGATTCGTCCAAAGCCACTCATTAATTCCATTTTCTGTCTAAGGGGAAATAGATAAACACTGAATAAGATTGTCGAATGAATGTTTATTCCCTCATTTTTTTCCCCAGGACTTTTGTGATTACTTGCAACCTACATCTAATCTTTAATCTACTACAAGTCAAAAAGAGGTTTAAGGGTTTTCTTCCTAAGAGTAATCTCGAAAGCAATTAAATGTCAGAAAAGTGTTTTTTCTTTTTTTACCTAGAAGGGAAATATGAGCACGGATTGTGGACGAAGAGGTAAAAAAAATGTTTTTCTTCCTCTAAGGTTATCATTAAAAATTAATCGAAGAAATTCGAGTATAGTTTTATTTTCTAGTGCTTCTCTGTACAATTAATTATTGGTAAAAATCAAGCATCAAAATTATCAATTAATTAAATTATTTATTAAGGTAACTTTTTTATCTAAAGATATTTTTTAAAAATATTTTTAATCTCATTTGTTGATTTATTTTTTCGTAGAACATCGGCCTAAAATTCCGAGCAACCCGGATACATCTAATCATTAATCATCTAATCTAGACTTTTAGGTTTAACTGCCCCACATTCGAGTATCTTATTTGAGTAAAAAGACACCATGTAGTCTAAAATTGAAAACTTTGCACTGGCAAAATCTCCATCGAATATCCTTACATCGTAAAGCAGTGATTGCCATAGGATACGAACCTGACTAATGCACGACAGCGGCACAAGTTACTACAAGGGGATGGAGTGAGGCTGCTGTACATTGCCTACCTCTTTTTAAGGGACTCGTTAATTGCAATAGTAATTAAATAATTTTTATTAACTAAAATTAAATGAAAAATTCAAGCGCTGAAATAAATATATTCTACATGCATAAATATTTCCTGCATTATATAATGTAAGACTTACATGTATGCTTGTGTTAAAGTACGATAAATCAGTAGGTCGAAAAGTACATTTATTGAGTACAAGAAAAAAGAAATAGGGTTTAAATTCTTCAAGGCCCACCCTGATGGTATTAGATGCATCAGGTAGCAACAACAACCCATAGAAGTGGTAATCATCACTTAACAACACAGGTTACAAGCACATAAGGCTCATTCGACAAGCACAAGTAGGCGTCAGGAAAAATTATTTTTCTAATTTTTCTGACTCGCTGAATTTCTGATGATATTAAAAGAAAAAAAAATATTCAAAAAAAAATTAATTATCTTCTTTTTTTACTTTACAGAATTTATTCCTAAAGATGTTAATTGTTTAACCATTATTAAAAATGTCCAATTATAATGAAGCAAAATTTTCTTTTTTAAAAAATGGGGTTAAACTGGGAATATGTCATCTGTAACATCATAAATTTAAATAATTTTTCAAAGAATATCCCTCTTTAGAAAAGTTTTCCCTGTTTATTTAATTAATAAAAGACTCCAATTGCTTCACGCTGCAGTAGACTTCACCACTTCATTCCGTGCTGAGAAATTCCTAAGCTAGAAAATGAAGTGATTAATTATTCCATTCTTGGAACCTCCCAGTTCTAAGCTGTGGAAAATATGCGACGTAATTTCTGAATGATCTACCTTCGATTCCTCGCAAGCCACTCATTAATTCTATTTTCTGTGTAAGGGGAAATAGATAAACTCTGCAAAAGACTGTCCAATGAATGTTTATTACCTTCATTTTTTTCCCTCGGATTTTTGTGATTACTTGCAACCTACATCTAATCTTTAATCTACCAGAAGTCAAAAAGAGGTTTAAGGTTTTCTTCCTAAGAGTAATCTCGAAAGCAATTAAATGTCAGAAAAGTGTTTTTTCTTTTTTTTACCTAGAAAAAAAATATGAGCACGGATTGTGGATGAAGAGGTAAAAAAAATATTTTTCTCCCTCTCAGGTTCTCATTAAAAATTAATCGAAGAAATTCTAGTGTAGTTTTATTTTCTAGTGCTTCTGTTCACAATTAATTATTGATAAAAATCAAACAACAAATTTATCAATTAATTAAATTATTTATTAGTTTTATCTACAGATATTTTTGAAAAATATTTTTAATCTCATTTGTTCATTTATTTTTTCTTAGAACATCGGCCTAATATTCCGAGCAACCCACCTACATCTAATCATTAATAATCTAATCTTGACTTTTAGGGTTAACTGCCCCGTATTTGAGTATCGTATTTGAGAAAAAAAAACCACCATGTAGCCTAAAATTGAAAACTTTGCACTGGCAAAATCTCCATCGAATATCCTTATATCAAAAAGCAGTGGTTGCCAGAGGATTCAATCCTGACTAATGCACGACACCTGCACAAGTTACTACAAGGGGCTGTTGTCCATTGCCTATCCCGTTTTAAGGGACTCGTTAATTAAAATGGTAATTAAATCATTTTTATTAACTAAAATTGAATGAAAAATTCAAGAATAAATTTATTCTACATGCATAAATATTTCCTGCATTATATAATGTAAGACTTACATGTATGCTTGCGTTAAAGACAGTGTCTTTTAATTAATTTAATGGTAAATAAACATTTGAACCTAAAATATGAGAAGCATAATTCAAAGACAAAACGCGATTCTTAAAATTATTTATTAGTAAGGCAAAAAACCACTGTTTTTATACAGAAAAAAAATCAATGCATGCTTTATTGTCATAGATAATTTTTCCCATAACAAAATACTACAAAAGAAATATCTTTAATGTGTTAATTACATTGTTGACAAGTTCACTTCATGAAGCGCGAGCTTTAAATACTTGAAAATGCAATGCAAACTTACTTCATAAAATTCTTCTCTCATGACTTTCATGAGGTTTCTAAATTATAAATAACTATAATTTTTTACTAATTAATAGTTATCTAGATGGAAAATAAAATTTTTCCTTCGATCTTCAAACTGTTTTAAACCTGATAGGAGAAATCCTATTGTGTATCCATTGATATTTTAAAGAGCGGATTCAAAATAATTTGATTTGCACCACTTACGATATTTTGACAAAAAGGCGCACTTTTACATATATTAAACAAATTATAAATGAAGCCATTGGATTTAAAAACAGAGGTGTTGAAGTTGCAACTTGGTTTTAAAAAAAAATCAATAGCCTGACTTAAATATTTCAATAATGTAGCCAGAAGGATATTTTTAGTAAACAGCTGTTTCGAATTCTTTCTCCTTGCAGCGAGAACAGATATGAACAAACAATTCAAAACAACCTGTTTCGAATTGCTACTTATTTGAACAAACCAGCTCCGATAGTATTCTTTTAATATCATATCCGATTTCCACATGTAACATGTGTGATATTGGTTGCATTTACTATTATATTTAGACGGGTTTTTCTTTTTTTATTCTTTTTCTTTAGATTGTCAATGATGCGTTATTTTTCTTTATTTAGAAGAATGTTTTTTTTTCTTCTAATGCAGCTGGCAAATAGACCGTGATCTTTCGGCATAGGGGCTGCGCTGATGTTACTCACTTTGCATTACCCAGGGGGCGCGTGTAACTTGATGGTAAGCCACGGACGCGGAGTAACAATGCCCCCGCAGCGCTCTACGATCCAATTAGGACCGGGACCTACAGCTTAAAGGGGATTCCGAACCACTACAAACACCCATGGCCAAGCCGGGATTCGAACCCGGTACCTGTGGTACCGAACGCCAGAGCGCTAGCCATTCGGCCATCAGAAATGTGCAATGTGAAAGAATTCGAATGTTTTATTTATGAAATTTGACAATAATTCTTAAAGGAGCCTGATGGCCGAGTGACTAGTGCTGGGTGCCACAGGTTTCGGGATCGAGTCCCGGAGATGCCATGGATGATTGCAGTGGTTCGCAATCCACCTTAAACAGTAGATCCCGGTCTAATATCACTGTTGGGCGTAGGGCTGAAAACCCTACCCCGTAAAAAGAAAACATCTCTTTTTTAGGAATCTGCCAGTAGGCAGATGGTTAACTACTGGCCACTGCAGTCTATGACTATAGACTGCAGTGCCAGGGAGTTAGTTAGTTATTAATTTTTAAAAAGGATGAAATTGAGAACAAACAATTTAGGTAATAAATTAAAATTCATATATTTATTAAATAACTCGCAGAGATAATAGATTTCTCAAACATTTATTAAGAATATGTCTTTTCTATGCGCAGTTAGAAAAAAACTCCATTGTATTATGTGACAAAATAACATTTGAGAACTCTAGTGATATTTATTAAATAACTTATAGAATACAACCTTTTACAAATATTCATTAAGAATGCATTTATATCTATTGGCATTTAAGTAATTATAAATGCATTTAGATAAAAAATTCATTATCAATATCTAAATAACAAAAACGACTTTCTCAAGTTATGAAGACAATATTTTTCCGAGACTTTTTGTTGAAAGAAGATAAATTAAATAGAACAGAATGGAATAACCTATAACTAATAAGAAAAAAAAAATTTTTTTTTCTTTAGTTTCAATATACGGAATTTATGGTTTAAATGAATTAGTTTAAATATATTATTTTTAATTTAACAAGCTAGAATGAAATAATTATAATTTAAATTTCTTACCTATTCCAAGACCTAAACCAAAATGTGGAACAACAAGCTGCAAAACGTGGTTTGAAAGCGGAATCTGAAAAATAATAAAAAAACAGTCAAATAGTTGAAAACAAAATTGTTCGAATTTTATATTTTTGCTGATATTATATTTTATTTTTTTATATAATTTATACTGTAACGTCTCGGCCCATACAAGACCTATAACGACTTCAAGAAGAGGGCCATTTTTAGTATAATGGGAATTCCTTTTTATCTACAAGCACTATATATATATACACACAAATACAGAACTCTGGATTATTATACAAAGAATTGAAATTAAAAATATAAATTTGATTGCAAGTGCAGTTCACCCCAATATCAGAGAATTTCAGAGTTCTCGAGTCTACGTCAAATCTTAGACACTTGGTCTGCAGCAAACCTTATTTATTACACGGTGTGGTACACGAAACCACAAGGAAAATTCTTCAAGAGGGGTATCAGCTTCCCTCACTTCTCGTTAGAGTAGACATTTTCTCAGCTCATGGTATATAACCAATCACGATGCAACAACTCATGGTGTAGTCCAAATTCATATATCAATGTTTCGACCTGTGAAGTTCGCACAGACAATCACTAATTTCATGTGACTCATTATACATGACACTAAATATCTGTTATCAAATTTGAATGGCACATTGTTCTCATTAGTACAAATACAAATTGCATGTAATATAACTAACCACAACATTGCTTATCTGCTGTCAAATTTGAGTGATAGGTTGTTATTATGCACTTGTCAAAGAATATACTTTTCTATCTCCTGGGAAAGAAATTCCAGAACTTTTCCAGTGGGAAAAATGCTACTATACTAATAGATTAAAATGTGATTTGCCATTGTTAAGGTGCTTATATGATCTTTTTTTCCCGTATGAAACACTATGAGGGTGAAACTTCCAGGAAGACATTTTCACCCTGAAGAAATACTCGAAATATAAGAAATTGTTCTTAATTATTTTTTGAATTATTTCAAGAAATTTTTAAGATAACTTAAAGTAAAACAGTTTAAAGAAGAGGAAAAAACATTTTATTTTTATATAAAAATATTTTTATAGAATGCTCCATTAATAATAAGTGGCTTTCCTTCCAATTTGCATACACTTTTAATATTTCTTAAATGACATCAAAATGGTATTTGGTATCTATATTATAATACACTATCAATTCTCAAGGGGAATATTACGTGGGCTTTTGACTAAATAATTAATTATTATAAAATAGTGAAGTCAACAGATTGAACTTTGAGGTAGCGTAGGTAGTTTTAGACCTTTAATATTTCAATTTTGGTTAACAAGTTTAATTTATGCATAAACATCCTACGCACGCAGTTTATAATGGATACTAGACGAATCAATAAATTTTAATCGTGGACTCTATTTACTACTCGAATCCCTACTTCTACGTATTGAAACATATATTATAAGTTAGTTGTATCAATTGATGTTGTAACGTCTCGGCTTGTATTAGGCCTATAACGGTTTCAAGAAGAGGGCCACTTTCAGGCTCGTGGGAACACTTTAATTTTTATTTACAAGTACTATATATATATAATGAACTCTGGATTATTATACAGATATATGAAAAAAATAAGAAAATCAATTTGATCACCACTGCATGATTAAATCACAAATACAGTTCACTCCAAGGTTGGAGATTTGTCAGAGTTCTCGAGTCTACGTCGAATCTAATTGCCTGGTCTGAAGTTGAAGAAGGAGGGCAATGCCTTCCGGGAGGACTTTTAGAGAAAACTACCCCGCATTTTTCGTATCGTATTGAAGAAAACTTGGAAAACTCCCACCGGGGGTCTGAGTAACGAAATTAGATGCTGCACATCACAAATAACATTAATTCTCCTCGTTTTTGAAACGGTTTCCACAACAATGCCACCAATGCATTGAATCTCAGCCCTAATTCTCAACATCGGCGCACGTTATCACTAAGCCACGAATCGGGCACCTATGCTATTTAAGCTAATGGGCTTTGGAGTTGTTGAACACAAATTTAAGTGAGACTTCCTGTATTTCTTTATCTTTAATAAATACTATATGTATTGTAGAGTAGAAGGTTTTAAAATAAAAGTACTGTTTCAAGAAAAATTTTAAGGTAACTAAAAATAAAACAGCTTAAGTAAGTGGTAAAAACAGTTTTCATTTCATTTTCATTGAAAGTTCAATTTACTGAAATTTTATCCATTTTTAAAAATCATGATATTAAAGCAAAAACATCGGGCAAAAAGTAAAAACTATCTCATACGGTTTTAAGAAAAAATATATTAAAATTTCTTTATTTCAAGTTTAAAAATCAGAGATTTACCCATTTTACAAGAATAAATTCAATTTAAATAATTAAATTTCCTTGATATTATAACGAAAAGCATATTCTTTGCTGTATACATTTTATTATGTATTTTGCAGCAAAAAAAAAGAAAAAAAAAAGTACTTTTTAATACATTTAAGAATAACTACGCTTATCCACTTCATAGACTATTTTTTAAATATTATTTTCATAATTTTAGTATCAAAAAAATTAGAGTAGTAAAGAAATAAGATCAAAGGAAGAAATATGAAACACTAGTTAAGAAAAATAAAGTAATATAATCAATTACTACAAAGATTTTCAAAAGGTATAGAATTTCGGAGAAATCAAATGTAATGATGTCAAAATCAATGATATCTAAATCCATATAAATTCCTCCATTCTTATTGAGGACAAGTATCTTGTGCAACACGCTTTGTTGCTCGGATACAACTTCCAAACAACTAACAAGAGTTTGAACAAAATACAGCCTTTGCTATTTATTACCTCTCTTCCTGTTCTACGATTGTAAAAATTGTCACAAAAATAAAATTACTTTACGAAAAGAAGAGGAGATTTTTTTATCCTTTAATTAGATTAACATCACAGGTTCACGGGTTGCCAAGAACATAAGGTTAATTCGCCAAGCACATAAGGTTCATTCGCCAAGCACATAAGCTTCATTCGCCAAGCACAAGTAGGCGTCGGGAAAAATTGTTTTTCTAATTTTTCTTAGTCTCTGAATTGCTGACGATATAAAAAAAATTATTCAAACAAAAAATTAATTATCTTTTTTTTTTACTTTACAGAATTTATTCTTAAAGAGGTTAATTGTTTAACCTTTATTAAAAATGTCCAATTATAATGAAGCAAAACTTTTCTTTTAAAAAAATGTGGTCTAAACTGGGAATATGCTATCTGTAACATCATAATTTAAATATTATTTTTATGATTTTAGTCTCAAAAAAAATTACGAGCAGTAAAGAAATAAGATCAGAGGAAGAAATATGAATAGACTAGTTATGAAAAGTAAAGTAATGCAATCAATTACTACAAAGATTTTCAAAAGGTATAGAATTTCGGAGAAATCAAATGTAATGATGTCAAAATCAATGGTATTACTTTTCTGTCTAAATTCCTCCATTCTTATTAAGGACAAGTATCCTGTGCAACACGCCTTGTTGCTCGGATACAACTTCCAAACAACTAACAAGAGTTTGAACAAAATACACTGTCTTTGCTATTTATTACCTCTCTTCCTGTTCTACGATTGTAAAAATAGTCACAAAAATAAAATTACTTTACGAAAGGAAGCGGACATTCTTTATCCTTTAATTAGATTAACAAGATAACTATTCTGTTTTGTTTTCAAAGGTATTCGCTTTCAAAGGAAAGATTTCAGAGTTAAAAATTCACATTTCACAAAGGTAGGGAACTCCGACTTGGTTTTCCGGAGGGGTTTTATATGTTTGGGGGAAAGTATTTTCATTTCGACTTCTGGAAATGGACTTCTTTTTGGGGTGTTTTTTTTTTTTACTCTTTTCAGAAAATGATGAATTAAAAGATTCTCTTTCTCTTGATGCTGCAAATTCTTTCTTTGTAACTTTATAATGAAAGAGAAACTGTTGTTTGGATTGCATGTTTCAAAATTACAAACCACAATACGCTTTAGAATATTTCTTTCGGTTTGGGATTATTTTTTTTTATTATTATTATGTATCGTTGCCGTTTGAAGTTTGACAAAACATTTTATTAGTGTAGTACTTGAATTCTCGGGTTTTTTAATCCATCAGTGTTAGAGCTTAAGAATAAGTTTTAATTTTTTAAGCCTCGATAATCAACGCTTTGTTTTTAATTTTTTAATTAAAGCTCTTCATCATCATTTGTTGTTTGAGTGCTATTTTTAAAAATATTTTATTTCACTAGAATCTGTTTATTTTCTAATTTGCTTCCATTTTATGAAAGGTAGAAGAGTTTTATTTTGACTTTCTTGAACTGAGAAGTAATAAATTAAAGTAATTCGCTTATGTTTATATTCTTTTATTCTTTAAGATGAAAGACTAAGTGATGACTTCATAATGGCAAGAATCTGAAGTAGTGTTTATTAATTTTGATATTCTTATAATTATTAGTTAGAGATTAAATTTTCTATTAGATCTTTCGGTTTGGGACTATTTTTTTTAATACATATTGTTTTCGTTTGAAGTTTGCCAAAACATTTTATTGGTGTACTTGAATGCTCAGGTTTTTTAATCCATTAGTGTTGGAGCTTAAAAATATGTTTTAATTCTTTAAGATGAAAGAATAAATTATGACTTCATAATGACAAGAATCTTAATTATCCTTTTTTTTTAATTTTGAGACTCTTATAATTATTCAATCTAATTCCCTGGAACTACAGACATTGGAGGGCTAAGGCAATCTGCCTTTCCTTTAATAAAATAAACAAATTCTAGCGTACTAATCGGATAGATGTGCAAAATATTTTTTCCAATGGCAACTTTACAGGACAACAGATATAAAAAAAAACACAAAGAACCAGATGCAAACAAATTGCATCCGTTAATCTATCAACTTAAGTCTGGAAATCCTATAACGCTTCCATAAATAAACAGGAGACAGTGCAGAACAGGAAGCAAGGTGAGACATATCCATTTCTTCCTGATTATCACGCAGGAGACAGAGAGGGTCAGAAGCTGGTGAAGGTGCTTGGAGATACAATCTTGACGAGAGAAAAGTCGTAGCAATATAGAAGACAATCATGACCAGAGAAAGGACGTACCAATATAGGAGACAGAGACAGAGAAAAGCAATGTCACCGATTTTTCTCTAGATCATGGGTCTCCAAACTACGGCCCGCGGGCCAAATCCGTCCCTCCAGTGTCATCAATCCGGCCCGCGACAGCGAATAGCTTATTTTTGCTGTAATAAGTTGGACAAAAAAACACAGAATGATAATAAATAGATTTTATTGACTTGCTAGGTAAAGCTTAATGACAAGCATAATACGCGGAAAATTTAACTTAAGCATAACAACTAACAAATAATTGAAATGAATCCCACTAACATTATAAACTAGTGAACATCCCGCAGTTACCCTCGGTAGTTTTGTTGGGGTAAAGAGTATCGCATATGTATGTATATCGATGTTTGGAATGTATATATCCTGAATCGAACATATGATTTTTATCCTGAAAATCCCTCAGAAACGGAAAATCTAAATTACCAAGTCTAGAAATTATAGATAATGGCAAAAAAATTAAAACGGTTTTGGCCCGTGGTACTTAGTGGAGTAAACAGTATGGCCCTAAGGCTGGAAAGTTTGGAGACCTCTGCTCTAGATTATTTAGGGATATCATGAATTTGATCTTACCAGTGCTTGTTACCGTTTCTAGCTGCAACATCCTCAAAGAAAAAGCACCCGAGAGTCTTTTTAATTATCATCTTAACGGAATGATAGACCAACTCTTGGTTATTTAGTTGTATACAAAGGATCCCTTTGTTGCTAAAAAGTCAGCGTCCTCGCTTCCCTCTATTCTGCAGTGGGCCGGGATCCACCGAAAGACAACTGTTTTATTTTAATCTGACAACCGGCAGACTTTTGATTTCAAGAAATCTCTTACGCAGGGCAGGGTCTCTTATCTCTCAAGAAATCTCTTATGCTTATGTTCCGTTTTTGGGATGGTAACGGTCTTTTGGGATGGTAAGAGAACGTTCAGCTTTTTAACGAAATCTGTAACCGACTTTTTTAATTGTCACGCGAAATTCCCTAAACTGTCTTTCCTTTTTAGTGATAGATCTTTAGCCTCTGACCGAAAAGTTGCTAATTCATTTGTGCAATATTTTGCTGACTCACAGAGAAAAAGATCTTTCGCAAGACGCCAATATAAAAAAGATGTGCAGATTCAAAGAAATGCAATATTAAATGATGTAATGGACATCCAGAGCAATAAATATATATCATATTTTTATGTATTTGTCGTTAAAAAAGTTAATTATTTTTTATTTCTATTCAAACCAATTATAATACAACAATTTAAGTACCAGCTATTACCCATTTTAAGACTTTAAGCCGATCTAAAAGATTTTATTGATTACTCTCAAATTGTGCGCTCATGTTTTTCCAGCGCTCGCGGGAAGGAAAAACGGAAATGTGCAAAGCCGCTGAAAAAATAAAATTTACATAATTTTCAGTTAATTTTATTTAGATCCCAAAATGGAACCGGATGATATTAATCGATTATTCTAAAATTTTGCACTTTTATTTATTTTATGTGTTTTTACAGCATTTTCGCGTTAGCAATAAGAAAAAATATCTGAAATTAGAAAAATCACTGAAATGTAAAAGTTGAGAGAATTTTCAGTGTAATCGAGTGATTTAAGTGTAATCGAAAGATATTTATTGATTAATCTGAAATTTTGTACCTTTATTTTTGTATATGTTCTTACAGTGTTTTCTCATTAGCACGTAGAAAAAATCTGAAATTAAAGATGTCTCTGAAATGTGAAAGCTGACAGAATTTTCAGCTAATTTCAAACTATTTAGAACCCGACGTGTAATCGAAAGATATTTATTGATTAATCTGAAGTTTTGTACCTTTATATTTGTATATATATGTTACAGAATTTTCGCATTAGCACGTAGAAAAAATATGAAATTAAAAATGTCCCAGAAATTTGAAAGTTAACAGAATTTTCAGCTAATTTTATTTCAATCCCAAAATGGAACCGGAAGATATTTATTGATTATTCTAAAATTTTGCACTTTTATTTATTTTATGTGCTTTACAGCGTTTTCGCATTAGCAAGTAGAAAAAATGTCTGAAATTAGAAAAATTCCCTGAAATTTGAAAATTGGCAGAATTTTCAGCTAATATTTAGAACCCAAAGTTGAATCGAAAGATATTTATTGATTAATCTGTAATTTTCTATTCTGCGCTATCAGGGAATGAATATGTAGAAAAAAATTTTTTACTCCCCACCTTATTCTGGCACATTGTATTCATTTTTAGAAATACCCTCATGAATCATCTATAATAGGTATACTTCTATATATATAATTATAATTATCTATAATAGGTATACTTCTTATGACCAGATAAAAAGATAAGAAGTATACCTATTATAGATAATTATTAAAAGGAAATATAAATTTTTGTTTTTCTTATCATTTCTTATTCGTTTTGCGCAGGCTTTGAATATGAATATGTGAACATAAAATTTCTAGTCTCACATTTCAAGTGATCGTGTAGTTTTTTTTAATTAGCAATTAATAAATTATCCAACAAATATTTTGAAAAGATGATAGTTAGAAATCGTAAAAAGTTATAAAATTCATTTATAATTTGCTTCATACTTTTATATTAGAGGTGCGCAGTAGATCTACCTCCCCGTGGTGCCCCTGGTAACACTTTTCAGTGGCTAAAAGATCTACAACTTGACATTATATTAGATTAAATGAACTCTTTTTCAGCATGTTTTGCTGTATTCTCTGTTCTTTTTTATTTTTCGTTGTTCTTTTTTTTTTTGCTGTAACTGTTCATAATCTGCCATTGGAAATAAAAAAAAACAACTTTTATATTATTAAAAAAAATTAATCTAACTTTTTATGGAATAAATAAAATTAACTTTATTGAACATCTTTGTGAAAGAATGCATCATTATGTGTGATATACCCTTCCTCCAACTTGAGTTCATGCTTGGCATAACTTCCTTCTACAGTCACTGCGAACAAAGGCAGCATCACCCGCACGTCTTGCCCTCCTTTATTCAGATAACTTGAGGGAAGAGAACTACTCCTCTTCACAACTCTCCTACAAGTGTTCCACAGAACTGAGGTGTTTTGATAGAGAAGATCCAATCATTCTCTGATTATGTCCCATTCAAGGAGCTCAATACATCCCCTCAAGGTTAGAGGGAAGGAGTATTATCCTCCATTCCAGGAAAACAATCTCCCACTGCACTAATATATGCCACAGGGAGCAGGATTTCATTTAGCCAAGTCGGATTATTTGAATTCCAACTTTAATCACGGCATTCATGGGTCAAACATCCAGTGATGGCGATTTTATTGTCAATGGAACTGACCTTGATAAATGATAAGATGCCCCAATTGCTTTGTTATCGAATAGAGTAACAGCCAAACACCTGTTGCTGATGGGCGGATATAAAATTATTGAGACGATTTATGTCTCTAAACTAAATAAACGCACACACATGTATAGATAGATATAGATATATCCAGTGATAAATATTAAATAAACTCTCTTCATTTATTTTAATTAAAACGTTATTGATGATTTTTTTTTCAAAAAAAAATTTGATATTAATGTTTTTGTTCCAAGATTTGGGCAAACATGCCACAATAGTCAGCACTTATATTTTTTAATGATTTAAGTCTGTTTTGTACCATTGTGAACTACATCTATAAATATTAATTTTTTGTTATGCCTTCTGTTCCACTTTATGAATACAAAGATTAGCCCAGCAACGGGGAGAGATGAAAGGGGGCATTGATTTTCATGAGAACTTCTTTCCTTTCGTTGCAGTTTTTCGGAATAATGCAGAGGACGTTAAGAACAGCAGTTTTAAACAACCCCCCAAAGAGTGCAATTTAGGATAATCTAGGAATATTAATTTTTTTGTTAGGCCTTCTGTCCTACTTTATGAATACAACGAACAGCCCACGAGTGGCATCTAGGATAATCTAGGAATATTAATTTTTTTGTTAGGCCTTCTGTCCTACTTTATGAATACAACGAACAGCCCACGAGTGGCATCTAGGATAATCCAGGAATATTAATTTTTTGTTAGGCCTTCTGTCCTACTTTATGAATACAACGAACAGCCCACGAGTGGCATCTAGGATAATCTAGGAATATTAATTTTTTGTTAGGCCTTCTGTCCTACTTTATGAATACAACGAACAGCCCACGAGTGGCATCTAGGATAATCCAGGAATATTAATTTTTTGTTAGGCCTTCTGTCCTACTTTATGAATACAACGAACAGCCCACGAGTGGCATCTAGGATAATCCAGGAATATTAATTTTTGTTAGGCCTTCTGTCCTACTTTATGAATACAACGAACAGCCCACGAGTGGCATCTAGGATAATCCAGGAATATTAATTTTTTGTTAGGCCTTCTGTCCTACTTTATGAATACAACGAACAGCCCACGAGTGGCATCTAGGATAATCCAGGAATATTAATTTTTTGTTAGGCCTTCTGTCCTACTTTATGAATACAACGAACAGCCCACGAGTGGCATCTAGGATAATCTAGGAATATTAATTTTTTTTTGTTAGGCCTTCTGTCTTACTTTATGAATACAACGAACAGCCCACGAGTAGCATCTAGGATAATCCAGGAATATTAATTTTTTTGTTAGGCCTTCTGTCTTACTTTATGAATACAACGAACAGCCCACGAGTAGCATCTAGGATAATCCAGGAATATTAATTTTTTTGTTAGGCCTTCTGTCCTACTTTATGAATACAACGAACAGCCCACGAGTGGCATCTAGGATAATCTAGGAATATTAATTTTTTTGTTAGGCCTTCTGTCTTACTTTATGAATACAACGAACAGCCCACGAGTAGCATCTAGGATAATCCAGGAATATTAATTTTTTGTTAGGCCTTCTGTCCTACTTTATGAATACAACGAACAGCCCACGAGTGGCATCTAGGATAATTCAGGAATATTAATTTTTTGTTAGGCTTTTTGTCCTACTTTATGAATACAACGAACAGCCCACGAGTGGCATCTAGGATAATCCAGGAATATTAATTTTTTGTTAGGCTTTCTGTCCTACTTTATGAATACAACGAACAGCCCACAAGTGGCATCTAGGATAATATAGGAATTTTAATTTTTTATTTTGTTCATTCTGTTACATTTTATGAATACAACGAGCAGCCCACCAACGGGGGGGGGGTGCTGAAATGAGACATTGACTTTCAGGAGGACTCCTTGCCCTTTCATCGCCTTTTTTTCGGAATGATGCAGATGATGGGTTTCTAGTCATGGGTTTGCAATGGGTTCCTAGTCATATGGGAGTCACTGGTGAGGAGAGAGCCGATGTCATGGCGAAGCGTGGGGCCGAATCCAACTAGCCGGAGTTTCCATTGACACTCAGGACCTCGTGCAACCATATCACTGCAGCCATAAAGAACTTCACCAGCAAAAGCCTCAATGACATGAGCGGCCTGATGGCCAATTGGCTACCACTGTGGCCTTTGGTACCCCAGGCTTCAAGTTCGAATCCTGGAGGTTAATTGGATGTTTGTTCGTGGTTCGAAATCCACGTTAAACTGTAGTTCCCGGTCTAATAATCCTAAAGTGTGCACAAAATGACCGTAGAGCGACAAACCAAACCTCAATGGCTTGAACGGCAACAGAAGGTAGAAAAGCTTTGCCACAGGGGGTTGTATACCTATGCACCTGGAACGTGATGAGGCTGTCGCACGCTTCTGTCTTACAACCCCCCATGACTACCTGCAGACACACCTCACCACATTGGTTTGGCTTCGGATGGGATCTGTCCATTATGGCGTATCGCCAATATGAACAGCGACCGCATGCGGAACTCCACTGAACTTATCGATTTGCCTTATGACATTACAGCTGAATGGCCGAGTGTCTAGTGCTCGGTGCCACAGGTTTCGGGTTCGAGTCCCGGCCGTGCCCTGGATGTTTGTAGCCGTTCGGAATCCAATTTAAGTCGTAGGTCCCGCTCTCATATCACTGTAGAGAGTCACAGAGCCAAGTCAGACTTCCTACCCACATAATTTCCAAAATGTATAGGGGCAACTCAGCTCTAGGCACAGTGATGTGGTGTGGTGTAGTAGTAGATGATATTACAGCACGTTACTGGGAGGCTCGGCGTCGTATGGCTGAACAGCCACAGAGGGTCGTAGGATAATAAATAAATAAAAAAGGAATATGATTGCCTCATCAATGGTAAAAAGTTAATCAAATGGCATCATTATCTTGTAAGTTAGCAATTTCATGAAAATATTAGTTTAAATTTCCTTGCTCTTTCAAAGTTGTACGGAGTTATTTACAACAAAAAATTAAAATTAACACTTCTAAAACTAGTAAATTTTAATGTGGCTTTTTAACTAACAGTTGAGTTATTCAAAACTGAATAAAATTTTATTTATTTACTTCTAAAACAAGTTCGTCAAACTTAAAAATATCTTACTAAAGACTGAGCTCAGTAAAACTGACTTCTGGATAAATGCATAGTCTACTTAAATTAAATTCATGCAGTATTTTTTTTATGCAGGTCATGACTTAAAAGCCCATTACTCATGTAGCTCTTATGGGCTTAACTAGTGCGTGTAAAGCATCGTTCACATCGATTTTTTTCTCGAATTCAAAAAATAAAATACAACAAAAATTGTTCTGAATAATTTTTTTGGTCATCTAAAAAAAAAAAAAGAATATATATTTTTTGCTAAATATAGTAGCAGACCTAGATATTCCCAGAAAAAAGGCAGAAAATATTGTCTATAATTGGTCATAAATTCCATTTCGTTGATTGGTCATCGTAATGGATGATGTAGAGAAGATAAAGGGGGGAATATTTGGGCGAAGGAAAAGTGCTGTTAAAATTATTATTCCATGAAAAAATATAACATCATCGCATGTCACGTTAATAGCTCATTAACTTTAATAGCTCGGTATTCCGAAGTCATGAAACGTTGTTTTGTGATAACGGTGTCCAAAGCTTTGACAAGACTATAAACCTGCAATTTTTTCAATCATTTCTTCCAATGTTAATACCCGCTATCTATTTTTTTATAAGTTTGCTTACCTTTACGTTTGATGTAACTAACGTTTTACGTTTACGTTACGTTAACATTACGCTTGCTGTAACAACGTTTCAAGCTAACGTTTAAGCTTTGATTATCCTGTTTTGCTTACAAATTTTTAAAAGTATGTGTTATTATTATTAAAAGTATGTGTACATTACGTACTTTCTTATGCATAGTATTTTATAATATATGCATATTTTTTCTCTCAATTTTCTCCCCTCCTAGTACATTGGTAGAGCATATCAAAAAGCGTTTAAGACAGCGTAAGTATGAGTCCCTGGGTAGTTTCTTTGAAAAACGAGTGAATTTCATGAGGTTTGCGATAGACTGTCTCCCATCAACAGTTGGTCTGCCTTGTTTACCGAATTTTCTTCACTATGATACGTGAATGTGGACCAGTTATTTCTAGAAACCCCTGATCCCCTTAATTACCATCTCTTATTGGTGCATCGTAGCAGAGACTCTGGTATATACCTTGGATAGAGCTAAATAGCCGGATTTTACAGGATTTTCTCCACTGTTATATGCAAATGTGGGTCAGTTATTTCTAGAAACCCCTGATCCCCTTAATTACCATCTCTTATTGGTGCATCGTAGCAGAGACTCTGGTATATACCTTGGATAGAGCTAAATAGCCGGATTTTACAGGATTTTCTCCACTGTTATATACAAATGTGGGCCAGTTATTTCTAGAAACCCCTGATCCCCTTAATTACCATCTCTTATTGGTGCATCGTAGCAGAGACTCTGGTATATACCTTGGATAACGCTAAACAGCCGGATTTTACAGGATTTTCTCCACTGTTATATACAAATGTGGGCCAGTTATTTCTAGAAACCCCTGATCCCCTTAATTACCATCTCTTATTGGTGCATCGTAGCAGAGACTCTGATATATATAACATGGAGAACACTAAACAGCTACACGTCCACCATATCAAAACCCCCGTTTTAAAAAATTCAACTAAATTGCGAGGGAGATTCATTTATTAAGAAATTCTCAAAGAAAAATTAAAAATGTAAACTAACATTTAAGTTAGCATAAAATAGTTAAACTTGAAGAACAAACCTAGAATTATTTAAGTACAATGTTAGCCTATCTGAATAAAAAGTTTATTCATGATTCAAGAATTAAATCTAAATCTTTGTTATATGAATTTCATTCATGCATGTATGGAATGTCCCAGATATCAAATTTAGTTTTAAAGATACTTTTTACGAAACTATAGTAAATAAATTGAAAATAAAAAAGGGGGAAGCACAAAGTTTGGATGTAACAACCTAAAACTGGGATCTTTGCTACAATCACAATATATTAATTCTATGCACAATGTTAGCCTATCTGAACAAAAAATTTAATCATGATTCAAGAATTACATCTAAATAAAATCAATTTCATCTAAATCTTTGTTATATGAATTTCATTCATGCATGTATCGAATGTCCCAGATATCGAATTTAGTTTTAAAGATACTTTTTACGAAACTATAGTAAATAAATTGAAAATAAATAAGGGGGAAGCACAAAGTTTGGATGTAACAACCTAAAACTGGGATCTTTGCTACAATCACAATATATTAATTTTATGCACAATGTTAGCCTATCTGAATAAAAAGTTTATTCATGATTCAAGAATTAAATCTAAATAAAATCGATTTCGTCTAAATCTTTGTTATATGAATTTCATTCATGCATGTATCAAATGTCCCAGATATCGAATTTAGTTTTAAAGACAATTTTTACGAAACTATAATAAATAAATTGAAAATAAATAAGGGGGAAGCACAAAGTTTGGATGTAACAACCTAAAACTGTGATCTTTGCTACAATCACAATATATTAATTTTATGCACAATGTTAGCCTATCTGAATAAAAAGTTTATTCATGATTCAAGAATTAAATCTAAATAAAATCGATTTCGTCTAAATCTTTGTCATATGAATTTCATTCATGCATGTATCGAATGTCCCAGATATCGAATTTAGTTTTAAAGATACTTTTTACGAAACTATAGTAAATAAATTGAAAATAAATAAGGGAAAGCACAAAGTTTGGATGCAACAACCTAAAACTTTGATCTTTGCTACAATTACTATATATTAATTTTATGCACAATGTTAGCCTATCTGAATAAAAAGTTTATTCATGGTTCAAGAATTAAATCTACATAAAATCGATTTCGTCTAAATCTTTGTCATATGAATTTCATTCATGCATGTATCGAATGTCCCAGATATCGAATTTAGTTTTAAAGATACTTTTTACGAAACTATAGTAAATAAATTGAAAATAAATAAGGGGAAAGCACAAAGTTTGGATGTAACAACCTAAAACTGTGATCTTTGCTACAATCACAATATATTAATTTTATGCACAATGTTAGCCTATCTGAATAAAAAGTTTATTCATGATTCAAGAATTAAATCTAAATAAAATCGATTTCGTCTAAATCTTTGTCATATGAATTTCATTCATGCATGTATCGAATGTCCCAGATATCGAATTTAGTTTTAAAGATACTTTTTACGAAACTATAGTAAATAAATTGAAAATAAATAAGGGGAAAGCACAAAGTTTGGATGTAACAACCTAAAACTGTGATCTTTGCTACAATCACAATATATTAATTTTATGCACAATGTTAGCCTATCTGAATAAAAAGTTTATTCATGGTTCAAGAATTAAATCTAAATAAAATCGATTTCGTCTAAATCTTTGTTATATGAATTTCATTCATGCATGTATCAAATGTCCCAGATATCGAATTTAGTTTTAAAGATACTTTTACGAAACTATAGTAAATAAATTGAAAATAAATAAGGGGAAAGCACAAAGTTTGGATGTAACAACCTAAAACTGTGATCTTTGCTACAATCACAATATATTAATTTTATGCACAATGTTAGCCTATCTGAATAAAAAGTTTATTCATGATTCAAGAATTAAATCTAAATAAAATCGATTTCGTCTAAATCTTTGTTATATGAATTTCATTCATGCATGTATCGAATGTCCCAGATATCGAATTTAGTTTTAAAGATACTTTTTACGAAACTATAGTAAATAAATTGAAAATAAATAAGGGGAAAGCACAAAGTTTGGATGTAACAACCTAAAACTGTGATCTTTGCTACAATCACAATATATTAATTTTATGCACAATGTTAGCCTATCTGAATAAAAAGTTTATTCATGGTTCAAGAATTAAATCTAAATAAAATCGATTTCGTCTAAATCTTTGTTATATGAATTTCATTCATGCATGTATCAATTGTCCCAGATATCCAATTTAGTTTTAAAGATACTTTTACGAAACTATAGTAAATAAATTGAAAATAAATAAGGGGAAAGCACAAAGTTTGGATGCAACAACCTAAAACTGTGATCTTTGCTACAATTACTATATATTAATTTTATGCACAATGTTAGCCTATCTGAATAAAAAGTTTATTCATGGTTCAAGAATTAAATCTAAATAAAATCGATTTCGTCTAAATCTTTGTTATATGAATTTCATTCATGCATGTATCAATTGTCCCAGATATCGAATTTAGTTTTAAAGATACTTTTTACGAAACTATAGTAAATAAATTGAAAATAAATAAGGGAAAGCACAAAGTTTGGATGCAACAACCTAAAACTGTGATCTTTGCTACAATCACAATATATTAATTTTATGCACAATGTTAGCCTATCTGAATAAAAGTTTATTCATGGTTCAAGAATTAAATCTAAATAAAATCGATTTCGTCTAAATCTTTGTTATATGAATTTCATTCATGCATGTATCAATTGTCCCAGATATCGAATTTAGTTTTAAAGATACTTTTACGAAACTATAGTAAATAAATTGAAAATAAATAAGGGGAAAGCACAAAGTTTGGATGCAACAACCTAAAACTGTGATCTTTGCTACAATTACTATATATTAATTTTATGCACAATGTTAGCCTATCTGAATAAAAAGTTTATTCATGGTTCAAGAATTAAATCTAAATAAAATCGATTTCGTCTAAATCTTTGTCATATGAATTTCATTCATGCATGTATCAAATGTCCCAGATATCGAATTTAGTTTTAAAGATACTTTTTACGAAACTATAGTAAATAAATTGAAAATAAATAAGGGGGAAAGCACAAAGTTTGGATGTAACAACCTAAAACTGTGATCTTTGCTACAATCACAATATATTAATTTTATGCACAATGTTAGCCTATCTGAATAAAAAGTTTATTCATGGTTCAAGAATTAAATCTAAATAAAATCGATTTCGTCTAAATCTTTGTTATATGAATTTCATTCATGCATGTATCGAATGTCCCAGATATCGAATTTAGTTTTAAAGATACTTTTTACGAAACTATAGTAAATAAATTGAAAATAAATAAGGGGGAAGCACAAAGTTTGGATGTAACAACCTAAAACTGTGATCTTTGCTACAATCACAATATATTAATTTTATGCACAATGTTAGCCTATCTGAATAAAAAGTTTATTCATGGTTCAAGAATTAAATCTAAATAAAATCGATTTCGTCTAAATCTTTGTTATATGAATTTCATTCATGCATGTATCGAATGTCCCAGATATCGAATTTAGTTTTAAAGATCTTTTTACGAAACTATAGTAAATAAATTGAAAATAAATAAGGGGGAAGCACAAAGTTTGGATGTAACAACCTAAAACTGTGATCTTTGCTACAATTACTATATATTAATTTTATGCACAATGTTAGCCTATCTGAATAAAAAATTTATTCATGATTCTAGAATTAAATCTAAATAAAATCGATTTCATCTAAATCCTTGTTATATGAATTTCATTCATGCATGTATCGAATGTCCCAGATATCGAATTTAGTTTTAAAGATACTTTTTACGAAACTATAGTAAATAAATTGAAAATAAATAAGGGGGAAGCACAAAGTTTGGATGTAACAACCTAAAACTGTGATCTTTGCTACAATCACAATATATTAATTTTATGCACAATGTTAGCCTATCTGAATAAAAAGTTTATTCATGGTTCAAGAATTAAATCTAAATAAAATCGATTTCGTCTAAATCTTTGTTATATGAATTTCATTCATGCATGTATCGAATGTCCCAGATATCGAATTTAGTTTTAAAGATCCTTTTTACGAAACTATAGTAAATAAATTGAAAATAAATAAGGGGGAAGCACAAAGTTTGGATGTAACAACCTAAAACTGTGATCTTTGCTACAATTACTATATATTAATTCTGTGCACAATGTTAGCCTATCTGAATAAAAAATTTATTCATGATTCTAGAATTAAATCTAAATAAAATCGATTTCATCTAAATCCTTGTTATATGAATTTCATTCATGCATGTATCGAATGTCCCAGATATCGAATTTAGTTTTAAAGATACTTTTTACGAAACTATAGTAAATAAATTGAAAATAAATAAGGGGTAAGCACAAAGTATGGATGTAACAACCTAAAACTGTGATCTTTGCTACAATCACAATATATTAATTCTATGCACAATGCTAGCCTATCTGAACAAAAAATTTAATCATGATTCAAGAATTACATCTAAATAGAATCAATTTCATCTAAATCTTTGTTATATGAATTTCATTCATGCATGTATCGAATGTCCCAGATATCGAATTTAGTTTTAAAGATACTTTTACGAAACTATAGTAAATAAATTGAAAATAAATAAGGGGAAGCACAAAGTTTGGATGTAACAACCTAAAACTGTGATCTTTGCTACAATCACAATATATTAATTTTATATACCATGCTAGCCTCTCTGAATAAAAAGTTCATTCATAATTCAAGAATTATCGATATCAACTAAATCGATATGAGTTTGGATATAACAACCTAAAACTGTGATATTTACTACAATCACAATATATTAATTTTATGTACAATGTTAGCCTATCTGAATTAAAAGTTTATATTCATGTTTCAAGAATTTAAACCTGAATTATTTTATGAACTTTATTCATGCATATTCGGAAAAATGTATCGAATGTCACAGATATCGAATTTAGTTTTAAAAAATATTTTTTTACAAACTATAGTAAATAAATTGAAAATAAAATAATAAAATAAATAATTTGAATACTCAAGGATTGGATATAACAACTTAAAACAGTGATCTTTCCTACAATCACAATATGTTACTAAATCTATACAGGGTGACAATCACAAGGTACAACCTTTGTGATTCTGTATGAGGTTGTACAGGTAGGAAAATTCGTTGACTAAAATGTTTCGTAGAGAATCCATTTTCATTTGAAAATCAATTTCTGAACTCAAGTCATCATCATTTGGGAACACCTTACAGCAGAAATCTAAATGCGGCCATTTGCGTGTCATGGCGCTAAAAATAAAACTACGACGTTAATGGGCAGCTAATGGCCAGCTAATATGAAAATGCATTATCGTAGTTTTATTTTAAAGCATCTGTTTGATCTCGTATTCAAAACAAAATATTGACTTTTTCAGTCAATTAATATGCATCTGTTTGAACAGCAATTTTAATCTTAATGGTTATTTTAGTATAGGATTTGTTATTTATTTTATTTGGTATATATTATATATACATAAATATATATTTTAATCTCAATGTTCTTTGTATGTTTTTAAGATTTTCAATGCAATTTATACTACATATTTCATATCCTCTTGAATAATGCCGTATTTTAAACCTGTTTATTTATTTATTATTAGTGTTATATATATATATATATCCTACGGCCATACCATGCTGCTGAATATACCGGTTCTCGTTAGATCACCGAAGTCAAGCATCATTGGACGCGGTCAGTACTTGGGTAGGTGACCACCTGGGAACACCGCGTGCCGTTGGCATTCACAAATTTGGGACCTGAATGGCCGAGTGTCTAGCGCTCTGGCGCTCGGTGCCACAGGTTTCGGGTTCGAATCCCGGTGGTGCCATGGATGTGTGTAGAGGTTCGGAATCCACTTTAAGCCGTAGGTCCCGGGCTCCTATGACTGTAAGAGCGTCACGCAGCCAAAGTCAGACTTCTACCTACGGGTGCTCCATCATAACAGAAGCTGCTTCCTTCCCTTTCAATCATGAGTACTTATGGTCTCGTGGGCTTGGCTAGCCAAGTGGGATAAGAAACAACATATATATATATATATACTGATCAAACAATTGAAGGCCTTTTATTCCTTCAGTATAGTCTTCAATTTATTGTTATTTATAAACATTTCTCCCGTTATAAATGAGATAAATAATTAAAAAAATCACATGTACTTATTTTATCACCTCACATTTTACATTTTTTTGTCTAATTGTTAGACTAAAATTGACCAAAATTGATACATTTAAACAGTTAAATTAACAAACCAAAAAAGTGTTGTTGTTTCTTATCCCACTTAGTTGACAGCAACATCTAGACCAAGTCCATGAACCCGTGTGGTCTCATGAAAGAAGGGAGGGGGAAGCAACCTTTGAAGTGATGGAACACCCGTAGGTAGAAGTCTGACTTGACTCCGGGTAGTTGAAGAACGAGGAAAGTTTTACAGAAATAAGAAAAAGGAAGGGGTATTTTTAAGCGTTTCGTATCGTATGTAAGAAAACCCGGAAAACTCCCACCATGTAGTCCGACTAACGATTCTAGATGCTGAAACTTCATCGAATTCCCTCGTCTTTTGAAACGGTGTCTACAACAAAGTTGCCAGAAGATTGAACCTCAGCCCTAATGCTCACCATCGGCGCACGTTGCCATGGAGCTAAGAGTCAGGCATACGAACCACAAAAGTAAATTTAAGATATGAATAGTTCTTACAAGATATAAAATTTATTGCAAATAATATTTAAAACCCTCTATATCTGAATCATTTCTAGGGCGAGATTTGTATGATAAATTCGCATTAAAAAAATTCTTTTTGGATAGGTGTAATTGGTTTTATTTATTCAGTTTCGTGACGACACAATGAAATTTTCTCCTGGGTTTTTTTTTTTTTTTTTTTTTTTTTTTTTTTTAAATAAATAGAAACTTTCTTTTCTTGAACAATTTATTTCTTTTAATGTAAGGAAAACGTTCTGAAATTGTTTAACAAATAATGAAAGCAGCCTTATTGCATTATTTTAAATTGGATGAAAAAGGCATGTTCATGTTCTTGTTCTTGTTGTTTTCTTTTTCCTTTTTTTCTTTTATGTAAAATATATGTAAAATAATTCAATAAATGTAAGAGGAAATAGTAATATACATATACATAGAGAGAGATAGGGACAGAATATCATATTTCAAATGATATCTTAATTAAAATTGAGTAAAATAATCAAAACAATAGAAGTCTTTTTTTTTTTATTAAAGATTATTCATAGTCTTCATTTTTTCCAAGATTCTATCTGTATTTATTTTTTAAAAGATTTATGAAATAGGAAAGAAAAATATTCTCTGTATCTCTGTATAGATATATATATATATATATATATACAGAGATACAGAGACAAGATAGAATAAAAACAAGAATGAAATCTTGAAAGAAATGGAGACTATGAATAATCTTTAATTAAAAAAAAAACTTCTACTGTTTTGATTATTTTATTCAATTTTAATCAGATTATCATTTGAAGAATGATCAGATTATTTGATATTTTAAAACGAATTATTGCATTTAATTTCTTTTTTTTTTCCTCTAAAAGAACCAGGAATAGATATTTGTTATAAACGTTTAGTTCGACAATTTTTTATTAACACTATCTGCAACATAAGAGTTAAATTAATTTTTATATTACGCTATGTAATTACTGCATGTTTTGGAATGGTTTAGATTAATAAAATTAAACTTTAATAAAAAATAATATCGAAAAAAATTTTTAATAAAAAAATTGTTTTCCACTTTTTGTATTTTGTATTTTTTTGTTTTCCACCATTTATTTGTATTTTTCGTATATTTTAATTCACTATTCGTCGATTTTTCTGCTTACGATTCATTTAAATTTATTCTTCAATCTACATAAAAAGATCTATAAAAAAAAATTCTTAAATGTGACATCTTCAGATAGATTCCAGAGTTAAGGAGGAATCAGGATTACTTCCTAAGGGTTTCTCCCTCATTCTCCATCATAACTGAAAATCTCTATGCGCGCCATCTAGTAGGGATGTTTTAAACTAAGTGTTCGTGTCTTTTCCAGGCATTTCTGAATTTCCTTTTTTCAAAAGAATTTTCTGTAAAACATTATCTTTTTTGTTGTTATTATTATTGTGATTTAATTTAATGTCCTATCTCTTTTCAATTTACTATATTCTTCAAATTTTAAATTACAATCCCACCTCTGAACAAATTTATTGAATAAATAGAAAAATTCATGCTACAATTTTGCTGTATCAAATTATTTTTGCTAACAAATAACATCAAATTGAAAAATATAATTTTATTAAAACGATACAGATTATTTATAACTGAAATTTAACTCTTTTAGCATAACAACTTAAAATAAATATTAGGTTTCTATTCTAATTTTCTACAAATTATCAAATAATAAATCCTTCACTATTTAAACCAACATATATATTTCCTACTACAATAGTGTTGCTCAATAACCACGAAAAACATTTTCAGCTCTATTAATAGTGGCCATTTTTAAGCATTTTATAGAAATCATAATGTGCTTTCTGAAAGTGTAATTAAATTTATATATTTAAATAAATTAGTTTTAATTAACCAATTTTAATCTTCAAGAATACTTTTTAAAGAATTATTTTAAAGCAAAATTAGCAGAAGAAAAGTTCTTCTAAACTCGATGAGGTAGTTTTATGCTGTGTTATTTAATAATTATTAACAAAAACTTTCTAGAATTTGTGAGAAAACTGTTATATTTGGTTTTTTACTTTTACTCTTCATCTAAATTTATTTCTTTTTAGCTATGTAGTCCAGTCGGTAGATGCACTGTAAAATGTGATGTAGAATTTTTTTTTTCTCCTACATTAAAAAACCTAGTTATTCAATATCTCCGACACTGGAAAAGTTTTTGAGGGCCAAACACAACATTTTATCTCTTTTCTGGATTTTTCGAAATATCTCAGAAACGGTCGATTTTAGCGATTTTTTCCCCAATTAACATTGTAAAGAAGATTATATTTCCAACAGTATTCATGGTTTTTTATTTAACGAATAGTGAACGAGCTACATTTTCTCGAAAATAGACATTTTTTTTTCTCAATTTCGTAAAAAAAAAATCTTCAAGAATACTTTTTAAGAATTGTATAAAAGGAAAATTAGACGTAAAAAAATTCTTTTAAACTCAATAAGGCAGTTTTTAACTGTATTATTTAATAATCATTAACAGAAACTTTCTAGAATTTGAGAGAAAACTGTTGTATTAGTTTTTTACTTTTGCTCTTCTTCTAAGTTTCCACGTTAAACTGTAGGTCCCTGTCTAATTAGCCCAAAGTGTGCAAAAAATGACCGTAGAGCAACAAACAAAACAAACATCATCTAAGTTTATTTCATTTTAGCTATATAATCCAGACGGTAGATGCATTGCACATTATTATTTTTTTTTTTTTGTTAACGTGAAAGATATCGGGTAGAATTTTTAGAAGAATTTTTTTGGAAGGCCGAAAAACTACAACCTTTTTTTACCTCTTTACTGGATTTTTCAAATTATCTCAGAATCTGTCAACTTTAGCGATTTTTCTCCAATTAATTTTATTATATTTCCTACAATATTCATGATTTTTGTTTAATGAATAGTGAAGTCACTACAGTTTCTTGAAAATTGACATTTTTTCTCAACTTCGTAAAAAAAAAAAAAAAAAAATGCTTCTTCTGAGTGAATAACGCTTATTAATCTTTAAAGTTTGACTAGAGCCTTTATTCTCAAAAGATTTTCCAATTTTTAATGTTCCATCAACTCCCTTCCCTCCACCCCATTACACTCCTTTATAATGAACACGGGTTGTTATGACGGTGGGATCGAATCCTGTACAACGGCCATTATCAGGAGAGAATTAGGGGGTGTGGGGTTAAGGGGAAGGAAATGTAAGGAGGGGAGGGAAATGCTCAAAGTTAAAAAAAATCATCTGTTGTTCTAGTCAAACTTAAAAGATTAATGCAGGTTCTTCAATCAAGGATATTTTTTTTTTTATGAAGTTGAGAAAAAATGCCAATATTCAAGAAGTTGTAGCTCACTTACTATTCGAACTACAAAAATGTTGTAATTTGGAATATTGTTGGAAATTTAATCCTTTTGAAAATATTCATAGGGGAGAAAAATCACTAGAGTCACCCATTTCTAAAATATTTCGAAAACACCAAAGAAAGGAGTAAAATTTTTTACTTTTTAACCCTTAAAAATTCTTCTAAGGTCGACCATGATGAGTAATGGATTTTTTCATGTTGGCGACAATATAAACAAATCCTAAACAAAAATTATCATATGCCCCTTTTGCAAGGCAAGTTTCTTTTTCTATTCCTGCTGACTAGACTAATAAATTTCCAAAAAACGATGAGGAAATTTTGGTAGATGTCCGTCTTGCTCTTAAAAAAAAATAGAAAAAAAAAAATTTTATTATTTTTGAGGTAATTTCGATTTCAGTATATGGTCTACCCAAATATTAATTTTTGAAAAAATATTATAAATTTTCCTCGAAAGAATAAAGAAAAGAATAAAAAAATGCCTTATTAATTATTTTTTTATTCGACATCAGAAAATATGAAAAATTAATACATAACTCATGGAAATGTACCAAATGGATTCAACAAATTATATATGTATTAAAGAATAATAAAACATAATTTCAAATAAATCAATTCATTTACTTAATTAATTAATTATTTATTTATTATTTTTTTATTAATCATTTTTAATTCGACATCGGAAAATATAAAAAATTAATACATAAATCATGGAAATGTACCAAACGGATTCAACAAATTATATATGTTGGATATATGTAAATTATATATGTTGGATGTATTAAGGATAATAAAACATATAAAAATTTTAATTATACAGAAAAAAAAAATTATAAAATGATTAAAACAATTAAATTTTTGATGCTTTTTTTTTTTAATTCTAAGTTATAAACTGGGTTCGTGGTGCTTCAGTGGTTCGTAATCCACTTTAAACCGTAGGTTCCGGTCTAACATAATTGTAGAGCGTTGTGGGGGTAGTGTTACTCGCGTTCGTAGCATATATTCAAGCTACACGTGCTAAATGAGTAACGTGGGTACAGACTTTGTTTATGGAATAACTGTTTCTGTATTGCCAGTTCCATTACAAAAAAAAAGTTATAAACTCCTTTAAACACCAGTGGTGGGAAAAATTTTTTGCATTAATTACCGCGTGGGAGATTTCTACTTAAGTATTATTTTGTTTTCTCGTTATTAATAAAAACTAATTCTTTTTATGATACAAACCGAAAAAAAAAAATTTTATTACTTGAATTTATTTTGCATTATCCTTCTGACTATTAGATTGTAATAAAAAGTTTATGTATTTAAATTGGTAAATTTTTCACTGTTAATTTTTAGAAAATGTAGCGAAGCGAATATTGTCTCATTCCTTCGAAAAATATGTGGCCACTTTAAAATGTACGTTGTTTAACAAGCGTCCAGATGGCTAATTAGCTAGCGCTCTGGCCTTTTGATACCACAAGCTTCAAGTTCGAATCCTGGATGTGGCATGAATGTTTTTTAGTGGTTCGGAATCCAAGTTAAACTGTAGGTCCCGGTCTAATTAGCCCAAAGTGTGTAAAAAATGACTGTAGAGTGACAAACCAAACCTGCCTTATACACTGCCGGAAATGTCTGGTTTATATCGCGTTAAATTTCGGTTTGGTTTCTAATTCGACAAACTATGAAAATCAAAAATTGCCATGATCACCCCCTAGATTAGACGCGTTGTTATAACTTTACCATTCAAGTAGCGAATAACTTGAGTCAAATTTCACGGCATTCGAATAAAGCAACAGTGCCCTGCTATATATGAATCGCTACGGATACGAAGGGCGAACTCAACATCCAATTACCACAGGTTTCAGGCTCGAATCCTGGCAGTGACATGGATGTTTTGTTAGTGGTTTGGAATCCACATTAAATTATGGATCCCGGTCTAATTAGCCTAAAGTGTATAAAAATGATCGTAGAGCGGTAAACCAAACAAACATCCAATTGCCATATAAACATATTTATTATTATAAAATAATAAATGAAAAATAATACATCTCCCAACGACAATATCTTTAATAACTTTTTGTTGAGTCCCCCTTCTTGAAACTTCTCAAACCCAGTTTTTCCCACAACCACCTTCGATTTTGATTTTTCAACCCTTTGTTGAGTACGCCCTTCGTATTCACAACGCAACATATCCATTCTACTACTATTACTATTATTTTTTCTAATGCAGCTGGCAAATACTTAGACAGTTGTCTTTGATGCCTTAAGTCCAGCGCTGCACAGATGTTACTCACTTAGCACTACCTAGCAGGTGCATGTAGCTGGAAGATAAGCTATGAACGCGGAGTAAGTAACACTACCCTCGCAACGCTCTACGATCATATTATACCGGAACTTACGGTTTAAAATGGATTCCGAACCACTATAAACATCCATGGCACGGCCGGGACTCAAACCCCAAACCCGATATTGAGCGCCAGAGCGCTAGCTACTCGGCCATCAGTCCCCACCATTCTGCTATTATTAGAAATAAAAAAAAACTAAATAATTTATTAAATTTATGTTTTTTACCTAATATTCTTTCAGTTTCTTTTTTAATTTATTATATTGTTCTCAGTGTGGATAATCAACACCGAATACCATAGATTTTAGACTGAAACTAAAAAAAAAGAACCTAAAATTTATTTTCGAGATAGGCCTGCCTTTTTCCGTTCTTCTCTGCCTTAGGTTCCAAGCATCGTATCGATGAAAAATCAGAATTTGCCATGATCATTTCCAAGAATAGATGCATTAAATCTCTGGGCTGGAATGTCATACTGCAAGGATCTTGTAGAGGAAAGGAAATGATAAACTTCCTTGATGCAACCCTTAGGGATATTTCTTCAAAATCATGGCGACACAATATGCGTGAGCGTAGAATGTACCATGTAGTACACCCTGAGTAACGCTTAATTTGTTATATATATATCTCTACCATTCAAGTAACGAATAACTTGAGTCAAATTACGCTGCATTTGTAAAAAGTCGGCAGTATTCTTTCAGTTTGTTTTAAAAATTTATTATAAGGCTTATATAGTATTCAGTGTCAATAATCAACACAGAATCCCACAGATTCTAGATTGAAAATTGAACTGATTTTAGATAGAATGAAAAAAAAAATTGACCTAAAATTTATTTTGGAGATAGGTCTACCTTTTCCCCTTCTCTGCCTTAGGTTCCAAGCATCAAATCTAGGGAACCAAATGTTGGGCACCTTCATTTAATTTACGCTCCCCTTCTATCAGGTGGTAGGAATTACGTCATTCCCTTGTCGGCTATTACAGAAGCAACCCCGGTCAGATACATCAAAGTTACCGCTTCCTACGCAGTTCTAATGAAAATATATATTCCTTTTCTTTTTTTCTACTGGAACCGTAAATCTAGAGTATTAACTAATTCGCTCTAGCCTGTTTGTAAACAGCATCCGAGTAAATAATGAAGTTATAGGTTGGGTTCGGTTCTGGTCCTGCTGGTATTGGCAGGACGACTTTGTTGCCTTTCTGACACTGTAAATAGAAATTGATGACCTCTCACCCCCGAAAATGAAAGGATTCTCGCTCTTTCAATCTTTGTGACACGTAAGATAAATATCGTGAGTGTAATATGGATTTATTTTCCCTTGAAACCGTGGAAATAATTTTACAATTTCGTATTTCAAGATAAATCTGTTTTGTTGGGGGCTTTTTCCAAACTTGTGCTTATCTCAAAAAATAATTTTTCTTTGCTTTTAAATTCGGTTTAAAAGCAAAAAAAAGCAAAAAAAAGTTTTTATTAGGGTTTTTATCAAAACATAAAAATTTAATGAAAATGATTGGGATGACTTTATTCGGCACAATAATATGTTTCAGTTCTTGTGGGATTTTTGTAAGATTTTTAAGTGTCTATCAAGCTCGAGTTTTATTTCAGCAAAAATTATTTCTTTTAATTTTTAATATAATATTTAAAGTTTAAATTTCTAATATCTGATTATCATAACAAATGTATAAAATAATTTTTTAATTGTTTCTACCTAAAGTTTAAATTTCTAACATCCGATTCTTATAATAATTATATAAGACAATTTTTTAAATTTTATTTGTTTTAAGTTTAAAATTCTAACATCCGATTCTCATAGCAATTATATAAATTAATTTTTTAATTTTTCCATTTAAAGTTTAAATTTCTAACCTTCAATTCTCATAACAATTGTATAAAATACTTTTTTTAATTTTTTCTATTAAAGTTTAAATTTCTAACATCCAATTCTCTAAACAATATTATAAAATAATTGATATTTTATTAAAATTTAAATTTTTTACATCCTATTCTCATAACAAATGTATAAAATAGTGTTTTTAATTTTTTCTATTATAGTTTAAATTTCTAACATCCAATTCTCTAAACAATATTATAAAATAATTAATATTTTATTAAAATTTAAATTTTTTACAGCCTATTCTCATAACAAATGTATAAAATAGTGTTTTTAATTTTTTCTATTATAGTTTAAATTTCTAACATCCAATTCTCTAAACAATATTATAAAATAATTAATATTTTATTAAAATTTAAATTTTTTACATCCTATTCTCATAACAAATGTATAAAATAGTGTTTTTAATTTTTTCCATTATAGTTTAAATTTGTAACCTCCGATTCTCTAAACAATATTATAAAATAATTGATATTTTATTAAAATTTAAATTTTTTACATCCTATTCTCATAACAAATGTATAAAATAGTGTTTTTAATTTTTTCTATTATAGTTTAAATTTCTAACATCCAATTCTCTAAACAATATTATAAAATAATTAATATTTTATTAAAATTTAAATTTTTACAGCCTATTCTCATAACAAATGTATAAAATAGTGTTTTTAATTTTTTCTATTATAGTTTAAATTTCTAACATCCAATTCTCTAAACAATATTATAAAATAATTAATATTTTATTAAAATTTAAATTTTTACATCCTATTCTCATAACAAATGTATAAAATAGTGTTTTTAATTTTTTCCATTATAGTTTAAATTTGTAACCTCCGATTCTCTAAACAATATTATAAAATAATTAATAATTTATTAAAATTTAAATTTTTTACATCTTATTCTCATAACAAATGTATAAAATAGTGTTTTTAATTTTTTCTATTATAGTTTAAATTTCTAACATCTAATTCTCTAAACAATATTATAAAATAATTAATATTTTATTAAAATTTAAATTTTTTACATCCTATTCTCATAACAAATGTATAAAATAGTGTTTTTAATTTTTTTCTATTATAGTTTAAATTTGTAACATCCGATTATCATAACAATTGTGTATTACTCAAATGTATTTCTCATAGCATTTTACGTTTTAAGGCACTGAGATGTTCTATAAAAAAATTCATTTCTATACATTATTTTTTTTTAAATAAAAGCCCTGGCAGTTATTTTTGATTGTTATTAGAACATTTGATATCCAGTTAATCTAATTTGAAATCTGACATTTCCAAGAATTCGTTTTATTTGATATTTAGTTCTGAAATAACCGGAAGGGTTTTTCCCCCCTTCTTCTACCAACTGAATTTTTAAAGAAAACGTAGTAATATTTTTAAATATAATTTAAATTCTTTTTTTTTTTAATATTATCATAGCCATTGTTCTTTTTTTTTTTTGTTGTTGTTGTTCTAATGCAGCTGGCAAACACTTAGACAGCTTGGTCTTGGATGCCTTAAGGCAAGCGCTCATTGTTGTCCCCGCAACGCTCAACGATCCTATTAGGACCGGGACCTACAGTTTAAAGTGAATTCCGAACCACTACAAATATCCATGGCACCGCCGGGACTCGAACCTGAAACCTGGGGTACCGACGCGCCAGAGCGCTAGCCACTCGGCCATTCAGGCCCTAGGATCTCAGAAAATAAGATCATAAATTAAAATTAGTGAATTTGTAGTGTAAAAGATTTAATAATTCGAAATACTTGTATTTATGCTCTTAAATAATTAATTCCTTTGTTATAGAAATGTTTGTTTTTAATTTTCGCCCTATTATATATTTTAATAAAAAGTAATGGATTCCGATCCCTCATTATTTTAATATCACTCTTTATTTCATTTTTAACAATACAATAATGAAATGAATATCAGCAATAACATATATATTGCTAGGCTTTCTGCCAAAATCCGAAGCATGAGATGTTATTTTCTTTTTACGTCGTAGAGTTGTCAGCCCTACCCTGAGAGTCCCATTAGACAGGGGCCTACGGTTTAAGGTATATTTCGAACCACTACAGGCATCCATGGTACCACCGGGATTGGAACCCGAAGCCTGGGAGCCTGTGTGTGCTGGACGCATATATATATATATATATAGAGAGAGATATAGATTAAAAGTTATTTTTATATATAATAAATTGTTGCTGTTGTCGTCGTATCGGTCATGGAAAGAGGCCAGCTTCTGTTGCAATGGAGCACCCAAAGATAGAAGTCTGACTTGGCTCCGTGTCGCTGAAGAAGGAGGGCAGTGTCTTTCTGAGAAGACTTTTAATGGAAACTACCCCATTTGAGTATCGTATGGGAGAAAATTAGAAAATTTTCCACCAGGTAGTCCGACTCACGAATCAAAATGCTGAATAACACAAACGCCATTGAATCTCCTCGATTTTTAAAACAGTGGTTTCAGGTTCGAGTCCCGGCGGTGCCATGGATATTTGTAGTGGTTCAACAAAACTGTAGGTCCCGGTCCAGGATCGTTGATTTGAACTTCCGCCCGCCCACCAGGTAGTCCGACTCACGAGGCAAAATGCTGAATAACACAAACTCCATTGAACGGCGCTCGGTAGTTTGCACGGTGCCATGGATGAGCCCGCTTTAAACTGAGGTCCCGGTCTGTTTATAAAGTGTGCATAAGATAAATTTTTTAAAACAGTGTCTATAGAGGTAACTTCCGCCCTATATAACGGCGCAGTATAGCCTATATAATAAATTATATATATATATTCACAGCAGAGAAGAAACTACATGGAAAGATTATAAATATATGCACCTTTCCCATCTCCAATATAGAAAAAAATTACATATCAATATTTACATATTGTGTGAATTATTCAAATATTATTGCGGAAAGATTTTAAAATTTCCCTAACGCCTTTTTCTTTTCCTTTTCAAATTGATCCAAAAGCATGAAAAACTAAAAATCATCAAATAACCCCCGGAATAATTAAAAGTCGCTCTATTTCTAATCAGAAATATGTTTACATTTACACTTATTTATAAGAAATGATTTTTTTTCATTTTTTCTCATTAGAATTGATGAAAAAAGTAAGGAAAACAACATCTGTGAAATATATGTGTATTTCTTTTTGATAAAATACAAATGCTGTAAAAACATTTTTGTGTCAACTGTTAGTGTAACGCATTTTACTTGAAAGAAAAGAAATATGTCACGCAAGAAAAAAAATATTTCATTCGTTTGTTTACCTAATGTCTTCAACTAAAATTGGATGGACCATCAATCTTCGCACAGCTGCAGGAAACTAAAAAAACATTAAGTTCTGCAAGTATGTAGGAAAGCTATTTAGACGTCGTTGAATTCGGAATCGTTTAAATTATTTTTTTTATACAAAAAAAATTCAAATGGATACTTTTTGAAGTACTTTGGCTCTTTAATATTCAATACGGCGGACAAAGACACATCTGTTTTAACGAACAAGAAACTACGCAATGTCATTTAACTAAGTTATCAATAATTTGATTTTAAAGGCAACCAACTATTCTACTACATAGTTCATTCGTTCTGAATTGTAATAAAAGTGTACTAAGCGAAGTCTAGAACCAATACGGATCAAGAAAATACTTCCGTATTATATAGAAACCACGTTTCCAGACTTTATATGGAAACGATTAATGGTTTAAAAATTGATGTAACATAAAGAAGAAAATGTTTTTATGTGTAATGACGAAATCGATACTGTATTATAAGATGCAAAATTCAGTAAAGTAGAATTTAGTAGTATTTTCAGTTTAGCAATTTTTTTTAAGTAGAATTTAAATTCTATAAAAAAAAATTAAGTATGCAAAATTTATTACAAGTACTTTTAATGAGTTTGAGGTTTCATGCGTTAATAAAATAAATAAATGAATAAATATACTTAGTTTCGTAACCATGCTTCCTCCCATGCACTTACAGGAGCGCCCTCTATGCCCTACAGACGGAGGAAGTATATTTTGTGCACCCTGCGCGTAGCTGAGTTTCGTTTTTTCGTCTTAGAAGGGGAATCCTTCCCCGAATCTATAATTATATTTCTTTAAATATGTTAAATATTGAATGTGTCTAATTGCATGTGTGTGGTGTTGTGCGTGTGTAAATAAAACTGTGAGTTCTCAAACCTGTCCCTCAAGTATCTCAGCCCAACCCCACCCAGTTACAATCTGATTGCCCAACCTGCACACTCATCGGCGCAACAGCCCCAGGGTGGACATTTTGCGATAGGAGATGTTTTCTTTTTACGGGGTAGGGTTGTCAGCCATACTTCCAACAGTCATATTACACCGAGACCTACGGTTTAAAATGGATTCTGAAATACTTCAAACATGCATTGTAACGCCAGAATATCGAACCCGAAACCTGTGGCACCAAGCGCTAGTCACTCAGCCATCAAGGCCCCAACCTGCGCCCTATAATTTTTTATTTAAAATAAATTTCGTCATTTCAGTAAATTGCTAGTTGCAAATTTTAGTGGCTAGTTTATTTGTTATATTCATAATAATTCAGTCAGTTTTATCGTGAGAAAAAAAAAAATTCTAGTGCTAATAATTCATTATCCGGATTCAAAATGAGTTACATAAAAACCTTATTCTGAGGATAACTGTGTAATAGAATTATTGTAATTTTTCCCCATTTTATTATGATTGTTGACTTCAATACTTTTAATTTTTAGAACATCGTCGGCTATTTAACTATTTTGAGCACAATATCCCTAGGGACAATTTCTGAGCATGCTAAATACGACATTTCCTGTCAGAATGAATAATACAAGAATAATAATATAATACATGAATACATTTCTGAAGCACATTTTTTAATTATATAAAAAATACTTTTTTGTTTATCCATTTAATAAATTTCAGAGATGTTTTTAGATATGTTGGAAAATTTATCACTGAAATCCCTCCGTTCATTTTTGGAATTTCCATAACTCGATTAATTAGTAAAAGATAAGTTGTAAAAGCATGTAAAATATGACACTTCCTGTCAGAACGATGAATTCAAGAATAGCATAAAGAAATTTCGTAATTATATAAAAAAAGAAAAACCTTTTTAATTTATCCATTTAATCAATTTCTGTGATTTCTTTAGATATGTTAGGACATTTATCATTAAAATTCTTCCATTCATTTTCTGCATTTCCGTAACTCTATTCATAAATAAAAGATGTGATTTTATTCATAAGCAATTGTCATATATACTGAATGACAGAATCACCTAGTAAACGCTGTCGTCATACACACTGAAGGACAGAATCCTCTAGTAAATACTGTTGTCATATATACTGAATGACAGAATCATCTAATAAACGCTGTTGTCATACATACTGAATGTCAGAATCATCTAATAAATGCTGTTGTCATACTGAATGACAGAATCATCTAGTAAACGCTGTTGTCCTACATACTAATGACAGAATCATCTAGTAAACGCAGTAATCATACATACTGAATGACAGAATCTTCTAGTAAACTCTGTTGTCATTCAAATGTGTGTATCATTGATTTGAAGATTAAAAGTGTTCATGCCGGGCGTAACAATGGTAACTTATGGTTCAATTTGCTTGACGAGTTTAAAATTGAACTCCCCAAGTTTTGAACCTCATTGTGCTAAACAACAAACCGTTCCAGGCCCAGTTTAAAAACTATTTCTACAGTTATATGTTGTTGTTTCAAAATATTTCAAGAGTGCTTAGATTTAATCTTTTTTTCCCGTGAAATTTCAGCGATAATCAATTTAGCGACAACTTAAAAATATTGATATAAAATTATGTAGTTAACTCTCACTCCAATTTGTAATTTTTAGGGTATATTTTAATTTGACTTTAAGTCAACCTTAGGGTACCTTTTAATTTGACTTTTAGTCACCTACTATAATCCCACCAAATAGCAGGATGCCCAGACTTGTGGGCGGATTCCGAGATGAAGAGATATTAGAGAGCTAGAACATTGCTGTTGAGATATTGATATTTTTCTCTTATTGTTTTTTTTTTTCTCTTATGTTTTCTTTTTTCTTGTGTGTTTTTTACATTGTTTTGATATCTTAAGAGTTTGTCATTCTCTCTTGCCATTGGAAATAAGAAAAAACTTTTAATCATCTTTAGGGTATCTTTTAATTTGACTTTTATTCATCTTTTTATATCTTTTCATATGACTTTTCATCGCGAACGTATTTTTCTTTGTTATTATTAAAAATTACGAATGCATAGTTTTCGAAATAATTTGCATATGCAAAACAACATCATCATTGTCATCTGTTGCATAGAAAAACTTCTTATTCGGAAGTATTTTTAACATTCAGATATGCTTCTTTCATCTCAAAGCTTTGTTCTCAAATTTACATTGTTCTGGAGGTAGGAAGTAATAATTCATGAATAAAGCAACGGAAACAGTACCGAGATTGAAATGCTTTGTCGGATTCCGGAGTTATTTTGGCGTTATTGAAACACCAAAGATGCACCTCTAAAAATAGAAACAATCTCATTTAATTTGGAAAAGCTACTGCTGGGAACACAATTTTTTCTTCCTTCTACCAACCCACATCTGGATTCAATGTGTACCCAAGGAAAGAAATCTTTGGAAATGGAAGGCAGGCAACTCGTATCTGAAGATAAATAAATAACTTCATTTCGTTCCGATGTTGTTTCCGAAATATCCTGTGGGAGTTATAAAAAGTTAATCCGCATATTTTAATACAGTATTTGTTTAAACTGTGATCACAACAAAAAACCATCAAATTCCCCTGAACGCCAGAAACAAAAAAAAAAAAAAAAAAAAAAGAAGCAATTTGACGCAAGTAAGTAGAATGAGATACGAAAAACAATGGTTGAATCACAAAAATTGGAAAAATGTTATACGTGGCCTATTACTTTAAGCGAATGTCTATCTGCTTTATTTTTATTCTGTGTGGGGGAGAAATTCGATTCAATCAAAGAATTCTCTTTAACAACAACAGATGGGGGAAAGGACAATTTGAATGTATTTTTAGAGGCATTGTGTTGGCTCTTTGTTGTGTTTGTTGTGCTTATCTTGCGAATTTGCTTTTGAATTGATTTAAGTTTTGGGCGCAAAACTAATCTCCATATTCGCTATGATATTTGATAGGTTCCTATATTTATATCAAGTGTTGCGGTTTGATTCTTACAGTAGAAACACTGCGTGGTGTTTGCTAGGATGAGTTTCTGTAATAACATTTTTTATTTCCGTTATATGTATGAATAAATCAGTTTCCCGCATTTGCCGCTATGATTATATTTCTTGGTATGATCTATAACAATATATTGTTCCTTTTATTTGTGTGTGGGTGGGAAAACATTTTCTATTCTTTTTTTAACTACGATTGCTAGAAATTAAATAGATTTACTTAATAATAGATTTTATTTTTGAGGAGGATATAATGATTTAAATTGGGAATCAAACGTAATGAAAAAATAAAATGTGTAAAATATTTAAATGAAAAAATATGTGTATTTAAATGAAAAAATAAAACATATATATTATTTAAATTAAAAAATAAAATTTGTATATTATTTAAAGAAAGAATAAAATATGTATATTATATAAATGAAAAAAATAAATTATAAACAATATTTAAAAAAAAAAAAAATATTTGCATTATTTAAATAAAAAATAAAATATGTATATTATTTAAATGAAAGATTAAAATATGTAAATTATTTAAATGAGAAAATAAAATATGTATATTATTTAAATGAAAGAATAAAATGTGTAAATTATTTAAATGAGAAAATAAAATATGTGTATTATTTAAATGAAAAAGTAAAATATGTTTATTATTTAAATGAAAAAAGAAAATATGTAAATTATTTAAATGAAAGAATAAAATATGCATATTATGTAAATGAAAAAATTAAAATATGCACAATATTCAAAAGAAAAAATAAAATATGTGTATTATTAAAAAGAAAAAAGAAAATATGTATAGTATTTAAATGAAAGAATAAAATATGTAAATTATTTAAATGCAAAAATAAAATATGTGTATTATTTAAATGAAAAAGTAAAATATGTGTATTATTTCAATGAAAAAATAAAATATGTATATTATTTAAATGAAAGAATAAAATATGTGTATTATGTAAATAAAAAAATTAAAATATGCACAATATTCAAAAGAAAAAATAAAATATGTGTATTATTAAAAAGAAAAAAGAAAATATGTATAGTATTTAAATGAAAAAATTAGATTTGTGCATTATTTAAATGAGAAAATAAAATATGTGTATTATTTAAATGAAAAAGTAAAATATGTGTATTATTTAAATGAAAAAATAAAATATGTATATTATTTAAATGAAAGAATAAAATATGCATATTATGAAAATGAAAAAAGAAAATATGTATATTATTTAAATGAAAGAATAAAATATGCATATTATGTAAATGAAAAATAAAATATGTATATTATGTAAATAAAAAAATTAAAATATGCACAATATTCAAAAGAAAAAATAAAATATGTGTATTATTAAAAATAAAAAATAAAATATGTATAGTATTTAAATGAAAAATAAAATATGTACATTATTTAAATGAGACAATAAAATATGTGTATTATTTAAATGAAAAAGTAAAATATGTGTATTATTTAAATGAAAAAATAAAATATGTATATTATTTAAATGAAAGAATAAAATATGTATATCATGTAAATGAAAAAAGAAAATATGTATATTATTTAAATGAAAGAATAAAATATGCATATTATGTAAATGAAAAAATAAAATATGTATATTATGTAAATGAAAAAATAAAATATTTATATTATTTAAATGAAGAAATAAAATATGTATATTATGCAAATAAAAAAATTAAAATATGCACAATATTCAAAAGAAAAAATAAAATATGTGTATTATTAAAAATAAAAAATAAAATATGTATAGTATTTAAATGAAAGAATAAAATATGTACATTATTTAAATGAGATAATAAAATATGTGTATTATTTAAATGAAAGAATAAAATATGTATATCATGTAAATGAAAAAAGAAAATATGTATATTATTTAAGTGAAAGAATAAAATATGTGTATTATGTAAATGAAAAAATAAAATATGTATATTATGTAAATAAAAAAATTAAAATATGCACAATATTCAAAAGAAAAAATAAAATATGTGTATTATTAAAAATAAAAAATAAAATATGTATAGTATTTAAATGAAAGAATAAAATATGTACATTATTTAAATGAGACAATAAAATATGTGTATTATTTAAATGAAAAAGTAAAATATGTGTATTATTTAAATGAAAAAAGAAAATATGTATATTATTTAAATGAAAGAATAAAATATGTATATCATGTAAATGAAAAAAGAAAATATGTATATTATTTAAATGAAAGAATAAAATATGCATATTATGTAAATGAAAAAATAAAATATGTATATTATGTAAATGAAAAAAGAAAATATGTATATTATTTAAATGAAAGAATAAAATATGCATATTATGTAAATGAAAAAATAAAATATGTATATTATGTAACTAAAAAAAATTAAAATATGCACAATATTCAAAAGAAAAAATAAAATATGTGTATTATTAAAAATAAAAAATAAAATATGTATAGTATTTAAATGAAAGAATAAAATATGTACATTATTTAAATGAGAAAATAAAATATGTGTATTATTTAAATGAAAAAGTAAAATATGTTTATTATTTAAATGAAAAAATAAAATATGTATATTATTTAAATGAAAGAATAAAATATGTATATCATGTAAATGAAAAAAGAAAATATGTATATTATTTAAATGAAAGAATAAAATATGCATATTATGTAAATGAAAAAATAAAATATGTATATTATGTAAATAAAAAAATTAAAATATGCACAATATTCAAAAGAAAAAATAAAATATGTGTATTATTAAAAATAAAAAATAAAATATGTATAGTATTTAAATTAAAGAATAAAATATGCATATTATGTAAATGAAAAAATAAAATATGTATATTATGTAAATAAAAAATTAAAATATGCACAATATTCAAAAGAAAAAATAAAATATGTGTATTATTAAAAATAAAAAATAAAATATGTATAGTATTTAAATGAAAGAATAAAATATGTACATTATTTAAATGAGAAAATAAAATATGTGTATTATTTAAATGAAAAAGTAAAATATGTGTATTATTTAAATGAAAAAATAAAATATGTATATTATTTAAATGAAAGAATAAAATATGCATATCATGTAAATGAAAAAATAAAATATGCGTATTATGTAAATAAAAAAATTAAAACATGCAGAATATTCAAAAGGAAAAATAAAATATGTGTATTATTAAAAATAAAAAATAAAATAATTATAGTATTTAAATGAAAGAATAAAATATGTACATTATTTAAATGAGAAAATAAAATATGTGTATTATTTAAATGAAAAAGTAAAATATGTGTATTATTTAAATGAAAAAATAAAATATGTATATTATTTAAATGAAAGAATAAAATATGCATATCATGTAAATGAAAAAATAAAATATGTATATTATTTAAATGAAAGAATAATATATGCATATTATGTAAATGAAAAAATAAAATATGTATATTATGTAAATGAAAAAAGAAAATATGTATATTATTTAAATGAAAGAATAAAATATGCATATTATGTAAATGAAAAAATAAAATATGTATATTATGTAAATAAAAAAATTAAAATATATACAATATTCAAAAGAAAAAATAAAATATGTGTATTATTAAAAATAAAAAATAAAATATGTATAGTATTTAAATGAAAGAATAAAATATCTACATTATTTAAATGAGACCACAAAATATGTGTATTATTTAAATGAAAAAGTAAAATATGTGTATTATTTAAATTAAAAAATAAAATATGTATATTATTTATATGAAAGAATAAAATATGCATATCATGTAAATGAAAAAAGAAAATATGTATATTATTTAAATGAAAAAATAAAATATGTATATTATGTAAATAAAAAAATTAAAATATGCACAATATTCAAAAGAAAAAATAAAATATGTGTATTATTAAAAATAAAAAATAAAATATGCACATTATTTAAATGAAAAAATAAAATATGTATATTATTTAAATGAAATAAAATATCTATATTATTTAAATGAAAAAATAAAACATTGGTTGAAGAAATAAATATTATCATTATATTATTATAATAAATATTATCATTATATTATTATAATAAATATTATTAATTGTAATTAACTATAATTTTATATGAATCCACTTTAAACCGTAGTCTCAGTCTAGTATGACTGTATGGCGTAGGACTGATATCCCTACGCCGTAAAAAAAGCTTGTCCTGTCTAGATATCTGCCAATAGGCAGACTGTCTTTACCCACCATGGATCTGTTGTGTCAATGAGGAAGAAGAATTTCATACGCAAATGCATTTTTTACAGAAACAAACGATTAAATTTTGACCTATAAATCACCAAAGCAATGCTTTATGAATATTTTTATGGATCTATTCGTCCTCCGATTAGTTATGTATGATCCATATTGTTAAATTGATAGCTATCAAACAATAAGTAATTTATGTTTTGTTCAGAAAAGTGATATGTAAAACGAGAAAACATATTGTAATATACTACTGTGCCCAAAAAGTAAAACAAATTTTCAATTTAAATATGTTTAATTCATCAAGTATTTATTCAATATTTTCACTTTTATAAATCATCATATTTTAAGTAAATTAATTTCGAATGGATTGGCTTAAATTTTCTAAAATTCAACACTTACAGCTGTCGTCGATTCATCGATTCACGAAGATACAAAAATAATTACGTAATTAATTGCGTAAAATCATTCTTTTCCTTGACAAGAAAATAGCCGAACACTTACGAATTTTCTTTAAACTAAACACAATAAAACAACCACCTCGTTCTTTCTTTTCTCCAAATTATTAAAGTATGGCTAATTACGGTTTCAGCGATCTTTCTCAATGTCAGACGGAACAATTTTTTCCGCAACAAAATTGAAGAATTGAATAATGACCGGGAAGGAGAAATTAGAAAACCAACCCAGTCGGTGTGAAGTATATCTCCAGCAAATGTCTCAAATGTCAGGATGACATTATTACCATTTTTGTCGTTCATTTTACGAATTTCCATTCTCCGTTCGAATGTATAGGAATGACAAAAAAGATTGAAAAAGATTTCAACAATTGCTTAGTAATTATTCTTAATTGAAGACGCATAATGTATAAGAATAACTGGTTTTAACAATTTATTTATTCAGTGAAGTTTTTCAGTACTGAAGGAGCTAAGGCACTTAACATTTTTTTCCCACTTGGTAGGCAGCAACATCTAGACCGGTGTGGTCTCACGGAAAGAGGGAAGCTTCTGTTGTGATAGAGCTCCTGTAGGTAGAAGTCTGACTTGGCTCTGTGACATTGAAAAGGAAGGACTTTTAGTGGGAACTATCCCGCATTTTCGTATTGTATGGGAGGAAACCCGAAAAATTCCCACCAGCTAGTCCGACTAACGACGCAAGATGCTGAGCATCACAAACGCCATCGAGTCTCCACATTTTCTGAAACTGTGTCTACAGCAAAGCTGCCAGTGGATTGAACCTCAGCCCTAGTGTTCTCCAGCGCCGCTCATTGCCACTGAGCCAAGTGTCGGGTATGCACTTAACTTTATATCACTGAATATGGTATATAATCCTTCATACATATATATATAATACAAGATGTGTTCTGATTTGGATTCAGTTATCTAGCGAGCAGTAATACTGGTTTTAAATATCTTGAGGATACGTATTCCTTGATAAAACAATTTTTAGGATTTCAGGATGTTATAATTTATTTCATTTAGGTTCACCAACTTATATCGGGTTTTACATATTCTTGGTTGGCATCTCTTTGAACCTTGTCATTATATATATATATTGTACAAACTTTTGTGTTTGCCATTCTAGTTTTGCCGTTCAACATTTTGATCATTATGCTTATTAAATGATTTTAATGTTAAAAAACGTTAAACGATTTTAAGTTACGTTGTTGCAACTTGTACGCATTTTGGATTGTAAACTATTTCTTCCTTTTTTTTTTTTTTTTTTTTTTTTGTTTTGTTTTGTTTTGAAGCACTTCAGAAACTTTGTTTTGCGAATACAAAGATGGTTTTATTATATAATTTGCATGTAGCAAATACCAAAAGTAGTTTTTGGCATGCAAAATAGTCGTGTTTCTGATTTACTTCCTGCTTGTTCTACGTTGGTTTTTGTGTTAGTGTGCTATGTTATAAGAGTATTTTTGTAATATATGTATTCCCAAAAGGACTGACTTATTTGAAAAATGAATTTAAAAAAAAAAAAAAAAACAATAAAAATGCGTCGTTTGTTGCACTGGGAAAACAGCACAGTATTGCCAGTAGATGGCACTGTAGTCTGGTAAAACTAAAATACGTAATATATATTTTCAAAATAACCACCGTTTTCAGAAACAACATGGCGTATTTTCAAAACAAAATTGGTGGAACAAACATCTCAGTCCCCTCATACAGCAGAGATTTACTGTTCTAGATCTACAGTAGATTTTGTATTGTGAGAAAGAAAACAAAGAAGTCTCAGAAAGAAGCCGTGGCGGTTAAGTCTGGTGAACAAAGGGGTCAATCAATGCCATTTCACGTATGCTTACGATACTTCAAAGCAATTATCCAATCATCGAAATGTCCATTGATAAGATTAAGCAATTCCGCCGTTTGATGTGGCCGGGACCACTTTATATTAACCACGAGAGAAGCCTTAAACTCCTCCAAGACATTGTTAATTGTCATAAATTCACGCAGAATTTATTGTACTGAAATAATTGGTTGGGCCCGAAAAAATGGGCAAATATGTTCTTTGGAATAAATGGCACCCTAAATCTTTTCATTTTACAAGGATGGTTATCGTATTTATATATAAATTAAGCTCTGTAATTTTGTTAATGTAGCTGATAACGCACTGATTTCTTGCGATATCCAACTACTTATATATATATATATATATATATGAGACAAGTAACACGATTAATTTATGTAGCATAGCTATAATACCATTCATGCTATACATGCAATTTTACTTGCTTTAAAGAAAATTTCCCAAACGAAGAAAAATAATTAAAATTGAAATGAATTTATTCAAGATCCTAAATGCGCAAAAGTTACAGCTATAAAATTTAAAATAATACCAAAGGAGAACTGAGAGAATGTTTCACATGATTAATTACTATTTGTTTTGGTTATTACAAAGGAATATGAAATTCAAGAGATGCAATTAAGCAAGTACATAGATAGAAAAGGAAAAGATTTATGTATTAGCTACAATATACTACCAATATATTAAGCTACTATATGCTAGCAATATATTAAGCTACTATATACTAGCAACATATTAAGCTAATATATATACTTATATACTTGCAAAATATCCATTCATCGTGTGCAATTATTTTTGCTAAATATGTCATAGAAAAGGGAATATTTCGCAGGATTTATTACTATTTGTCTTTGTTATTTCAAAGGAATATGAAATTCAAAAGTTGCAATTAAACAAGTATTTAGATAGAAAAGCAAAAACTTTATATATAAGCTACTACATACTAGAAATGTATTAGCTTAGCTACTATACACTAGCAATATATTAGCTTAGCTACTATACACTAGCAATATATATTAGCTTAACTACAGTATACTTATATACTAGCAAATTATCCATTCATTGTTTGAAACTAATTTTACTAAATATCTCACAGAGAAGGGGATATTTCGCATAATTTATTGCTATTTGTTTTGGTTATATCAAAGGAATATAAATTCACACTACAATCAAACATGTATATAGATAGAAAAGGAACATATGTATATATTAGCAACTAAATATTTTAAGAGAATTGCAAAAATAATGTGGTTTTATGAAAAAAATTCTTTACTTACTATTGCAGCGCAAACTCCAACAGTAAATAAAGCCATCATAGCAGTAAACCACCTGCGGGGGAAAATATATATAATGATTATAAATTTGGAATTGCATTTTTAGATAATTAAAAGTAATTTTTTAAAATATTGCTGAGAGAAATATCTAAAAACGTACCTTCCTACTTTAAAGGCAATCTCTCCAAAAAATTTGTACCGATGAAGTATCCGAGACTATCTGGTATAAAAACTGTGCCTAAAATTTCATTGGATTAGCAAAAAAGATATTTTTCATATAAAAATAGGATTTATCAAATAAAAATATAATTTTTATATGCAAATTCATGCATTTCTTATTGAATTGTTGGCAATTTTAAATCTTGAATTCAGATCCATTTTTGAATGGCATGTTTTATAAACCCTAATTTTATATCTGTCAAAAGTACACATTTAAAATGGTTAGCTAAGTTTCATTTAAAAATGAATTAAATTTGTAATAAAAATTAACTACTTATTGTTTCTGAAACTATTCTATTTTTATGAGTGTTATAATTAACTTTGATTACATCAGCTTTATGGCTTAATGTAAAACAAATTACTCACAAAAATAAAAAAAAAACACATCATGAGTTAGTTGAACGATAAATATTTTTATAAAAGGGATGATAATATAATTATGCAATATTTTATGAAGTAATGTGTTTTTTATATAAAAAAGGAAAACTTGTTAATATTATAATGAAAACAAAGTTTAAAAACTATTTATTAAACTATTTATTATTTATTAAAACTATTCAAAATCAATTCTAGATATTCTTAAAAATATTATGATATTCATTTAATTAATAGACTAAAATGAAAACCAGTATTCATGTCAGATGTTTGACATCAATAAAACCTTCTGGTATCTGTGGCCTTTTGCATATAAATGTTCAATTTTGGTATATTAAGTCCATCCCTTTTTACCTAGTATAATAAACTAAATGTAATATATATATATAATAGGTTAAATTGAAAACCAGTATTGTACCATTATTATTTTCTAAGAATATTAAATACTGAGACTTTTAATATTACTATTTTATTTTTAGACTTACGTAATGACTTTTTTTATGAATTTATTATTATTATTTTGAAATTTTAATAATTTGCTTTTATTATTATTATTTTTCAAAATAATTTTAAATATTCTTAAAAGTTTTCTGATATTTATTTGACTAATAGACTGAAATGAAAACCAGTGTTTATGTCAAAGGTTTGACATCAATAAAACCTTCTGGTTACTGTGGCATTTTGCATAAAAATGTTCAATTTTGATATATTAGCTCCATCACTCTTTACCTATAATAGAACTAAATATCATATATATATATATATATATATATATATATATATACATACAAACATGAAATTTTGACATGTATCGTTTGAAGGATTCTACTATCCAGAAATCATATGGGTCTGTCAACAGTGTCACCATATATGTATCACAGCGGGGACTTATTGAGTGATGTATTGCATATTATCATAAAGTGAAACATAGATCTTATATTAATTTTTTAAATAATGCAAAAGCTATAAATAGATCTCACAAAGAGGCTTCAAAGACAATAGAATGTATATTTGATGGTATTCTCACTATCCAATCAATAGGCCTTTTTTTACAAATTTAAAGGCAGGCAAGGGAAAGTAATTTAGTTCACCATCTTCTATATTCATTAAGAATATAATCTCACAATGCATTCAGACTCATTTACATCATTATTTATCACGTTCATTTGTATATTTATCAAAATCTGATCATGATATTCGTTACCAATGTTTCATATTCAAAAAGTCAAAAGCGTTGAACTCAAAAAGTCAAAACTCAAACGCTTTGAACTCATAAAGCATATTCAAAAAGTCAAAAGCGTTGAACTCAAAAAGTCAAAACTCAAAAGCTTTGAACTCATGAAGCATATTCAAAAAGTCAAAAGCTTCGAACTCAAAAAGTCAAAACTCAAACGCTTTGAACTCATAAAGCATATTCAAAAAGTCAAAAGCGTTGAACTCAAAAAGTCAAAACTCAAACGCTTTGAACTCATAAAGCATATTCAAAAGTCAAAAGCTTCGAACTCAAAAAGTCAAAACTCAAAGCTTTGAACTCATGAAGCATATTCAAAAAGTCAAAAGCGTTGAACTCAAAAAGTCAAAACTCAAAAGCTTTGAACTCATGAAGCATATTCAAAAAGTCAAAAAATTTTGAAAAAGCTTTGAACTAAACAATCTTCAATATCTTACCCAGTTGCCATTTAGGAGGAGAAATAGTTTCCATAAGCCAAATAGGTAAACAAGGTTCCAAAATAGCTATAGATAAGGTGGATACACTTATTGCTCCTGAAAGTAAAAATTTTTAATTTAAACAATTGTGTGATAATGTTTCCAAATTGTCTACATAAGATTTCAATTCCGATATTTGTAATGTAGCAGCATGTGAAATTACTATCTAGATAGAATAAGATTTTAATATGTTACATAGTAATTTATTATAAATTGTAAATGCTATTTTTCAGTACCTGGCATTTTATCTAAACTATTCTGTCACTACAATGGCAGATATATAGCAAATTCAGTGTTATACAGGACTACACCACCAACAGTTTCTTCTTCAATGGCGCAGTAGCCCTATGGTGGGCCAAAGTTGTCTGCCTAAAAGAGACACTACAAACATCCATGACACAGCGGGAATTCGAACTATGTGGAACCGATTGCCAGAGCTCTAGTAACTCGGCCATAAATCCCCACCACAAACACTTTCCCACCGTAATTTTAAATGAAAGTACCCAATGAATACATTTTTGAAAGATTCTTACCCTCCCTCTTGGAGCCCTACAGAATAACTTTCCATCCTATAGATTTAGGAAATCCATTTCTGACATAAACATGCAAATTTTTGGTTCAGTATGACTTGTCAGATATTGAACCAAACTTCAATCAAGCTCTACGCTCTTTCCATTAATCCAATCCGATCCATAAAATGCATAATGTGAAACTATGAAAACTAGAACAGTAATGGTTCTATATATATTTCTATATATTATAAGTCTAAAATGCCTTAAAATATAAATGTTTGAAATATAAAATTTATGATTCAATTCAGTTTTGAAAATAAACAAAATTCATTAGTTCTAACCAATGAAAATATTAGCTAAAAATTATCTTTTCACATAAATCTGTATTACTTTATCGCCCGATGATTGTCTTGCCTTTATCGCCTTTTTAATGTTGTATTTAGATACAGTTTGTTTCAGTAAAAGAGTTTTATTATCATCGAAACTATGCATTTTTAGTATTATAATTAATAATTGAAATAAACATTGCCTTCATTCGAAGACTGTGATCCGCACTTTTATTAATTCAATCTAAATAAAAACTCGGGGGAAAAAACAGTTTCGAAAGTAACATCTTTTATACAACTCCACAAACAACAAATTCGAAGACTCCTATTTCTACTCATGCCCGAATCATTGCAAACACATATGCGAATTAGCGAATGATCACTCGAAATCCGTTCGATCCACACTTTTATTGAGCCCACAGAAACCTGAAACGAATTTCAAAAATATGCAACCTAACAAACCACTGCACTGTGAATGAATAAAACCATCTTTACAAAATAATGAAATTCAACCCGTCCTCTTTTCCCAAATGAACTGGAACTTTTACCGGAAGAAAATTTTCCTGAAGAACCTAGATCTAAAAAGAATCTCGCGCAACACGAAAACCCTGGTACGGACGAAGACAAATAAAAAAAATAAAAACGACTCATTCCCCAGCGGAAAGAAGCCCATGGCCCCTCGAGTAAACCATTACACAAAAGCCCAGAGAGCTGAACCACTGAGTTGAAAGACTTTAATTGGCGTCATTTGTCTCGAAACACATGCTCAGAGAAAGCCGAACTCAACCTAGAGGGTCACGTCATCAGTTTGTCTGTCCAACGGTCCTCATTATCTCAGATGGAAGGAAACGCGTAATATTTATTGCGCCTTCCAAGAATAAGTCACATGAAAGTCACCCTAGAGGCTTCTTGGGCTGCCAGCCTAGCTCACACTAACGCTACAAAAGAAAATTCCAATTATTCTAAGCCTATCCCTATATTTTCAACAAATTGTTTAGCGGATTAAATGCACGTCTTGTCAAATCCGTTAGGGAATAAAGACTGGAATCTTTTTATTTTAAATTCATATCTTAACACTGGATCACCAAGCAATGCAATGCAAAAGGGATCTAACATATTTTTTAGATATAGGATTAATTATTAAATTTATTCATTCTACTATAATGCATTTTTCTATTATAATTACAAGTAATGCGCATAACGTATTTAACAATGCATCTTTTAACCTTTTAAGTCTACATTTAGGAACATCTAGGAATTTTACTAAATACTCCATTTTCAACTGCTGTCACTGAGATCATTCGCTACTTGGACTGCAGGTGTGTGACAGAATCAGTGTAATTCAGAGAAGTTGTTGAATGTTCATTCGAAATCGGTTCGATCCACACTTTAATTGACCCATTCCGAACAAAAATTCCACTGGACATTAATTTTTAATTCTTGAAAAAGTGAGAATCATTCTAAGACAAAAGTGAGTTTAATCATGATATCATTTACTAGCAACACTATTTTTATCTTAATTTCATGCATTTGCACATTTGCATCGATGTCTATCAGTCCAAGAACAACTATTAAAAATGCACATTAATTGTAAACAATAAAACTTCAAACTTTAAGTTTTACTTAAAAGGAATAAGCATAACCTTCACTAGAACCCCTTGATACCAACTTTTATTAACTCAATCTAAACAAAAATCTCTAAAAAAAATAATAAATAAATAAAAATTTCTAAATACACATCTTTTATACTACTCCACAAATAACAAAATCCAAGGCTCCTATTTCTATTCATGCCCGCAACATCGAAAACACATAAACGAATTCGTGAATGTTCGAAATCCGTTCGATCCACACTTTTATCGAGCCGTTCCTCACAGAAACCTAAAACGAATTTCAAAAATATGCAACCTAACAAACCACTGCACTGTGAATGAATAAAACCATCTTTACAAAATAATGATATTCAACCCGTCATCTTTTCCCAAATGAACTGGAACTTTTACCGGAAGAAAATTTTCCTGAAGGACCTAAATCTAAAAAGAATCTCGCACAACACGAAAACCCTGGTACGGACGAAGACAAATAAAAAAATAAAAACGACCCATTCCCCAGCGGAAAGACGCCCATGGCCCCTCGAGTAAACCATTACACAAAAGCCCAGAGAGCTGAACCACTGAGTTGAAAGACTTTAATTGGCGTCATTTGTCTCGAAACACATGCTCAGAGAAAGCCGAACTCAACCTAGAGGGTCACGTCATCAGTTTGTCTGTCTAACGGTCCTCATTATCTCAGATGGAAGGAAAAGCGTAATATTTATTGCGCCTTCCAAGAATAAGTCACATGAATGTCACCCTAGAGGCTTCTTGGGCTGCCAGCCTAGCTCACACTAACGCTACAAAAGAAAATTCCAATTATTCAAAGCCTACCCCCTATATTTTCAACAAATTGCTCAGAGGATTAAATGCACGTCTTCTCAAACCCCTTAGGGAATAAAGACCGGCATCTTTTTATTTGAAATCCATATCTTAGCACTGGATCACCAAGCAATGCGATGTGAAAGGGACCTAACTTCTTTTAGATATACGATTAATTATTAAATTTATTCGTCCTACTATAAAGCATTTTTTTTATTATAATTACAAATAATGCACATAATGTATTTAGCAATGCATCTTTAAACCTTTTAAGTTTAAATTTAGTAACATCTAGGGATTTTACAAAATGCCACATTTTCAAATGCTGTCACTGACGTCATTCACTACTTGGACTGCATGTGTGTGATAGAAATTTGCTACACTGCACCTACTGCAATTCTGACTGCAATTGGGAACGAACAACCCCCAAAAATGGCGTATAAAAATTCGCATCCTCTTCCTAAGGCCTAAGAGAGGGAATTTATTATCCTACAGATTTATCTGACGAATCTTTAAACCTTTTAAGTCTAAATTTAGTAACATCTAGGGATTTTACTAAATGCACCATTTTCAAATGTTGTCACTACTTGGACTGCTACTCATTCACTACTTGGACTGCATGTAGAGGCCTCATGCGCCGTCAGGGCAGTGCTATGCGAGTCCCACTAACGCTACAAAAGAAAATTCCAATTATTCTAAGGCTACCCCTATATTTTCAACAAATTGTTCAGTGATTTAAATGCACGTCTTGTCAAATCTCTTAGGGATTAAAGACCGGCATCTTTTTATCTGAAATTCATATCTTAACACTGAATCGCCAAGCAGTGTGATGCTATGAGGAACATGTCTAGACATAGGATTATCATAATTATTATAACATATCTTTTAGATATAGGATTAATTATTAAAAGTATTCATTCTATTGCCATGCATTTTTCCATTATAATTACAAATAATGCACATAATTTATTTAACAATGCATCTTTAAACCTTTTAAGTCCAAATTTAGTAACATCTAGCAATTTTACTAAATACTCCATTTTCAACTGCTGTCACCGAGATCATTCGCTACTTGGACTGCAGGTGTATGACAGAATCAGTGTAATTCAGAGTATACTTCGAGAAGTTTGGAACACTGCGCCCTGCGTAGTGCCCTATTCTCCCTGCAATTTGGAAAGAACGTCTCACAAATATGGTGTGTAAGGATTCGCATACAAGACTCGTGTCTCAGTGGCAACGTGTGTCGCTAGTGAGCATTAGGGCAGAGGTTCAACCCACTGTGAAATTTGAAAAAAAAAATTGTAAAAGAAATCAAATTTGTTTAAAAAATTATATTTTTATTTTGTCTTAGAAATCAAAATCAACAAGTTCCAGCACAGCGATGAGTCGTTCCGATATTGTCACAGAAAAAAAAAATTTCTAAAAATATTTGTACTTAAATTTAACTTTACTTTTATAAATATATACTTATATCAATACAAACTCCCTTGTTATAGTGATGAGTCACTCCAATGATACTAGAAAAAAAAAGTTTCTTTCCAGCAAACGGAGAAATTATTTCATTCTTATTAGTCTATACCCAAAAAGTCACTTCTAGTAAAAAGCGTCATCAAAAAGTCACTTCTAGTAAAAAGCGTCATCAAAAAGTCACTTCTAGTAAAAAGCGTCATCAAAAAGTCACTTCTAGTAAAAAGCGTCATCAAAAGTCACTTCTAGTAAAAGCGTCATCAAAAAGTCACTTCTAGTAAAAGCGTCATCAAAAAGTCACTTCTAGTAAAAAGCGTCATCAAAAAGTCACTTCTAGTAAAAGCGTCATCAAAAAGTCACTTCTAGTAAAAAGCACATGCTTTTTTCTATGGCGTGATTTCCGTCCCCTATTTCGCTACGTATACTGCTTTCGTGTATCTATTTATTAAAATTTATGTAAAGTGAAAATAAATTTAATTTTTTTTTTAATTATTATGCTAAGAGTGCATTTTTACACAAGACTCTCTTAGTATATAATGTAAGTCAGGTTTGTTAATTTCCTTGGACTGCATTGTAAGGAGTAATATTGTCGAGACGCAGATTGAACAGCCGTATTTTAAATGTATTATACTAATAAGATATTGTTTCGAAAATACGACGAACGAAATGTCAATGCTGAGGACAATTGAATTAAGTATTATTGTGTCATTAAAATGTTGAACATGAGGCGTTTTCGTTAGTGACATCTTCCAAAGTAGGGGTTCGAATCTCGAAGTCAATGTGACTTGAATATTTTTCTTGGATCAATAACCTCGTGTCTCTGATATTCTATCACAAAAAGGTGCAGAGGAAAGGTATTATCATCCATGGACAAATCGTGTTGGACCCCGAACTCTAGTGTCGTTCACTATAAAACACGGAGAATCCCGACCAGGCAGTCTGGCTATCAATGCGAGATTATCACACAGGCTGGTATTTCTCCATTGAGTCTACGAGTTTTTGAAACCATTAAATACAACGCATATAATCAGTGACAATCTATCACTTGTACTTTCACAAGTTTACTGTTGGAGTTCTGGGCCTGAATGGTCGAGTGGCTACCGCTCTAGCGCTCGGTACCACAGGTTTCGGGTTCGAGTCCAGGTGGTGCCATGGTTGTTTGTAGTGGTTCGGAATCCACTTTAAAAAGTAGGTCCCGGTCTAATAGGATCGTAGAGCGTTGCGGGGGCATTGTTACTCCGCGTCCGTGGCTTATCTTCAAGTTACACGCGCCCCCTGGGTAATACAAAGTGAGTACGTCTGTGCAGCACTTGCCTTAAGGCATCTAAGCCCAAGCAGTCTGTGTTTGCCAGCTGCATTAGAAAGAAGAAAAAAAACTGTTGGAGTTCTACTGACTCTTTCACGAGTCTTGCGTAAATAAAGTTCGTTTGTCTTAAAACAGTTGGTATCATTTGTAAATTTAAGTATAATTATATTTCTAAACTCATGAAATAATAAATTCTTTTAAATCCTGTTGTTGTGTCTAATCCTCAGGGTCCTGCAGTGAGAGACGGACATCCTATGCTACACATGGATGGAGAAAAAGGGACAGCTTCTGTTGTGATGGAAACCAGTAGGTAGAAGTCTGACTTGGCTCCATGCCTCTGAAGAAGGAAAGCAATGCTTCCGAAATGACTTTTAGGGAGAATTAAACCGCATTTGCGTATCGTATCGGAGAAAACCAGCAAAACTCCCATCTAACGAGGTAAAAGATCGACTAACGAGACAAAATGTTGAACATCACAAATGCCATCGTGTCTCCCCTTTTTTTGAAACAGTGTCTACAACAAACCGCCAGCTGATCGAACCTCAACCCTAATCTCACCAGCGGCACACGTGCCACTTGAACCACGAGTCGGGATTTTAAATCCTGCATTATGTGAAAACTAAATCACAATTCACTATTTCGTACCAAATGCCGTACGTGCGAGTTAATTAAATTTATTTATTTTTACATAAAACTTAAGTAGCATTAAACATTTTTTTCAATACATCGAATTTTATTTTCCCCCACTAAAAATGCTAAAAAAAAATGAATAAAATAAAACATCATGGAAAGAAGAAACATAGTCTCGAATTTCTAACAGGTAATTATGCAGTATTTTAATTCAATAATAAGGTAAAAAAAAATGTAATGAAAATATTCCACGAATTTCAAAGCTAATTAAAAAACTTTTGTCACTTTGTATGATTTTTCCATTACCCGATTTTTAAGTCTTCCCTATTATCGGAAACGTTGTGTTTGCTCGATATTTGAAAAAACTAAAAAAATTAATTAAGGTACTTAAAGTATTTTGACTTTACAAAATCCTAATCATTAGTGCATATAAATATTAAAAACAACTTTTTTTTAAAAAATATATTGAATGCATTTTGTAATAAATTGTAATTAAAAAGAATAAGTATTTTCCCAAACATTTTAATCCGTTAATCGGGCGTCATTATTTTTTTTCTTTTTAATTTCTATTTAAAACAAAAAAGAAAATAAAAAAGGTTTCGAAGTAAAAAAGACTTTTGTTGTTTAAAGACTCGAAGATTTATTTCTATAATTTTCTGATCGTTATAATTAAGTGTTTTTATTATTTTACTAATAGTTTATTATTAAAACAAATATTTATTATCAAGCAAAATTGAAAATTTCAATTTATTATGATTATTATTTACTCATTTATTTCACGATATGTTTATTTTATAAGATATAGGTTTATTATTTATTACTATTTAAGTCTATTTTATATGATTTGATTCATCATCATTTTATTCCTGATTCTTTGACGATTTTTTTCATAATCTTTGTTTAATGATCTGTTTCGTAGAAAATAAGCTATATTTTTTTTTTATTTACTTATTTAAAAAAATAAGTAATCTTTTTTCGAAAATAAAACTGAAAAAAATGTCCAAAATAGATTATTTTTACATTAAAATGGAATGAAAATATCTTCAATCATCCTAGCCCTTTGACCTGCGCTCCTACACTATCAGGCGACCTGATAGCCAATTGGCTAGCAGGATGGCGTTGGTGTTTCAAGTTCGAATCCTGGCGGTGGCATGGATGTTTGTTAGTGGTTCGGAATCCACATTAAACTGTAGGTCCCGGTCTAATTAACCCAAAGTGAGCACAAAATGACTGTAGAGCGGCAAACCAAACCTAACCTTCACTACTAGAAAGGTAAATGTGTATCAGATGCAACGTTATCCAGGGATCCCTTTACCAACATTTTTCTACCACATTTGAAAAGAACACCCCTAAGAGTGGCAATTAGAGGTTCACATTCTCCTCGCATGGATGTATGTTAGTGGTTTGGAATTCGCGTTAAACTGTAGGTCCCGGTCTAATTAGCTCAAAGTATGCAAAAAAGGACAGTAGAGCGACAAACTTAACCTCCCCTTGATTCAACAGAAGGAGTTTTCAGCCAGAAGATTTATCATGCCCATTCCCGGCAGATATATGTAAACTTTCGGTTAGCTTTTGTAGAATTTAGGCCCCAGCTCCTTTAGTTCGTAAGCTCAACACACTATACACCAAGTCATTCTGACATATAAAAAGGAAACAAAATTGCTTATTTTATGAAAATAGCAATCTTAATTTATGAAATATATTAGTATACTTAATCCATATTTATGCTTGCGATACCCAATCGATAAGTAGCTATAAGTTTCTGAGCTAATTTAAAACGTAGCAAATAACGACAAAATAGTTATAAACGACGACATAAATAATATTCACAACAGCAATTTCTTTGCTTTAATTTTCCAATTATATTTTTAAATTAAATTATATCATTTATTTATTTATTTTTATTTTGATCATTTATTTATTTTGATTATGTGATAGTATAACAACTTTCATTTAAATTCTTATATCATATCCACTCAAAGAGATAATTTCAGAGAATATATACGTCAGAACTGTAAAAAGATACACTCATGGTCTAGCATCCATTCTCATTAGCGATTCCTTGATGACATTTATTCATTCTCATTGATGGCCTTAAACCTTCTTTACACCACAGCGTAACGCGGCGAAGCATCAAAAAACAGAGATTTTCGATCTGTTTGGACATGTTAAAATTTTTCGACCTGTTCACACCGAAGCGACAGAAATCGCTTTACGCCTAGTGAAGTTCCGGTTACTCCTACGATTCTTATTGGCTTAATCCAAATCACATGAAGCGTCAAGCGTTTAAGTGTTAAAAGTTGTCCAAATTTGAGCGATTGTTTCCGACGTTGATCATTGAGGCCTGTGATTGGTCAACGCTTTACGTTTCGTCACGTAAGCGTTGTAAGCGTTGATTAAGAATTGTTACCGCCTTGGTGTGAAGGAAGCTTAAAGGCTCGTTCCCACCAAGGCGAGAGACGTGAAGATTCAAGAGGCAAGCGACAAAATTTTTTTGACCCCTTCACAGCGAAACGTCAGAAATAGCATTACGCCTAGTGAAAAACCGCTTCGAGTTGAAAGTTGGGCAACTCCAAGCGGCGAACTGCAAACCGGTTTCAGGCGACCGCGATGAGGCTAGTGATTGGTCAAATTTTTTCGCTTGCATCTTGTCGCCTTGGTGAGCACCAGCCTTTACAGTAGCAGATTAGGAGGATTGGAGGCATGAACCAATTTTATTTAGTATGTCATCTGTGCAGATAAATCTCTCTTTTTTTTTTTTCTCTCATCCTTCAACCCACATCTATGAAATTACAAGATCCTGAGACATACGAGAATAAAAACCTGATTTATCTTAGTACGATGCAGCGAGATTGACATCCTAGTTTACAACCATGATAAAGTCAAGATTTCTCTTTAGGTACGATAAAATGTACGCGATTAACTAATGTTATTAAATACACAAACAAAATTAGTATTAAGCATAAGAAACAAAAAAAATTGTTCCTTACCCACAGCAAGCATTATATAAGGGTCAATAATCAGTTTCCAAATGCTGGTTCCGATCAAAAGTCCCTGAAATTACAATTTTATATAAATTGGCGAAACCGTTTAAAAATCTATGACATACCATATTAATTTAATACATCATATCTTCTAAATGTAAAAGAATCAAATATATATAGTGTTCTAAAAGTATTAGAATCAAATATAAAGTCTTCTAAAAGTATAAGAACCAAACATATAGGTTATAAAAGTATAAGAATCAAATAAAAAAAGTCTTCTAAAAGTATTAGAATTAAATATATAGTTTGTCAAAAGTTATAAGAATCAAGCGTATAGGTTTTAAAAGTATAAGAATCAAATTAAAAAGTCTTCTAAAAGTATTAGAATCAAATATAGGCTTCTAAAAGTATAAGAATCAAACATATAGGTTTTAAAAGTATAAGAATCAAATAAAAAAGTCTTCTTTAAGTATTAGAATCAAATATATAGTTGTCAAAAGTTATAAGAATCAAGGGTATAGGTTTTAAAAGTATAAGAATCAAATTAAAAAGTCTTCTAAAAGTATTAGAATCAAATATAGGCTTCTAAAAGAATAAGAATCAAACATATAGGTTTTAAAAGTATAAGAATCAAATAAAAAAGTCTTCTTTAAGTATTAGAATCAAATATATAGTTGTCAAAAGTTATAAGAATCAAGCGTATAGGTTTTAAAAGTATAAGAATCAAATTAAAAAGTCTTCTAAAAGTATTAGAATCAAATATAGGCTTCTGAAAGTATAAGAATCAAACATATAGGTTTTAAAAGTATAAGAATCAAATAAAAAGTCTTCTTTAAGTATTAGAATCAAATATATAGTTGTCAAAAGTTATAAGAATCAAGCGTATAGGTTTTAAAAGTATAAGAATCAAATTTAAAAGTCTTCTAAAAGTATTAGAATCAAATATAGGCTTCTAAAAGTATAAGAATCAAACATATAGATTTTAAAAGTATAAGAATCAAATAAAAAAAGTCACCTAAAAGTGTAAGAATAAAATATATGAAATCTTCTAAAAGCATAATAACCAAATATTTTACAAGGTTTTGGCTCAAAAACGGATAACTGTGAACAAACAAAAAGTCAAAGAAATAGCACAAAGTTTTCTTACTTCTGGCTGTAAGCGTGGTCGTAAAACCATGACAAGGAAAACTAAGGAAATAATATTTTGTTTAATTCCAGTAAAATATTACTATAAAATGAAGTCAGAAATATTTTGAAGTAAGTAAGCATTATTACCTGCGTCTAAAACAAGTAAACCTGCCACTAATAAAAGAGGAGCCTTCTGATCAACAAAGTCATACATGACACTTCCAAGTGGATAACCAACTGTTTAAATTTTTTCAAACACATTTTATTTGTATAAAATATATATCTAAAAGAAACTGGATTTTAATTAAATTTAAAGTACTAACTTAAAACTCCAGTAGCTATTCCACCCATTATCATACCCATAAATCGACTACGCTCGCAGTCTTCCTGGTATCTCTCCGCTATTGCAGCCATACCTGAAAAATAAAAAAAAGATTTCGTCAAAACTTTGACAAAAGTCTGCAGTTTCTGACAGCTGTGATGAATGCTGTCTTCCATATTTTACTAATCAATATTTTAAATTGTGATACTTCCACAAGATGGCGCCACAAGTCATTCACTTGGATTCACTCTTTTGAGGGGAAAAAAATGTCACGTCATCCGATTTTTTTTTTTTTTTTTTTTTTTTTTTTTTTTTTTTTTTTTTTGTCCCCTATTAAAATGACAGTAGAAAGGGTATTTTTTTTTTTAAAGTTTATTGGTCTGTTTTATAATGGTAATACCAAACAAATAAGTTTTAGGATAAAAACATTTGCTCTTGTTAACAGTTAGTCTTATTCAACATACGTATTAAAATTGGCAGGTATACTTCCAATATAAAATTGAGATCAAATGAAAAAAAATTTGAAATGTGATCAATATTCATGAGGAAATCACGCAATTAGGTTTTGCACAAATTTGGTGACTTTTCATGGTTATTTTTATCGTTGATGTTTTTTTTTGTTTGTTTGTTTGTTTGTTTTGGTTTTTTTGGTACTTACGTATTAACGGTACCTTGGCGACAGACTTGGCGGTTTTTAAGTGTCACCAATCTAACAGCTACTAAGGTTACCAAACCAATAGAATAGATTGACGCCACTTAAAAACCGCCAAATCTGTAGCTGCGGTTGGCGCGTGTGCTCTTTATTGGCTCAACTGTCGCCAAGGTACCGTTAATACGTAAGTACCGTTTTTTTTAACGCCGATGTATTGTTCATAGGCAGGCTGACGTAAAATAAATAAATAAATAAAACATCCTAACAGCTGAATTGCAACCACCTAAAATCAATATATACATTTAATAAATGTAAGCGTGGTCTGTGCCTCTCAACAACCTGCCCCCACATCCCCATGGGAGTTATATGGTTTGGTGGCCCCTTAATCCATGATGAAGGTTTTGGTTTGGAACTGCATAGATTGGGTTCGGAGATATAACAGCACGCAGGAATGAACTAAGCTTACATTTAGCGTAATTGTGAAATTATTTAAATTTATTTTATTCAATTAAAATGTTTTTAATTTTATAGAGTGGAAAACTCAAAGAAGTTTTATGATTATTCACCAAATAATAAAACTGCAAATGTATTTCTTAAGCAAATATTATAATAGAATAAGTTAAGTAGGAAATAAAGTGAAAACAACACGAATTAAAAGCAGAGGTTTTTTTCACAAAATTAAATGCGACTGTATTGAGAATATGAATAAGTTTGAAGGCGTAAAATACATAAACAACAATATAAAAAAACTTCACGAAAATTAGCAAAACAATCATGTTTACCTAATTCTCTTGATATTCTTTTATAAATTAAATAAATAAAAAACATTATACTTGACTAGCATTATATTAAATTTTTAAATTTGTTTGACGAAATTCTAACCTTCTATTCACTATTGTAAAAAGAGAGCTGAATTAATTATCTTAGTCGGGATTTGAATTACTTTGTAACAGTGTGTCCTCCTGCACACTGACAAGAGCGCCCGCTGTAACGTTCAGGAGAAATGGTCAGTACACCTCGGGACTCTGACCCTTAGAGGAAGTACAGCGCAAATTGAACGTTTAGTTAATCGTTTAAGTTAACGTTTTGTTAATCGTTGAAGCGTTTAGTTAATCATCCCGAGAGGAAATATATTTAATGCAACCCTGCGTATTAGTTGCCTATAGACTCTCACCCAGCGAGATAATATATTTCGCGCATCCTGCGCTTAACTGAATATCGAATTTTCGGCTTAGAAGTGGAATCCTTCCATGAATCTTTAATTATAGATCTTTAAATGTGTTAAATATTCTATGTCTCTAATTGTATGTGTGTGGTGTTTATACGTGTGTAAATAAGGTTTTGAGTTCTCAAACCTGTAACTCAATCAAAACCTGTAACCTATCTCAACCCAACCCCACCCAGTTATAATCTAGTTACCCAACCTGCACACTACAACTTAAAAAAAAAATAAAGACAACGTTCGCTTCATACTTTTAGTTTTTCTTCATTTTATTACAAATGAAAATGAATATTAGTTTTACCTCCAATGCAAATGCCTGCAGATCCTACACCATGAATACTTCGAGCAAAAAGCAAAATGTAAAATGAATCTCCAAATGCAAACACTGAAAAAAGAACATATTTATAAACAGTTTATTTAATATTTTGGCATATTTAAAAGCAGTTTATTTAATATTTTGGCATATTTATAAGCAGTTTATTTAATATTTTGGCATATTTATAAGCAGTTTATTTAATATTTTGGCATATTTATAAGCAGTTTGTTTAATTTTTATCAAAATTTCATTATACATATCTTTGAATATTTAAAAAATAATAGAATTAATAATTCACAAACTAATGAATATTTCTTACTAAGAAATTAAAAATTTAACATGCAAACAATATACTATGTCATTTTTTTTTACATCTGTTGAGTTTCCTTTATGTGTATAATTTTGTAATTTTTTTGAAAATTTAAATTATATGTTTCATTAAATTGATTTGAACAAAATATTATTATTCACTGTTAACTCCTTAACTTAAACAACAACAAAAATTTCAAATAAAATGTTTTCTTCAAACCAAATGAAACTGGAAGGGGAAAAAAGTATGTAAAGTGATTTGGTAAATCCTTTTCTATTACAATGATTTTAGTGCCTGATGGCAGAGTGACTAACGCGCTGGTGATCGGTGCCACAGGGTTCGAGTCCCGGTTGTACCTTGGATGTTTATAGTGGTTCGAAACCCATTTTAAACCGAAGGTCCCAGCCGAATACGAATATTTGGCGTAGGGCAGACAACCCTACCCCGTAGAAAGAAAACATCTCTTGCCTCGAAATTTGCTAGTAGGCAGATGGCCATGGGGTTGTTGCACCAATGAAGATTTGATTTGATTTGTCCCTCTACGGTCTTCTTTTGCACACTTTAGGCTAATTAGACTGGGACCTACAGTTTAACCTGGATTCCGAATCACAAACAAACATCCATGCCACAGCCAAGATTCGAACGTGAAGCCTGCGGTACCAAAGGCCCACTTCTTATTGGAGTAGACATTTCTCAGTTCGTGGTATATCACCAATCACGATGGAACAACTCATGGTATAGTTCATATTATATCTGTAGTTGTTTCGACCTGTGAAGGTCTCACAGACATTCGAAACATGTGATTCCAAATGCCATAACGCTAGCCAATTGGCCATCAGGTCACACGCCAAGAAAGGAGAAGAATGATTTTAACAAAAATAATTTTATATAGTTTTTTCACTTGGTGCAGAGGTTTTTTAACGTATTTTAGAATGTTCACTACCCTATGCAATTATCAGTAACGCTTAACTAAAGGAACCATTTTTTAAATTTATTTCTTAGAAGCAAGAAATTAGTAAAATATTATGTGAAGGCAATCCAGAAGATATTGTTGGAAATTTTTTTATGACATTTTTTCTTTTGAACAAAAATTCCAAAATCGTACAATATAACTGTAGAATAATTTTCTGTTAAATCATAGCTGTAAAATCATTTCTGTATCCTTTTCTGTTAGAATGATTTTAACAAAAGTAATTTTTATAGAGTTTTTCATTTGGTGCATAGTTTTTTTTAAACATATTTCAGAATGTTCACTTTTATATGCAATTATCAGAAACGCTTAACTAAAATTTATTTCTCAGAAGCGAGTAATTAGTAAAGTATTACGTGAAGGTAATCCAGAAAATTTTGTTGAAATTTTTATCGACACTGTTTTCTTTTAGAACAAAAATTCCAAAATCCTACAATATAACCGTAAAATAATTTTCTAAAAATTATTTTAAGTAAATAAGTAAAATTAGTAGTATAAGTATAGTATTAGTAAATAAGTAATTATAAGTAAAATAATTTTCTAAAAATTATTTTAATCAAAAATATACATTTTTGAAGAGAAGTGAAGTACAAAATTCATTTATATGAATTTCCTATTGTACTTGAAGTTGAGATTGACAAAGCAGAGATCTTGGGAGTGTCTTTGGCCTGATGTTTTTTTGTACTTATTCAATTCTTTGAAAAATATGGAACAAAATAACTGTTCACTCAGCTAAATCCAAAGTGAATGACACTAACCTCAGTATACCATCTGGCTACTGTCCAGAAAATAGTCGCTTCTGTTCAGGGTTGGACATCTTTCGAAGACATTCAACCACGAAAAATAATATTTTTCTTCTAGTATCTTGCATTGCAATTTTATTTTTCTCGTTTTTAGTTATAAAGAAGAATATAAAAAATATGATTTTCTGAAGAAAACCACTGAATTATTTACATTCTTTCAATTTTTATAAAAATTTCTAAAACCTTATAATATCTTTTTCCAAGATATTAATTGAATTGAATTGATATCCATGTAAAAATGTAAATATTTTTTTCAAGTAAATTGTAATCCAATTTCGTAAATAATTTCCTTAAGACAATATATTTTATGAATAATATTATTTTAATCATAAATATTAAAAAAAAATAACACGAAAACAATATTATATTATAAAGAAACATTAAAACTAAATTATTTGTAAAAATGAATATTTTTAACACAAAACTCTAAAAAGGATTTAACATAAAATTTATCATAATTTTTCAACATTGTGTTAAAAATAGCCAAGCATCAAATTTTTGAAGTGCTCTTTAGTAAAAAATAAAACTTCTTCGTCAGACAAGAGCATTAAAAAAAAATTAGTTTCAGTTATAAATGTAATTGTTTAACTAGCTTACTTGGCTACAGTCAATGATAATCATTGCTCGACTAATTTAAAAGCATGCAAGAATATTTTGTACCAAACTTACGCAAAGATGATAACAACAATACCAGAGTTCCACAAAATATAGGAGTTTTATTTCCTATTCTGCAATAAAAAATATATAGTTGTTTACATTCGCACACTAGATTAAAATATATAATTTGAACATGAGTTAAATTTAGTTTTACAAACACTTCAAATTTGAATTTTTTTATGAAGGAATCGACAAATACTTTTATTTATTTCTCTTTTTATTGTAATTTTGTTGTAGGTTTTCTACTTTATTGAAAAAGATAATTTGCTTAGATACCTTAAAAACTGATATGGTTAATTTATCATAATCACTCTTGTAACCGTGCTTCCTACTACGCACTGAGTGTGCCCCCTGTGGCGTTCAGGAGAAATGGAAAGTGTCAGTAGGCCTCGAGACTCTCACCCGAGAGAAAGTACAGCGTGATCTGCGCTCTCGTTGAGAAACGTTTAGTTTATAGTCTCTCATCACGAGAGAAAATATATTTGGCGCATTAATTGGGCTACAGACTCTCACCGGAGAGGAAGTATCTTTCGCCTACCCTTCGCGTACCTGAGTATATAGTTTTAGGCTTAGAAGTGGAATCCTTCCGCGAATTTATAATTATATGTCTTTAAATGTGTTACATATTGTCTGTAATTGTATGTGTGGGATGTTTGTGCATGTGTAAATAAAGCTGTGAGCTCTCCAACCTGTGCCTCAAGTATCTTAACCTAACCACACCCAGTACAATCTGTTTGCCCAACCTGCACACTACATTCCTCATAATGCACTGCACACTACATACTACATAATGCACATTTCATTATTAAAAAAATATCTTTAAATATGCAGTATATTTCTGTTAATTCACTGTTATTTAACATTAACACTGTTATTCACTGTGTGTTTAATCCACATGTTTTATGGAAATATTGAAGATTAGACATCTTAATAATATTTCTTGTATTTCATATTATGTTATAATAATTTTCAATTCTAGTTATTAGTTTCTAAATATTTGTAAAAAAATATATATTTCACGATGATAATTTAAGGAAAATGAAATTATCTTAATGCAATTAAGATTATAGCTGTTTATTACCCAGTTCATATTATAAAGAGTTGCTTATAATTTTATTTTTATCCATAGAATAATTGTAGACCAGTAATTTTAGTCTCAGCTACAAAATAAAACATACTTAATAAAGTATTTTGAATGTTCATAAATATTTGTTGATCCTATTTTGGAGTTTTTTATGAGATGTTATGATCTAATTATTTTAAATTATAAAAAAATGTACCAATATTGAATACATTATGTTAATGGATACACTAATTTCTGCTAAAAATATATTTTAAGAGTTTTATACTTAAAAAATTCCAAAATTGCTTATCAAAACTGTTTTTCGAAGAGCATTAAACCTGGTTGAGAAGATCAGCATTTAATTAAAAAGTTTCCTTAAAATTGTAATCCTTTTATAAATAATTTTTAAAAGTACAATCGGATATTTTTTTAATATTTTTAAAAAATATCAGTATATATATATATAAAGCACAATCAAATATAAAGGAAATATAAAGCATTTTTTAAGAAAAAAATGAAGTAAATCTATGAATAAAAAGCATTTTTTTGGATTTTCATCTCATTAAAAAATATCAATATTTCTTAATGAGTTAAAAATATTTTAATAAGAGGTGAAAGCAAAACAGCTTCTTTAAATACAGTTTTTTTTAGTATGCTTTCATACGCAAGATGCTCGGAAAATATCTGGTAAAAGGAACCAAAATAAACTTTCCTGGCTTTAGAATATGCATCTAGAAATAGCGCATTTATGTAGTGATGAGTAAGAAAGATTGGAAAGGTAAAATTTAAAGTACGCCAAATGAAATGAAGAACGATGCACTAGTATTTCACTATACATTGTGCTACCGAGTCTGTTGAAAAAAATATGAATGCATGAAGGAAATGCACACTATAGTACTGGGGCAAAAGTAGCACTTTAGCCCTGGTGTCTGACTTTTTCGATCTCCTGCTTTAATTGTTCTCAAGCAGGTGATGTTTTTCTTAAATTTTAAATTCTTTTTATCTATTTTAATCATTTCTATTCATTACTTCAAGAAACTTCATTTTATGCTAATGTTATAATTACTTTAAGATGTGGAGGTATTGTGGTTCTTAAAACCACCAAGGATCTCCGTAACCGGTACGCCCGTTGCCCCCTGGTGTCTGAATTGCTTGTACGCTACTTATAGAAACCACTAACTTGGTTGAGACGGAATTGTTTCTTGGCCAAGTCAGTTTTGTCATGTTTAAATTTTATTTTACAGGGGTACATGAAGGACCCTATGTGTCTCATTGACTCTGAGCAATATTTCGTAGTAGGAATATTATTGCCTCAAAAAATATTAGGAATAGGCCTGGAATATTTAAAATTGCACAGACATCCTTACTCCAACAATGGGAAACAGGATTACCATCATGCAGGAATCAGATTCTTCTTTCGACAGACTCAGAACCACTATGAGATGAAAAGCACCTGTGCAATGTGTTCTTTCTTTGTCTTTAATTTAACTTTTCAAAACTATCTTTGCCACCAGAGCTTAAACACAGCATTTCCGAACACTTATTCTGTAGTACAAATATTTATTTTTATTCTTTTACAATTTAACCAAATATTTTTTCAAGCAACCTATAGATTCAACTTCTGTCAGAATATTTTATGTATAGTAATCGAAAAAATATTTCAATTTTAAATATAATATTGTCCATTATTAATCGCATAAATTATGTTAAAGCAAACATAAATCCTAGATACATAGAAAATACTAGAGAGTTTTTGCATACTGTATTTTGGACGTCCGTTAGCTTTTTCTCCCTAGCGCGCATGCTCATAAGAAACATTATTACAGATACGCATGCGCAATTTCCTATGAGCATGCGCGCTAGGGAGAAAAAGCTAACGGACGTCCAAAATACGGTATGCAAAAGCTCTCTATTATCTCAAAAATTAAACACTTAGAAAAATATAAATAACAACACCATTAAAATTTAGAGATAAGAACTTTATATTTACCTATTAGTCCATGATCCAATAATTGGATTTGCAACTAATTGCACCAGTGCCTTCGATGCAGAAGCAATCCCACATACCGATTTTCATCAGCTATGTTATTAGTCTTAGGATGAACATTAGTTGAGGTAGTATTAGAATAACTTTGGCATCTCAAGATTACTGAATAACTTTCTGAACAATTTTCTTTAAAAGAGTTCATCTTAAAAACTTTCTGAACACTTTTTTCAAGTGATTCGTTTTCGAACTTGTAAAGAATGTCTGGTACAATGGGCACTGAAAAATAATAAAATGTAAAAGAAAATACATCTTTTTTTAAAAAAAAAAAACGGTATTTGAAAGTAACAGGATAATTATTTATTTTGTGAAACATTAATTTTTAATTGTATCTCTAAATATATTAAATCAAGAGATTTGTATATCTGTTGTATTTCAAGAAACTTAAAAACTATAAAAAAAAAGTTAAATTTTTTTGCTGAATTTAGTATTTTCTTATCAGGAAAGGTAGCCCAAAATCACGAAATGTTCTTCTTATTTTTTAATTAAAAAGAAAAAAATTTTATTATAAAATCGCGTCTTAAAATATTTAGTCCAAAAATCGCCCGCAAAAGATTTACTAATAGGAAATGACGTCATAGTACTTCACACTTTCTTATTCATCTTTGGGATTCATAATTAAGATTTCTTTTTTTTTTTTTTTTTAAATAGTAAATAATATACAATCATATCAATGAGCAAGATTAATAAATGCTTGAAAAAGTCTCTTGAAATTAAAATGGTAAGTTTTTGTGATTATGTTCTTTTTCTAATGTCATTTTTGTTCCTTACAAACATATTATTGAAGAAGATTAATAAATGCCTAAAAAATTATCATCACTTCTTAGTCACTACAGGGTCACTAAAACTGTTCCTCCTCTTCTTATTTTTATTTTATTTATTTATTTATTTTATTTTATTTATTTATTCTTTTTTTTTTTTTTTAAATGGAGTTTCTTTTCCTTTATTTAATTAATGAAAATCATATTTAATGCAAATTTTTCATCTATTAAACATCCGTTATAAGCATTTCTCACACATAGATGTATATATTTTGAATATTAGGAAAGCTTATAATCGAATATCGTTAATTTAAAATAATACATATCCTTTATGATAATAAAATACAACTTCTTAGATTAGATGTAATTTGAAGGAAACCAATTTTATCAGTAATACACTCATGTCCATAAATTAAGGATAAGGAAGTTCAGGCAAAGAAAGAGACAGAAGCAAAATAAATTTGACTTATTTGTAAAGTCTATTTATTAAACAAAAGGTAAAGAGCAAAAAAGATGCTATATGTTTGACATAATTAATAAAAATTGCGATTTTTACTCCCTGGAGCAAATTTCAAAAAAGAACTTATTCACAAAAAACAGTATAACATGGTTAGTATGATGGTTAATATGGAATATGTCTCCCGGACGATGCAATACAGACCTTACAACACCTAGGCATACTGAGTATCAAATTATCAATTTGATCTTGGGGAATATTACACCACTCATCAAGCAATGCCCTCCGACGTTCCGGTTGATACGTGGGAGAGGGTTGACGGGTGCAATTCGTCGGCCAAGCATATCCCACACATGCTCTATTGGATTCAAGTCCGGTGAGTATGCTGACCAATCCATACGGGTGATATCCTCCAATTGAAGGCATTCGTCTACAATGTTTGCACAGTGAGGACGGGCGTTGTCATCCATAAACAGAAATTCAGCACCCATGGCGCCCAGAAACAAACGTACATGTTGTTCCAGAATGACATCCCGATAGATGTGGCCTGTCATCGTTACACTCTGAACATGCAGGTCAGTTCTGGAACCAAGAATAATTCCTCCCCAAACGAGCCTTATATACCCCTCTCTTACACTCTCGTCATTGTGGCGTACTATCCGCGCCATCTGGTGGTTTCCTGTAATTTGCATATTCTTCTTCAAGATGTGTGTGATAATTCTACAGGTGAAATTTTTATTTTAGAGTTCAATTTCTGTGTGATTCTGAATTATCCTTAATTTATGGGCATGAGTGTAGTAAGCTAGAATTGTAACCGTACTTCCTCCTATACATGGCAAGAGCACCCCTTGTGGCGTTCAGGAGAAATGATCAGTAAGCCTCGAGACTCTCCCCCGAGAAGAAGTAGAGCCCAACATGCGCGTCTGCTGAGAAACGTTTAGTTTATAGTCTCTCCTCCAGAGAGGAAATATAATTTAGTGCATCCAGGCGCATTAGTTGGCCTACACACTCTCACTCGGAAAAGAAGTATATTTTGTGGCCCTGCGCGTAACCGAGTTTCGGAGTTTTCACATTAGAACTGGAGTCCTCCCACGAATGTATAATTATCTCTGTTTAAATGTATTAAATATTGGATGTCTGTAATTATATGCGTGGTATTTGTGCTTGTGTAAATATAGCTGCGAGATCTCCAACCTGTGTCTCAAGTTATCTCAACCCAACCACATCCAGTTATAATCTGGTTGCCCAACCTGCACACTACAGAATAAAATTAGAATCAAGCAAAACTCTAAGTTTCCTATTAGAAAACTGAAGCAAAAAAAAAGGCTCTTTATTTCATCTTTTTGGGAGAAAATTCTTTTTAACAATGGAATCTTAGGGAAAGAAAAAATAATCAATGAAATTAATTAATCAAAAGAAGTATATTGTATGCCTTCTTCAAAAATTTTTACTTTTTTTAATCACTGGGGGTGTGGTTTCAAAATTGGAAAAATTTGAATTATAAACATTAGACATTTCCCATAACAAACTCTTGCGAAAGCCCAGTTAAATATATTTATTTGAAAAAAGCAACGTCTTCCGAATGAATAGAAGTAAAACATAATGTGAAAATTTTATTATGTTGCATAATATATACTTTTGCCCTACTTATATTTTTTATCCATACTCTACATTAGACATTTTTGTAGTACTAAACATTATACATTTCCCATAATGTACTAAACATTATACATTTCCCATAACAAACTCTTGGGGAAGGCCTGTTAAGTACATTTATTTGAAAAAAGCAATGTCTTCTGAATGATTAGAAGTAAAATATAATGGAAATTTTTAATATCTTATACATTATGTACGTTTTGCTCGACATATATTTTTTATTCTCTTTTTACATTTGCCATTTTTTATAGTACTAAACATTAGATATTTCCCATAACAGAAAGCGCATTTAAGCATATTTATTTGAGAAAAACAATGACTTCCGAATGATTAGAAGAAAAAAAATGGGAAATATTTAATATTTTATGCAATATGCAAGTTTTGCTTGATACCTATTTTTATTCGTATTCTGCATTAGACATTTTTATAGTACTAAACATTAGACATTTTCCATGTTAAACTCTTGAGAAATCCCAGATAAGTACATTTATTTGCTCGACATATATTTTTTTTTATTCGTAATCTATGATTTCCAATAAATAGCAAAGTAATTTAGCCTGTACTCAGTACCAGTATTGCAGTTGTCATCCCACTGCTTAAGCCTTGTACAAGCTAAGTGATAATCGCAGGAAGTGACACATCCATACAGAGTTATGACGGAAATGGATTTTGATCGAGGGATTTATTCTCAGCTGCACTCTACAGACAGCCTAAAAGCCTCTTTTTGTCTTCAACTCGTGGATTTGCCACTGTTTTGATTTCAACTTTCAGGAGATTATCTCAAGATGAAGAAAAAGTTCTGTTCCTCTTCCGACATGTGGTTATGATCTCAACGATGGACCACTACATCTAATAGCAGTGTTTCCTTCTGTCAACATGAACGCTGATTCTAGAGTATTTACCTCTCCCATCCTCGGGTTGTCTGAGATTAACCTCTCCCCCTCCATATCTCTTATACTGGGGATATGTCAAGTTCCATGGTTTTATGGGGGAGAAGTGTCAATGACACCATGTATCATTGAAACGAAAAGCCAATAATCCTACTCGAAAAATAACAAGCATAGGATTTTATGGGATTAAATAATATTTATCTCTATATATACTATACTTATAGAAATATTAATTAGAATTTTATGGATTATACAATGTAGAAAACAATAAATGGTACGATAACTTTATCCCACTTGAAATATGTTAACAATTTTATGATAATGGGTATGGGTTTCCACTTAAAATTTTAGATCTTACATGTAAACCAAAATAATTTCCATTCTATTAATGCGGGAAATATATCTCTGAAAAATATTTTTAGTAGTTTTATTACTTAAATAATAAACATGGGGTTTTACAGGATTTAACAATATTTATTTATATATAATTTACAAAAATATAGCAATATTAATTATAATTTTATGGAATATACAATGTGGAAAAAAAGTGAATGGTACGATAACTTTAACCCATTAAAATATTCTTAACACTTTTATGATCATGGGTATGTGTTTCCACCTTAAATTTTAGATCTTGCATGTAAACCAAAATAAATTTTCATTCTATTAATACAGGACAGAAATATTTGAAACACATTTTTGGTAGTTTAATTACTGGAAATTCTGTCAAAGAAGCATTCACGACAAATCATAAATTCACAGTGTAGCATATTCAAAATTTTTCATAAAAACTTTAAAAAAAAATTAATTATATTACGCTTATAACTTACTATGTTTATTTAATGCTAATTATATTATATTTTTAATTAATTTTTGAAATACTGGAAATGAACTATGTGAACTACTAATGAAAAAGCTGTGTTTTTCTTCCGGCATATTCTGGCGTAATATTTTCATTTAATGTTAATTATATTATATTTTTAATTAATTTTTGTGATACTAGAACTGAACTATGGGAACTACTGATGAAAAAGTCATGTTCTTCTTCCGACATGCGATTATGATTTGAATGATAGACCACTACATTTAATAGCAGTTTTCCTTCTGTCAACATTAACACTGATTCTAGAGTTGTGTTGAAAAAAATTTTAGAAAATTTTGAAATTTAAAATTTTTTGAATAAATTAGTAAAAATGTCAAATCACATTGGTTTTTAAAAACTATGCAACAACCTACAACTTAGCAACTTTTCATAACAAATAATGGAACTTTATTTTAATTAGGCACAAAAACATAGTATTTTAGGGACTAAGATACAACGTAGAAAGAGAATAGCAATATAATAATTTTATTCCACATGAAATATTTTTAACTCTTTCACGATCATGGAATATGTGTCCCCACATAAAATTGTAATCATGTGTAAACCAAACTAAAATCTTCAACAAACGCGGGAAAAGAAATCTGTAGTGCAATTTGGAACTTATTTTTGGTATATATATATATATATATATATATATATATATATATATATATCATTCAGTGGAAATGAAACATCTATAAACAAATATAAAATTGCATTCTAAATCAATTCCATTCCTCTAGATACATCCCCTTCTGTAGTTACACTTCACCAATTAAAATAATAAAAATCTACAAGAAAAATTTATTATTCATTAAGCTATACTACCTCAATTTACTAGATAAAGAACTCAATAATTCTTCCATTTATTAATCTATTAAAATAACTATTAATATGGTCAATAAAAAAGCGTTGCTTTTAACGAATTATTTAACTTATTTCCAATTCTAAACTTACCGTTGGAAATAACAAAAAATCTACAATAATGAGAATTTTTACATTTAAACTCAAAATACTTTTTTTTCTTTCTAATGCAGCTGGCAAACACTTAGACGGCTTGGTCTTGGATGCCTTAAGGCAAGCGCTGCACAGACGTTACTCACTTTGCATTACCCAGAGGGCGCGTGTAGCTTGATAGTAAGCCACGGACGCGGAGTAACAATGCCCCCGAAACGCTCTACGATCCTATTAGGACCGGGACCTACTGTTTAAAGTGGATTCCGAACCACTACAAACACCCATGGCCCCGCCGGGATTCGAACTCGATACCTGTGGTACCGAGTGCCAGAGAGCTAGCCACTCGGCCATCAGGCCCCTAAACTCAAAATATTCAACAAGGAATTAAATATTCATCAACACCGGCTAATCTTTACTTAGAAACTTTTTTAATTCACAAGTATATTAGTTGCATGGATGATCTAATTGTTTTCAACTATCCAAATTTCCAATAAATCAAGCCAATTATCCAATAAAACTTACGTTAAAAAAGACCAATACAAGTAACTTTCAAGGTGATTTTTCTCGAAATCAACATTAAAGAGAAAGAGAGAGATAATTGAAGGAAAAGTTGGGAAATTTAAATTTACTTTTTCCATAATCAAATAACTCAATTTTTAGCAGTGTTTACTCACTATGTCCTAAGAGACAATTCTTAAATGAAACTGATGAGAGAATTAGGACATCATTTTTAAATACCTAAAGCATAAAGTATCCAACTCACCCACAACGCTTAAGAGCAAGTTGTCCAAGAAAATAGAAAAGTAAACTACAAAAAGGACAAGTTTCCCTGATTGCATCATGTTCCATAATGGTTCACAATAAAGCATCTTCAATCTTCTTGAATTGAAAATTTATTTATACCTGAAATGAAATTTAATTTAGCAATCACAAACCAATTTTTTTATACATACATAAAATTTTACAAATGACTAACTGCATTTTATTTAAAAACCATTATTAATTCCTTAAGAAAAATATGCTATTTGAGTAAAGCATCTTAAATGCTTATTAGTAATCTTCTATTTCTTCTTCATTGGCGCAACAGCCCTATGGTGGGTCAAGGCCGTCTGACTACTGGCAGATTTCTAGGCAGGAGATGTTTTCTTTTTACAGGGTGGGGTTGTCAGCCCTGCGGTTTAAGTGGCCTACGGTTTAAAGTGGATTCCAAACCCTTATCAGTAAAATTTTATAAAAACAAAGTAACATTTTTCAAATGATATGAAAGAGCATGTAATTTATATTTATAATACATATTCTTCAATGGCGCAATAGCCCCATGGTAGATAAAGGCCGTATACCTACGGGCAGGCAACCTTTTAATAAATTAATTTAAATTAATAAATAAATTTAGTTTAGTTTTTTTTTTAATTTAATGATAATTAATGAATAAGTAATAATTAATTTAATTTAATTAATTACTTAATACAAACCGTTAAATACTGAAAGAAAATTGTACATTTGCTGTATTATTTATTATATCTTAAACACTCTTATTCAACGATAACTGAAATGAATATCTTTTGATATAAAAATATAGAACATTCAGTATAATTTATATATATATATATATATTATGTGCTTAATATTAATCTTTGTTTTATATACAAAAAATGCAATTAAAATATACAATCTAGTGACAAAAAATGTAAAATTCAAAAATGAGTATCTATACGATAAAATATATACGATCAGTTTATTTTAGTTATTTTAACTAATGGTTAAGATATTGATTACTGTACAAAAAAAAATCTCAATTCATTTATTCCAAAAGTGTTCCATGCGTGTATAAAAAGCAATTAATTGATAAAATGTAAAAAAAAGAAATTCTTTTTTCAAAAATTCTTTTGTTTTATCAAAGATTTTTACTGTTGCATTTGATATTCTAGTTAAACTAGAAACTAATTGGTTTAAATCATGAATATCTTAGTATAACTACATTTTTCTGCTTTACTGCATTATTTTATTAATTAGAAAGAAAAACAGGAAATTAATTACTGAAGAAACACAGTTACGTTAACAAAAAAGTTACTTTTCCTAACACACTCACAAAAATAAACATTTTCAGGAAAAATAACTTTTGATATATCTTAAAAGAAAGATTAATTGGTGTTATTTTTTAAATTTCTATACGTTAAATATTAGTATAAATCTTCATAATATAAATTTATTAAGTTTTTGAAATAACATTTCTTCATTCATATTTTTCTCCTGATGGAATCTTATTAATCCCTGTTTTAATAGGTTTTTGTTAATCCTTTTACTTAATATTAATATTTGTATAAAAATTGTGCAAACATTAATATTAAGTTCCAGGATTAGTGTTTGTTTGTGCTTAATATTAATCCTTGTTTTACATCTAAAAAATGCAATTAAAAAAATACAATCTGGTGATAAAAACAGTGAAATTCAAAAATACAATCTAGTAGTAACAAAAGTGAAATTCAAAAATATAATCTAGTGATAAAAAAAAAGTGAAATTCAAAAATGCAATCTAGTGATAAAAGAAAGGGAAATTCAAAAATACAATCTAGTGATAAAAAAGTGAAATTCAAAAAAAAATCTATAAAATAAAAAAAGGCAAATTGTATACAATACGAATACAAATATAATATAAGTATATAATAACATATATAATATAATATACATCTATAATATAAAAACGAATACAAATTCATTAAAAAAGGCTTTTGTTATCAATATACATGTATCAATGGTTGGATTTTGTTTTCTACTTACTTACTTAAGACAGCATCTTTAAGAAAACATGATTTTATATATCATTTCCTTTTTCTTACGCTACTAAATTATTTTGAAAACTTTCATATAAGAAATGCAATTAAATTAATGCAATTATTTAAGAAATGCAAAATGAAAGAAAAAATAAAATCTAGTGATGAAAAAAGTGACATTTTAAATATATAAGTGTAATTTAAAATTTTGAATTTCACTTTTTATTTTTAAGTGTATCGTTAAATACATTCTATAAAATAAAAAATGCAAATTTCATAGAATGTGAATATAAATTCATTAAAAAGGGGCCTTTTGTTATCAGTATACATGCATCAAAAGATGGATCCGTTTATTTATTCTTTTACTTACTTGCTTAAGGCAGTATCTTTAAGAAAACATGATTTTTTTATGTCATTTTTTCTTACATTATTAAATTATCTTGGAAACTTTCAGAAACATATAAACAGTAAAAGCACATCATCTTTCAAAAATTTCTGGTGGAAAAATATTCGTATTATAAAAATAAAAGCATATAAAAATAAAACTCGAAAACATTTTAAAATGAACATCCTTTTCATCATGTTGTTTACCCAAAAACAAGACGTGCCGGACTTACCAGATGGTGGACTTACTTGAGTAGTGGAGTTTTAGTTGTGGAGTACAGCATGAAAAGATTGTGTTCACTCAACTATTTCGCTGTGGCATATGAGGTGGAGCACTCCAACTGGACGCCTACTTGTAATCGGATTACATCCAAACTCATCTTCAATTGGTCCACTTCGGAGGGGATTTCAAGACTCCTTAAGATCAAGACCTAAAAACAATATGTAACTAAGTGTATATAGTCCGTTAAGGGGTGAAGCAATCATAAAATTAAGTATCTCCAGTTTTCGCAACAGAAAAACTCTAAATTTTCTCAAAGGTCTGAAATCTCTCTTGAATGTGAAATTAAGAGAATTTTTTTTTTTAATTTATGGAAGTTTGTGGAAAATCATTGAATTTTCAAATAATATCTCGTTTTTTTTCTAACTATTTTTAAGTTTTAATTAGAAAGAAGAGATAATGTCTTTTTATATCTAATGGAAAATTGTTAACTATTGTTAACTTTAATGGAAAATTGTTAAAAATTGTTGATTAATTGCTAACTTTAATGGAAAATTGTTAACAATTGTTGATTAATTGCTAACTTTAATGGAAAATTGTTAACAATTGTTAACTAATTGTTAACTCATATTGTTAAAAATTGTTAACAATTGTTGATTAATTGCTAACTTTAATGGAAAATTGTTAACAATTGTTGATTAATTGCTAACTTTAATGGAAAATTGTTAACAATTATTAACTAATTGTTAACTCATATTGTTAACAATTGTTAACTAATTGTTAACTTCAATGGAAAAGTGTTAAATATCCGATTGGAAGAATCAGGTCTAAAACAAATAGAGATTAAAATAAAGGGATCTGAGAATGACTGAACACATCACAAAAATTTATAAAAACATGAAGACATAAAAATAAAATATCTTTATTAATTACAGTACAAAAAATATAATTTGAATTTCAGATCCCTTGATTGCTCGTATGTAATATGTTCAAAATGATATTCGATTTCATGCCATACAATGGCAAACATCTGATAAATTATGGATTTAACATCGATTTTGACACTCTGCCTCGGTTCCTACAAATTATTACAAGACGTTGATGGACACAATCTTGCACGTAACTCCACATGAAAAATTCCAATGAATCTTAAGAGTACCCACTTAAAATTCCATAAATTCTCAGATAGCTGCCAATATATGGACTGAAATCGAGTATGAGACTAACCACTAGCAACCAAGTGATTTCACGTTTATATTTATTAATTTTTGTAGTAACACTAGAAACACCACAAAGAAGAAAGAATCAAAGAATTTCAAAGTGTATTCAAATTAGCAACGTCGTTGTATTTCCATCCCTTTTGATTCTATTTTACATAATTTTGTAATGTATCCTATAATTCTCCTATTCTCTCTATAATTGTAAAATAGCCAACGGCCGTACCATGCTGAATATACCGGTTCTCGTTAGATCACCGAAGTTAAGCTTCATTGGGCGCGGTCAGTACTTGGGTGAGTGACCACCTGGGAACACTGCGTGCCGTTGGCAAATTTGGGACCTGAATGGCCGAGTGTCTAGCGCTCTGGCGCTCGGTGCCACAGGTTTCGGGTTCGAATCCCGGCGGTGCCATGGATGTTTGTAGTGGTTCGGAATCCACTTTAAGCCGTAGGTCCCGGTCTTCTATGACTGTAAGAGCGTCACGGAGCAAAAGTCAGGCTTCTACCTACGGGTGCTCCATCACAACAGAAGCTGCTTCCTTCCCCTTCAATCATGAGTCCATATGGGCTTGTGGGCTTGGCCAGCCAAGTGGGATAAGAAACAACAACAACAACATAATTGTAAAATAATGCAAGGTTCTTATTATGATTCATAATTAATGAATCAAATACCTGAATAGTATGATAGTTGATCATTTAAATGAAAATTTAAAATATACTTTTGAAAACAAGTAGAAAAACGTCTAAAACGACAAAAAAAACTAATTAAAAAAAGCCAAGAAGGAATGAATATTAGGCATCCAAACATTTCATTAAATTATTTAAGATCTAGGTATTCAATTCAAAAGCCATAAATCTTAAGATATGAGGATAATCTATAATAAAATATAATATACAGAGTATTGTAATATCACATAGTTAATAACAGTACAGTTAATAATAATATTAGTTAATATCTCTCTAAGGCTGAATTTTCCAGTCAATGTGACAACATTCCAAATCAATAAATTGGTAGTAATATCTAAAAATTCAACACGAAAGAATAATTAATAGAATTCTTATAGGTTGAGTGTCCTATGTATCATATAATTTTATTAATAATGTTTAGCATTTGACAATTGTAAAGTTTAAAATCTTATTTAGCGGTAGAGGGGTAGCTTCTAGAGTTTATATTTCTTGAAATAAAGTGAAATGCAACTCCATTAATTTCGTATTCACTCAAACAATGAAAACTCAACAAAAAGTATAAAATTTTCAAAGCAAATTAACTTTTAAATTTCTTTTTTTTTTTTTTTTTTCATGTTTATGAGAAATCATTTAAGCATAATAAAAGCATTTTCATTTTTGTTTAAAAAAATTAATTAAATAGCATCGAATCCTTAGTCGAACAGTTTCAAAAACAAAGATGAGAATGAAATAACCTTCTATTGGATTGCTTCTTCATCAATAAAAAGAAGTAAGATGAACTCATGCTAACGTGAAGTCCAGAAAATCTTCCTTGGCAAGGAAGAACTATATGTAGTGTACTTGGCTGTAGATGAAGTTTTTTTTTAATGCAGCTGGCAATACAGAGACAATTAATTTAATGCCATAAGCAAGGGCTGCATCGACGTTACTCATTTAGCTCTACCCAGGGGGCACGTGTAGCTTGAAGATATGCTACGGACTCGAGTAACACTGCCCCCATAACGCTCTACGATCATATTAAACCGGGACCAACGGTTTAAAGTGGATTCCAAACCACTACAAGCATCTATGGTACCGCCGGCAGAACTCGAAGCAGAAACCTGTGGTATCGAGCTCCAGAGCGCTAGCTACTCGACCATTAGATCCCGTAGATGAAGTATTATTAAATTGGACTAGGAAATTAATAGCTCAGTTATATAACTACTGAGTAGTTTACTAAGTTCCAAATTAGTATAAAGATAGAATTTCAATTAATAAAATGTTTTTTGCATGACTTAAATCAATAAAAGGTAAGGAAATAAATGTCACTTATTGACAAACAAGGACAATGAATAATAATTCCTATAACGAACTTTAGTGCCCCACTAAATACCCAGTAGTAGCTAGGAATGGACAAGAATTTTATTCCACTGGTGGTAAGTATTATAAACACTGCTTTGAAAAAGGGAACTGATTCAGTAGCATTAAGGCAATGTGTTTACATAATCTTGGACTGTCTGGTGGGTTTAGTTAAGTTTTGAGGGTTTTCTGGGAATTGTTTAAGAATGTTTTCATATAACAGATAAATATGCAGCACTTAAGCTTCAGACTTTTCTCGGAAGAGGTTAAGCCAATGCTGACTCTAAGACAACAACGTTGAGACACTAACTTGATATTTTTGCAATAATATTTTCAAGAAATAAACTAGTTCATGAATCAAATACTGGTAAAACAAATTCCATCCCACGTATTAAAAATAATGCTATTAATTTATTCCAGTACATAACCTTTTTCAGCAATTATATTATTCTAAAGATTTAAGAATATAAATTTTCCCCATCAGTTTAAATATTTTATTTATTAAACTATTCCTAGAACAGAAAATGAGTATTTTTGTTTTTATTGATTACCAAGATGGCTTAAGGTTTATTTATTTTATTTCACTTTCTACAATAGCATAATAACAAAGTATCTTTAATTTTGTTATTATAATTCTGACAAGTTTAGAAAAGTTTATGGAATAGCTATATTGGGCTGCTAAAACATCCTACATTAAATAAATGGAGAAATAGGATTAAACAACTGAAAAAGAAAAGGGGATGTTCTATTTTTACAATGTAGGGTTTTCATTCCCTGCGCCCAATACTCAACAGTCATATTAGACCGGGAACTACGGTTTAAAGTGGATTCCGAACCACTACAAACATCCATGGCACAGCCGGGACTCGAACTCTATGGTACTACACACCAGAGCTCTAGTCACTTGCCCATCAGGCCCCAGATGATAATTTGCATTTAATTATTATTATGTAAAGTTTGTTATTTCTAAAACAAAATCGATCAGCTCTTATATCAAAATTTTGAAAGATCTATTATTGGCAATATGTAAAAATTTATGAGTATTTGATTATCTTAAAAATCACTATCTTGTTAGAAATTTTACTAATTTTATATGTGTCACTCACATAACTGCTAAAACACCCTACATTAAATAAATGGTGAAATATCATTAAAAAGCTGAGAAAAAAATCAATAAAAAATATCATAATTTTATTTTATTTCCGGGATAAAAAAAGATTTATTTATTCAGCTATTTAGACTGTATTAAATTGTGAGTGGGGAATTATAGCAAGATCATAAATAATCTTACATAAAAACTGAAAAAGTCAGTTTACCAAATGATAATATGCATTTAATTATTATGAAGTAAAATAAGTTTTAACATTCTTTTTCAACTAATTTTGCTATTTCTAAACCGAAATCAATCAGCTCTTACATCACAATTTTGAAAGATCTGTTATTGACAATATGTAAAAATTCATGAGTATTTGATGATCTTAAAAATCAAAATATTGTTAAAAATTTTACTAATTTTGTATATGTCACTCTCAGAAACTGTGTAACTGTTTGCTGGCAAACTGCTATATAAAATTTGGCTGAAATAAAAAAAAAATCTAAATTTTTTACTCATCCTTTTATTTAAATTCAGGATATAGTATCACTACTTGGTATACATAATTGAGTGGGTGATTATTAATAAATTGGAATGATATTCTCTTTTCCAAATAAACCTTCAACCCAGACACTTTTAAGCCATAAGGCTATAAATAGTCCTTAAAGACTCTGGCTATTAAAAGTCTAGAAGATTAACAATGGACAACCACGAACAGCTACCAAACAAATAACAGAATCAAATGATTGTATAAAAATTATCTCAAATGATGGAACAACATTTAGGCAAATGGGCTACCTTTTAAGCTCCTAATGAAATATTAGTTCAAATTTTAAATTTCTTTTGTGAAGTATAGCATAATCGAAATCTATTGGGCTTTTTCACACACAATGTCTTATAGATATGGCCGGTAATTCCTGGCATCAATAAATATCAGAATATGTTCCTGCATGTTATATCAAAAAATTTAATTCAAATTTTAAAATAAAAATGGAAAAAGATTCCAAGAAAAATGCTGTTCAACATTTAGTGCGATTCTAACTAATCATAGGTCCCGGTCTGTTAAGCCCTCGGGAGACAGAAGATGACCGTAGAGCGACAAACCAAACCAAACTAATCATTACGTTACCATTGTTGGCATTACCCAACTAATCATTGCGTTTTTCTAAGCAATTAGGTCTTAATATTTATGTAAAATTGTGTCGTATATCTCATTCTTATTATATTAATTCTTAAAATTTAAACGATGTCTTTTATTTTTGATTGATTATGGCCATAAGTAACAATTGATGCTATGGGAGTCAGGGAGGGAAAGGGAGAATATCGAGCAGTGAGCAATTCTGCGCACCTCTATTTTGGGTGGTTAACAGTATAGGAGATAGCTTTGGACTACCAGCCTATAGCATGAAAGGAATATAAGTTGAATTAAATCTCTCCACCATTTAGTTTCTCGTCACTGTTAGAACATTCTGACCGGAAAGGAATCAGTTCTTTCCTTAAAATTCCAGCCCTTCGATTTTTAAGATAACCTCCTTTTGTAAGCATCAATAAAATTTTCCATCAGTAAATATTATCAGACCCTGTGTTTTCATTATAATAGACCATTTTCAATCTATATAATATCTTCTGCATGGATTAATCCAGTTCGAGGTAATTGCTATGGGGTTATATCGCACCGTGGCAACTGGTGTGTGATATAACCCCATAGCAATAACTATATACCCCCATAGTATTACCCTGTACCAAAATTCGTTTACCTAATGGGTATTTTGAACATTTAACTAATGCCTCAAAATTATACAAGATGTACTCATTAGGGGTCTTGGAATTCATATACTTGCGAATAACATTTTAAAAATGAAGATTTGGGTAAATTTTAAACATTATTTAATACCAATATGGCCTACAGGGATAAAGGTTTATTATCTAACTGAGGAACTCGTAACCAGTGCAACAGCCCTATTCCTGATTTTGGAATGGAACCAATAAAAGCACTTGCCACTATGAGAACAACTAAAAAAGAAAACATTTTCAGTCAAAGAGACAGCCCCTCTGCTCGAATCCTTATCGGCCGAGACCATGAGGTAACGTGCATTTGTTAATCGTCCAAAGTCAATACGTGTTCCGACTGCTCAGTATCAACATGTGGTGGTCCTTACCACGGCAATAACCCTTTCTAATGGGAGGTTTGGTAACAAATTTAAACGTAAAGCATTAAAAGTAGTAATCCCAATCAAATGTAATCCCAATCAAATGTTCTAAAATAAAAAGAAAATTAAAAACTCAACTTATTGCTTTATGAATCAAATAATTGAGGGAATATATTATAGATTACAAATTTTTTTTGAAAATAAAATTCTTATTTAAGAAATCAAATGTTCTTGAAGAATTACCTTGAAGTTCTTGAAAATTAAAAACATGGCAACTTATAATACATTGTATTTATGTGATTAAAATAAAATATCATTTATGTGTTAACCACTGATTTTTTTTATAATTTCAAATTCAAACTTATTTAAGAATTATATTATATATGATGTTCTGAAGGAAAATTAGAAGAATTAAAATACTTGTATATTTTAAAATAAAATAACATTTAATCAAATAATTGAAGGAATATATTATATATTACTTTAATAATAATGTTATTCTATAAATGAAATAAAAAGGGAAGGAAAATTAAAAACACGACAAGTTAAAATACATTGTATTTATGTGATTAAAATAAAATATCATTTATGTGTTAACGACTGAATTTTTTTATAATTTAAAATTCAATCTTATTTAAGAAATCAAATATTCTTGAAAAATTACTCAATCAAATAAATAATTGAGGGAATATATTATATATTACTTTTTGTAATAAATAAAATAAACAGCAAAGTAAAATGAGGATTGTTTATTCTGTTTTTGCACTGAATAAAAAAAATTTCCCCAAAATATGTTTTTTTGAAACAAAAATTAAAAATATACATTATATAACCTTAATCTACTGAAATCTAGAATAAAGTGCTTTAAATTAAATGAGATCAAATCATTTTTTCCATTTAAATCACTTGGAAATTTAACATGGTTCTTTTATAATTTTTAATAATATTTTTTAAACAATAATCTAGTGCTAGGCTAATACACTAATTGCTTATAAATATTCAGACTTCAAATTGATATGAAGTAAGAATAATAAATAATTCTTCATGGAATTTTATCGAAATTTCTCCCTAAAAGCAACAAAAGAAAATATATATATGTCTACATCATTATTTATTCAACATTTTGCTTTTTACGACTTTCTCGACATGAATTGAAGCACTATATCGTCTTTTTAACCAAATAGATAAAAAAGTAAATACTGCATCAAATATATTATGAATGATAAATGATTTTTTAACTCGTAATATTTATACCAGTAAAACTTTTATCATTCGATTATCTGATGAAATATTTCTTAACTACATACACTTCTACTCAAAATATCAACTAACGTAAATAAGAAATCTAGCAAAATTCGGACATCCAAGAGATGGTACAGTATTATATACTCAGGGATGGAGGGAAAGGGGCAGCTTCTGTTTTAAATACAATAATTTGTAATAAATTCAATTTTAACAAATATGAAAAGAAGCAGAAAAAATATTCTCATAATGTAGAACAATCTGTATCTTTATATTATAGGATAATCAAAAAGCAGATAAAAACAGTATTATAGAAAAGTTTTAAGTATGACCATGAAGGAACTTTACTATTTGATGAAACACGGAAAATTCCCACCAGATAATCCGACTAACAAGGCAAGATGCTGAACACCACCATCATAAAAAAAACTACTATCTAACTATTTTATAATTAAAAATATTTTATGTAATTTTGCCAACACTATCTAGCGATTTATTTCTCACCCAGCCAACGATTTAATCATTTCTGTTTTATTTCTTTTCCAAACTCTCTACCCAGTGTATGTAACTTCCTTATTGTGCTCTTTTAGTTACTCGTTCAATTTATTTAATTCTCTCCCAAGTATTTTAATTACTTTCCTCACTTATTATTAAAATAATAATAATAATAATAAAAAACCTCACTCTATTAAACTTTTTGTTTAGTATTTGGGCAAGATTCCTTTTAGTCTTTACAGCTTTCTTTCCCCAGCAATGCTCTTTCCTCTTTCCAATGGACAATCCATGATAGAAGCTAACGGCTGTTGCGCAGCCATGGAGCTTCACCAAAACTCAAATCATATGTAATTTTGCATTAAAATGTTTAATAATATTAATAATATTTTAATGATATTTTAATAATATTAATAATTTTTTAATTATATCTGATATATAAAGTTAATGATATTTTAAATCTATAAATAAAAAAATTGCCACGTTTTAAATACAAAAATTTGTAATAAATTTAATTTTAACAAATATCAAAGGAAGCATAAAAAATATTGCCATATTGTAGAACAATCTGTCTTTATATTATAGGGTAACTTAAAACCAGTACTTTAGAAACGCTTAAGTATGACCCTGAAGGAACTTTACTATTTTTTAAAACATGAATTCCTTTGGCCATAAAATTCGATCAAATGCCAAAAAGTTGTCTCGAAAATCATGTATAGTAGTTAGCAAGGACAAAAAGTAAAATAAATTATTCTAACTATGAAATATCCTTTGTTTTTCGTTCTGAATTGGGCGACTTCTGAACGTGCAAGAAATTAATAAATCAAAGTTAACCAAAAAGATTGCGTCTTCAGGTTCGACAGGAAATCTAAATGACATTCAAACAATCCTGTATGTCTAGTATAACATAAATATACGTATCACAAAAACCGAAAATGTGTAGTAAGAAAATTTATTAGGATGACCCAATTGAAGTAACAGCCTTGCGATCTCTGAAGGCCACGTATTTGCCTTGAAGGTAGACTCAGACCCACATGCCAAATATTGTTACTTTTTCAAAATTCTGATGCTTCGCTACTTTTAATTGCTGTATAAAATTAAGTCAGGTGGTTAATTAACAGTGTAACAAAACTAACTGCTTCATATGATTTAATATGCCTTTAAATTCAGTTATCCTAAGTATTAACTTGCTCTTAATAAAGAGTTTTGGAATTCCATAGGCCTTTAAAAGGTTGTATTATGGGAAACATCTTGATTATGTAAATAATAAATTTAAAAATTAGGAGTTAGTAATAGATAAATGAATAAACAGACGTAAGCAGTCCAATTGTTGATATTTTGTTTTCTGTTACAGGAGGCCAGATGGTTGATTGACTGGCGCTCTGGCCGTTGGTACCAGAGACTCGAATCCTAGCTATGGCATTGAGTCTTGTTAGTGGTTCGGAATCCACTTTAAACAGTAGGTTCTGGTCTAATATGATTGTTGGGCGTAGGGAGGACAACCATACCCCGTAAAAAGAAAACATCTCATGTCTCGGAATTTTCCAGTAAGCGGACTGGACCCTACCATGGGGCTGTTGCGCCATTAAAGAAGATGTATCATAAATATAAATTAAAAGCTCTTTCATATCATTGGTCAAATGTTACTTTGTTTGTTTATATAAAATATTACTGATAAGCATTTAAGATGCTTTAATCTAATAGCACATTTTTCTTAAAGGAATTAATAAGGGTTTTTAAATAAAATGTTGGTAGTCCTTTGTAAAATGTTATGTATGCATAAAAAAATTATTTTGTAATTGTTGTTGAAAATTGCTTTGTAATTGATCCTATTCCTCAGAAAAAAATAGACTATCTTTGCCTTCATATTATTGCAAACACTCTTATTACTTTGGAACCTCCACTTATTTGTCGAATATCATTAAATACATTTCTCGAGATATATTGGATGAAATATTTATTGGGAAAAAAATATTTTATGTCTGGGAAAAACTTTATCTCAAATACTGTTACACTTAATCTCAAAAGTTTTAGATTATACTAAACGCTTTCACCACATTTTAAATTTGTTTTTAAAGTATGAATAATTATAAATTTTTGCTCTTACTTCCTGTTGTGAAACTATCTTTCTGGTATTTTCTGTCTAAAACATTCATATATTTTTATACTAATTTTAATGTTTTTATTTCTTTAATATTATCCTTCTTATCCTTTTCTATTATTCTTTTTATTTCTTTACAATTATTATTATAAAACAAGTAATAACAAAATTTTTTAAGTCAATTCCTACTTTTTTTCCCTATATTGCATAAAGTGCTTTATAAATAAAGTTACTTCTGGCGTTATATATTGGTTGATATATGCAACTTAAATGAAAAAATAATTAATAAATTAAATTTAATTACTGAATTAAAATTTGAAAAAACTGTATTAACATCAAATGTCATCTACTTCAAGTTCAAAAAAATGTATTTGAACTTGCGTGGATGAATAAAAAGTATTTTATTAACGATTGAAAATTTGAACAAGATATATATAGGGAGAGTGTGAGCTAATAGCAGGAATTGAAGAAAGAAAGATATAAACTATCCTTCTGTCTGTAATCCATGATGACAAAATTGCTCTTCTATTAGTTACAATAAAAACTCGAAAGATTAATGACATATTTTTATCCTGATTCTTCACACAGAAGAAAAAAATAAAATCCAAACCCCACCACAAGGCCATTCATTCGAATTTCTAAATCTATTATAGATCAATTTTTCATATCATTGTAATAACATTTTACCATCATTGTAACACCATTATTATTTTTCCACCGGCCTGATGGCCAATTCAGCTGTAGTTAGTGGCCTGATGGCCAATTCAGCTATAGTTAGTGGCCTGATGGCCAATTCAGCTAGCGCTCTTGCCTTTGGTGCTTCAGGTTCGATTCCTGCTGGTAACATGGATGTTTGTTAGTGTTTCGGAATCCACGTTAAACGGTAGATGCAGGTCTAATTAGCCTAAAGTTTGTAAAAAAATGGTCGTAGAGCTACAAACCAAACTAAACCTGGGATTATTTTTAGAAGGACCTGCAATTGCGTATCATATGGTAGAAAACCCGGAAAACTCCCACTAGTCTGACTAACGAGGCAAGAGGCTGAACATCCCAAACGCCATCGAGTCTCTTCACTTTTTTTTAAACAATGTCAAATACAAAGCTCCTAGTGGATTGAACCTGAGCCCTAATGCTCGCCAGCGGCGCCCGTTGCCATGAGTTGGGCTTCTAACATAACGTATGCAGTCATATATTTAAAGGAAAAAAAATTATATTGCTTACTTGCAAGAAAAGTAGCATTAATCAAAATCTACCAATTTTACAGAATAGGGATAAAATATAATGTCCATATGTGCTATTATTAATAATGTATATAACATAACCTTAATTCAAGAACGGCATTTGTACATTTTACTGCTGTTAAATTAACCCAAATCTTTCAGAGTTTTTTTTTTTTTTTAGTTATGCTAACTATAACAAACAACAACATCGTTATTTTTCCTTTCTTTCTGTTAATAAATCAACGCAAAATTTTTCAATTCGTAAAATAAAATGTATATTTTCATTTTTTTTTTTAGTTGTTTTATCTTTTTTTCTAAGTAATATTTTAGCAAAACTAAATGATGGCAAACAACTGATTTCCTAAAGTGATCAGCATCATTTAATTAACCAGTAATTGCATATTATTTGAATCTTAAATACAGTTAAACAAAAGATATATTATTGGGATGATATGTTATTCATTTGTGGGAAAAAATGAAAAGTGATAATTCTACATTAAAAAAAAAAAAGAGACAATTGCGTAAAGTGAAAGTTCTTTATAATAAAGTTGTTGGTAGACAGACACTACATGTTGTTCAAACTCTGAGATTACTTATACAGCCAAGTTTGTCCAGCAGTTTTCTATACAGATTGTTCAGATAAATCATATATTGTATTTTTCAAAGAAGATAAACTTTAACATTACAATAATATTTTGTAATTATTATCGTACACAATGGATTTCTTACATAGTACTTTGTTAATTTTAAATAATAAGAAATCTTCAATAAATATCTATAAAAATTATGCTAAAGAACAAGCCTTCTTAATAGTATAACATTAAATTCATATCTTTTAAAGACGTATAGATTAAAATATTGTATATTATTTATTAAAAATATGCTTTATATATATTATATGTATTGAAATGTATACAATTAAATACTATATGAATGATTAAATTATTTACAATCTAAATATTTAGATGTAATATTATTAACCTCATATTAAAATCATTTGAATTACATCGTATATTTTTTTTTAAATGCAGTGTTTCGTTCTCGAATACGACGTTCAAAGAAACTTCTAAAATTTATTTTTACTGTCTCAATAATTAAAACTGAATATTATTTTATTAATGAAATAATTTAAATAATAAAAATAAATATACTGAGTTTTAGTTTGTACATATACATTACTGAAATTATTATAAAGTAAATATATCAAATATTTACAATTCAATATTATTCTGAAATTATGTTCTCGAAATAATTAAATACTTTTGTTTAACACCAGTTTATACCATACCATAAAGTATACCACACCAGTAGGTATACCATAGAAAAGAGGAAGAAAACCCTTACGGTGCATGAAATTAATTATAATTTAAATATACAATTTCTTGCTTTGGACATTGAAATTATACATAGTTAAATTATCATTAAAAGACATTTTAAAACCCAATTATCACAAAATTGTAAGAATAACATAATTTCTGAATTTCATAAAACGAGTTTGATAATTTTATTATTTGTAATAGTATTACATTATTATAAATATATATCAGTCAGAAAGAAAAAGCATGAACTAGGTAACATCGACCAAGCATGACCTTCAACTAATACATAACAGAGATTGTTGCGCATGTTAATGAATCGGTTTTGATTAATTATTAACTTATGGTCAATGTCACCATATATTAAATCAGTAGGTTCTCTAATGTTATTAGCTGCTAGACATCTAAAGGCATTTCCTGGTAGAAACAAAATAAAGCTTTTAGATGGGTGTCTCTTCATTGACAATCAATATGTAAGTGATGAGCCTGAAGGAAAGAACCTTGACCCAAATTAGATAATCCATGACAACTGGAATACCTTAAGGTGGATTGGAAGACTAGCTGGTTTGTTCTACTGCGGAAATTAAACAGTATTTTGATGTCACCCTCCCCACAAAAACAGAAGCATCAATACTTTCTCCGAAACATTCTTCATTGATTATTCTGAGCAGCACACCTATCTACATCCATGATCAAAAGCGTGGACCCATTAGTCTTCAGTTAGGAAACAGCTGTTTGTCATGCTCTTTAGACACACCCCATTCTCGTTTGTTGTTTTTTAATGCGTCTCCCCTCCCCCCAACACATCTCTACTCGAATACTGTTATGTCTATCTTATTACTTTCATCTAAAAAAGGATGTACATACGATTTTTTTTTTTTTTTTTTTTTTTTTTACTCAACTATTTTGCTTTGTCACCTGCTTTGAGCAATGTAATTATAAACAGCAAAAAAACTGATAATCGAAGACGCTTCTTTGAAGGATAATTTTCATGTTATTTGAGAAAAAAACATTGGTTATATTGAAACAAAAAAATACATCGGCAAATTCATGAAATGGGTGTTCCCAAAGCTATAGTAATTTAAGAGAATTCTAAAAAAACGGAGTGACCATGAAAATGGTTCTTCTGTTGAGTATATATAAGGGTAAAATTGTCTAACAGAGATCATCAGTTTGATTTCGTGTAAAATCGAATCCAGTTGACCTCATCTTCAAAATGAAATTCGTAAGTACATAAATTGCTTGTAGTTTTTCAAAATTTTTGTAGAACAGAAACATTTCATTCATGGATAAAAAATTAAAAATAACTAGTGAAAATATTTTGTAGAAAATGATAAAGTTATATAAATCCTCATCTTCAGAATGAAATTCGTTAAGTGCATAAATTACTTGTAGTTTTTCAAAAATTTTGTAGAATAGAAACATTTTATTCGTGGTAAAAAGATTAAAAATAACTGGTGAGAATATTTTGTAGAAAATGGTAAATTTATATAAAACCTCGTCCACTGTTAAATAATATTCAAATTCCAAATTGAATTTTAATTAATCAAATATACAACATTCATGATTGGAAAGAGATTCTTTTTAAATGGTAATCCATAAAACATATTTTTTTAATTCCATGCTATTGTTTATGTTTCCTACAATTTATATCAAAAAATAAAATTGATTTTTTGCCATTTCAAATTATTAACTTGGTTTTTTTATTATTTTCGCTTTTAAATTTTAAAATAATGAACCATAAATTATTTTCCAGTGATTAAAAAGTGGGTAACAAATATTATAGTTTTATGTTTTATAAATATTCAGATAACAAATATTCTATTCTACGTAAATTTTCATAATATAAGTATATAGAAAGTATTAACTGAAAATTTAAATTAATAATCCTTACTCAAAACACTTCCATAATGATTGTCCTATTTGTTATACATTAAACCTTTACGCATTTAATAATTCTCAAAAAGTCCTAAAGAATTAGACACACTATTTAATGTATTTATTCATTTAAAATTTAAAATTTTTAATAATTCTGAGATGTAATTAATAAGGTATACTTTTTGTTATCTGAAATATTTAACAATTTTAATATATTTACGATAACCGTTTCTTACTTTATAAGAGATCTCGTTATGAATTGTTCTTCAAAATTTTCTATATTTATATAAATAAAAAGAAACAAATTGGTACTATTGTTTTACTCTATATGGGAAAAAGAAATGAAAAGAAAATAAAATTTATAACTTTCAATATTTAAATAGTTAAAATAATACTGATCTATTGTTTTGAGATTTATTATAATAATAAGATTCATTTGTAAGTATCGATTTGAATTTTCTTATAAAATTCAGTTCATTTAAAGCTACTAAATAAAAACCATAACTATTTTTCTATAATGTTTCGTAAATAATTAGTACCCTAAGTATAACTAAAATGAAAAGTACGTAATGTTTTGACTTGGCAATCATTTGTAAAAAACGTCTTTAAGTAAAAAAACATTTTTCATCTATTATTGTTCGTACATAACTTATCATTCTTAAAATGATCAATGAATATATCTAGAAATCTTGTTGGTTTACTGAATCGGGACTTCTATATTATCAAATTACTATATTAAAAATTATCAAATTATAGACTTGAAATAATGATTTAATAAAAATAGGATTCGAAATTATTTTCTTATACTCTTTAACTCTGGGTCTTGAATTGGTATCAGGAGGTCCATGAGCTCGAATGAATAAAAACACTTTGTTTTATCTCAGCTCTGATTTAATTTGGCTTTAATAAATTCTGAAGGAAATCATCTGCAGAGCTCTTTTGGCTCTCTCACCTGCAGAGGTCCTTTGGCAATAAATCGTTCAATATGTTAGGATTAGTGAATCATTAGTAAAAATTTTCAAGCATCATTAAAATTTAGTGATACACTTTTTCTATGGTATGATAGATATATTTATTCAATTTAAATATTAATCAATTTTTATAACAGATTGGAATAATTTTTTTATGTAATTCGATAATTGGTTAACATTTTGAATTGTAATTTAAAATGCAATATATATATATATATATATAACTTCTTGTATTGTAAAACTTAATAGTTTGCTTGAAGTTTTTGATGGGAAAAAAATCTGTAGTAACGCATTTAAAACTCTCTATCATAAACGTTGTTATATAAAATATAAGCTTTAAATATTTTAACAGTTATAAAGAATATTAATGGTACGTAAAATGAATGAGCAATTTTGTTATAATTTTAACTATTCCTTCTGAAATATAAAATGTCGATTTTATGTATTTATTTCTCTGAAATCAAAATTTTAACTATATTTTAAAGCTATTAAATTTTTCCCAGTTTATTCTGGATATATTTTAGATCCATTTATAAATTACGAATTATCAAAAGTTATGACTTAGTAATGTCTTAAAAAATCTAACTTGATAAGATCTGGACATATTATATTATTTTGCTATTTTTATAAGTTAATCAAGTTTTACTGTATGTGTTCTTCTGTTTCAATGCAGAAAAAGACGAGGGCACTTTACAACAAAAATCCATTCATTTGTTAACAACCTTTTTAATAAATAGCATTTGAATAATGAATGAATGATAGGTCATTTTAATAGTAATTGGTCTGTACAAGAAGAAAATGTAAAAAAAAAAAACAGGAGCCTACATGCTGATTACGAAACGTATTAACAAAGTGCATATCAGTCTAAAATTTTAACCCAAGACAGGAACCGAATCCATATATCTTTCTTCCAAGGAAAACAACACAATTCTGCCAACATTTTAACCTTAAAACAATGGTACGACTTTAAATTCATTCCTGATTATTCATTTCTTAAAAAGAAGCAAAAATTTAAAATGTTCAATGCAGGAAACAAATGGTTTTTATCACGAAACAGCGAAATGCATAATAAAAAAAAATTTAAAGATGTAAAAAGCGATACATTTCCTCGAAAATACAGCTAGCCAAGCCATAAAAAAATATTAAAAAAGCCATACATTTCCTGGAAATTTTTCTATATTTTAATGTTATTAAATTTTTCCCAATTTATTCTGGAGATTTTTTAGATCCATTTATAAATTACGAATTTTCAAAACTTATGACAAAATAATAGGAAAAAAAAAACTAGAAATTTTCCTATTTCAATTTCCTGAAAATTTTTCTTTTGATATTTTGAATAATTTTTCACCATTTCTGCATTTTTACTGAAAATATATTTTCATTTCAGCTCGTACTTTCTCTACTTTTTGCCGTGGCTATGTCCGCCGAAATGGGCATGAACCAGGCAGGTGATTCATATAATTTCCACTATGCAGCTGGAGATGCTGGAGCCCACCAGAGAGCTGAAAGTGGCCACGGCAGCACAGTTTCTGGAAGCTACAGCTACATTGACCCCAACGGAAACCTCAGAAGCGTCAGCTACACTGCAGGCCCTGATGGTTTCAAACCAACTGGAGACATTGGAGTAGACAAGAAAACTGCTGCTGATGCTGCTGCTATTGCTGCTCTGGCTCCCAAAGCTCCTGAAGTTCCAGTTGCACATGGTTTACCATATGTTCCTGTCCATCACTGGGCTCCATTTTACCACGGAGCAGCTTGGCATCATGCTGCTCCCCATTACAACCACTGGGGAGCTTTTTGGTAAACTGGTTAGAATATTTTAATGGACGCCAACAAGGGTTACATCACTTCGTACGCTTTGGTGGCAGTTTTAAGGGTTCAATAGAATAGCTATTGGTAAATCAGATTAATTTCAGAAAAGGTTGCTGTGAATATACTGCTTTGTTGCATGCTTTGCTTATGAAAACTGTCTTAAAAGTTTGTTGATAATACCATTCATCATAACTTTTGTCATAGAATAAAAATTTTGTAAAGTGTTGTAATAAAGCTGTAAATTATACTGCTTATGAGCAAATGTTGATTCTTTTCGGGCTTTTTATCTTAAAATGCACATATATCTAACTAAGGTTTTATAACACTAAAAGACTACCTTACATTTAATCAAATATCACTTACAGCTTGAAAATACTAATATGATACAATTTGGAAAACAATGTTAATTATTGTAAGGATATTAATGAAATGTTGTCTAAACAAGTAATTTGCTTTGCTAGATTTGACTTTTTTTCCCAAATATATTTAAACTACAATGCAATCCAATGGGACAACTTCGAAGAACTAAAACTTTCAGAATTAAAATTTTGATGAAATTTAAATAGGATTAAACTTTTCTAGAATTAATTAATATTTTTAGGATTTACTGAATTTTTGCATTTGAATGTGGGTTTTTGTCATTTAAATTTTTCAAAATTCAAAGCAGTATCCCTTATTAAATCTTAATTTTAGCTAGTTTATAAAGTATATTGCAGTATTCAAGTTCATACAAATCATAGAAGTAAAACTATATTATATACAAAAAAAATTACTTTTAGTAAATTGCAATAATTACAATGTTACTGTATCCAGTGCTGAAAATGAAATATTATTCTTTATTACATTAATTAATATTTAAGAATTCGCATAATTTTATTATATTTCAATACTGCACTTCTCACCTCTAAATAAAAATTATTTAATATTAACTTAGATATTAAATGTATTTATTAATAATAAATTTTAATTTTAAAACATTTAAATGTAATTATTATTCTTAAATGCAATACAAAGATAACATTAAAGCTAAAAACAAGAGTTTTAAATTAAATTAAATACACAATTAGAAAACAAATATAAAACTTCGTTCTCATTGTATTCGTATGAAACATTAAATCATTTTCTCATGTATTCGTACGTAACATTGAAACATTTTCTCACGTATTCGTACAAAACATTGAAACATGCAATTTTGCTATAACTTCCTGAAAATCATTTTGATTTTTTCTTAAATTTTAAGAGCCTTATTCTGAACCATTTTTCTATTGTTTATTGAGTAGCCTAAAGAAAAATTGAATTTATCTTTACCACTACAAACATCCATGGCACCGTCGGACATTCTGTATTAAAGAAAACTACAAAATACCCGTAGGTAGAAGTCTGACTTGGCTCCGTGATGCTCTTTACAGTCAAATGGGACCGGGACCTACGGCTTAAAGTGGATTGGATTCCGAACCACTACAAACATCCATGGCGCCGCCGGGACTCTGTATTAAAGAAAACTATAAAAAATACAACAATAATTTGAAAAAAATAAGGATGTCGGTACATTAAAATGATTACAACATACCGAGTTATACTGTATAAAAAAATTTATTTTATAGAGTTATGAAATACTGATTACAAAAAAGAAAAAATGCCATTAAAAATTTTAAAAAATCATAATTTCATATTATTATGCATTCATTCATATTTTAATATTTCATTTCATCATATTTCATTTTAGTATGCACTCACATATTCATTCGTAGTTACCACTAAATGAATATGTGAATGCATAATAATCGAAGCCAAATGTGTGATATTTTCAAACATAAGATGGAAATTAAATAAATCATTTCGTATACAAAATGCGTAACCTGCTACCACAAAAATGTAGCATAAACTTGATATTATGTTTACGAAGTTATTCTACAAATTAGTAAATATTGATTAGATTTAATTACATTTAATTTATTTTATAGAGTTAGGAAATATTGATAATATGAAAGAAAAAAATGCCATTCAGAATTTAAAAAATCATAATTTCATTAGAACGTTATGTTTATTAAACTCTTAAAATTACATAAAAATATTTAATGAAAACAATTTTTCTTTATATTTTCTAAAAATAAAAATTGCTGTAAGAATTATGGCTTAAGGATTGTATTTCGTAGTTTCCAGTGAATGAAGATGTGAATGTAATCGAAGCCAAATGTGTGATATTTTCAAACATAAGATGGAAATTAAATAAATCCTTCCGTATATAAAATATGTAACACGCTACCACAAAAATGTAGCATAAACTTGATATCACGTTCATGAAGTTATTCTACAAATTAGGAAATATTTTTTTTCTTTCTAATGCAGCTGGCAAACACTTAGACAGTTTGATCTTGGATGCCTTAAGGCAAGCGCTGCACAGACGTTACTCACATTGCATTACGCAGGGGGCGCGTGTAACTTGAAGATAAGCCACGGACGCGGAGTAACAATGCCCCGCAACGCTCTGCGATCCTATGAGACCGGACCTACGGTTTAAAGTGGATTCCGAACACTACAAACATCCATGGCACCGCCGGGACTCTAACCCGAAACCTGTGGTACCGAGCGCCAGAGCGCTAGCCACTCGACCATGCAGGCCCCAAATTAGGAAATATTGATTAAATTGAATTAGATTTGTTTGTTTGTTTGTGACTAATCCTCAGTGTCCTGCAGTGCGGGACGGACAACCCATGAGTAATCTACTCATGTATGGAGGGAAAGGGGGCAGCTTCTGTTGTGATGGAAGCACCCGTAGGTAGAAGTCTGACTTGGCTCCGTGACGCTCTTTACAGTCAAATGAGACCGGGACCTACGGCTTAAAGTGGATTCCGAACCACTACAAACATCCATGGCACCAACGGGACTCGAACCCGAAACCTGTGGCACCGAGCGCTAGACACTCGGCCATTCAGGCGCAGATTTAATTAGATTTAATTTATTTTATAGAGTTAGGACATATTGATTATAGAAGAAACAATGTCATTCAAAATAAAAAAATTATAATTTCATTAGATCATTATGTTTAATAAACTCTAAAATTACATAAAACTATTTAATGCCAAGAATTATAGTTTAAGGGTTGTATTTCATAGTTTCCATTGAATGAGGATGTGAATGTAATTGAAGCCATGAGACATTTTCAAACATAAGATGGAGATTAAATAAATCATTCCGTATACATAATATGGAACACTCTACCACAAAAATGTAGCATAAAGTTGATACTATGTTTACGAAGTTATTCTGCAAATTTAGTAAAATTATTATTGAAACAAGAGACAGTTTAACACTCTCAAAACAAGTTGATGATCTATGGTAAGTTTTTCTTAAGGTTGTTCGTGGAGATTTTAAATTATTAAGATATGCTTGAAAAAAATATTAACTGCATAATTATATAAATTATTTTTTCTTGACTCAATGAAAAATATAATAAATGATAAATTCTAGAATAAAAGAATGAATTTTAATGAAATTCAAATGGGCAATAATGTGTGGAATTTACAATAATACCTATTTATTTTAAAGGACTTTTTTTTCAAATATATTTAAACTATAGTGAGCGAAATAATTCCAATAAGACAACAACTAAAACTTTCAGAATTAAAATTCTGATGAAATTTAAATAGGATCAGACTTTTTTTCTTCTTCATTGGCGCAACAGCCCCATGGTGGGCTAAGGTCATCCGCCTACTGGTAGATAATAGACTTTCTAGAATGAATTAATATTTTTAGGATTTACTGAATTCTTACATTTGAATGCGGTTTTCTGTCATTCAAATTTTTCAAAATTCTAAACAGTATTCCTTATTAAAGCTAGTTTATAAAATATATTGCAGAGTACAAGTTCATACAAATCACAGCAGTATATACAAAAAAACAGAAATTAATATATACATACAAATATTATATACAAAAAAAATTACTTTTAGTAAATTGCAATAAATACAATTTTACTGTACCCAGTGCTGAAAATGAAATATTATTCTTTATTACATTTAATTTCATTACTTTAATTAATATTTAAGGATTTGGATAATTTTATTATATTTCAAGATTGCACTTCTCGCATCTAGATAAAATTTATTTAATGTTAACTTAGATATTAAATGCATTTATTAATAATAAATTCTAAATGGAGAATACAAAAAATAAACTTAAAGCTGAAAAGAAATAATAAGAAATTAAATTAAATACACAATTAAAAAAGAATAATAAAACTACATTTTCTTATTCGTACGAAACATTGAAACATGCAATTTTTGCTATAACATTATCAAAGAACTGAAATTGCAAGATTTCCTGATGACTGAATACTTAAACAAATTTTTTTGCTTAAATACTAAAAGAATTCAAAACTATCCGTCTTCGAATTTATTACTTAGAATGTTAGCTATAACAAAAAAAAAAAAATAATAATAATAAGATATGAATTTTTGTTCTTGCCACAGATAAATATTATTTAATAATAACTAAACTAAATTAATTGTGAGAATTAAATTATTAAGATCTTTTCTTAACCAATAATGTATTCAAGATTTATCAGAAAGAATGAAAAAGAGAAATTTGTTATATAAACAATAAAAGAATTAAATTAAATATTATATAATTAAATATATGTTTTACTTATATTTTGAAAACTCCATATTCATTACAATTTGTAAATCAGCATTCTTCTTCAAAATCTGATAAAAAAATAAACTGCATCTGTCCTTAAGAAAAAATAATTTACCATCTTGAATCAGAAAATGTAATCTAATATTTCTTATAGCAATAATTCTCAATTTTTTTTCTATATGGATCCGAGTCATTACATGTGATTACTTGGTTTACCTCAAGATCTTTGAGATATTAACAGTATTTAACCTTGAAAAATGGATGGTTTTCATTTAATGTGCTACTATAGTAGAAAAAAAAAAAAATCGCATCTTTTGCAGATTTGGAGAGATAACAAAATAATAATAATAATAATTAAAAGAAGATACCTATATTCAAAAGAAGCATTTTAACAGATAAAGACATAAAGGAAGTTTTCCATTGGATTTATAATGTTGCAACGCATTTTTTTTTTTTTTAACTATGGATTAATTAAAATGAATTTGTAACATCGCAAGCATATACCAAAATACCGAAGGACTGACAAGAATATTAATATTTATTTATGCATAATAATTAATACTTAAAGCAAAGATATACAGACAGCATCCCACCAATGCTCTTTTTCCGGCCCATCGCATCATATGTCTTCTTCTTCAATGGCGCAACAGCCCCATGGTGGGTCAAGGCCGTCTGCCTACTGGTAGATTTCGCGACAGATGTTTTAAGGAGTAGGATTGTTAGCCCTACGCCCAACGTTCTACAGTCTTTTTAAACCTGCCAAACTGTAAAGGGGTAACTCAGCTCTAAGCACAGTGATGTGGTGTGGCGTAATAGAAATAGTCTTATTAAACCTGGGGCCTGAATGGTCGAGTGCCTAGGTCTCTGGCGCTCGGTGCCACAGGTTTCTGGTTTGAGTCCTGGCGGTGCCATGGATGTTTGTAGTGGTTCGGAATTCACTTTGAGCCGTAGATCCCGGTCTCATATGAGTGCAAGAGCGTCACGATGCCCAGTCAGACTTCTCACTCATATTATTCCCAAGCTGAATAGGGCAACTCAGCTCTAGGTACATTGATGTGGTGTGGTGTAGTAGTAGTAGTCTTATTAAACCGGAACCTACGGTTTAAAGTGGATTCCGATCCACTACAAATATCCATGGCACCGCCGGAGCTCGAACCACAACTGTGGCAACGAGCGCTAGTCACTCGGCCGTCAGGCCTCTACACCATATTTCTATTTCACATAAAAAAAGATAAATAGTAATTTTTCTTTTTTCGAAATATTTTTAATTTTTTGAAAGATTAAAACAAAACTAACTTTAATCCAATAAAAAAAAATAAACGTTTAACTATTATGGGACGCTTCCACCAGATTCGAACATGAGCTGCACTCTTTATAATATTTAAATAACTATAGTCTAATACTGAATGCTGTTGCGTTAGTCACGATATATTCTTTATAATGGTGCTATAAAACCTATACTTTAATAACGCCCCTCTGTGTATTAAATCTTCAAACTGTCCCAAAGCATATTATATACATTTCATAAAAAATATCCCGTTTTTAATAACTCATCATTTTGAAGAAATTGTGATTTTGTAAGTACATAAATACATAGTAAAATAAAATGAGAAGCCACCAAATGAAATATCCTTTATACTTAGGAAAATTAAAAATTTTCAAATATTTGGAAAGACAGGTCAATATAGTTTTAGATTTCTGAGTGGGGGAAAAAACACACATTTGCAATTCTAAAACTTGTTAATTTTTCTTTCAATTTGATAATTGATTTTTTTGGCCAAGATTACCCTTCCCTCCTCCCATGTGTTTTTGAGTAATGCATGGAACTGGGTTGTTAAAAATGATATGAAGCCCATCATGACTGATATGATTATGTTAATTAGGCATTTCTTTTCTTGCAATAAATATGTATGATTTTAGAACCATGATTTATTTTATTATTGATCTTGCTAATTAATTTAACAATTCAAATAAAATAGGTTTCATAAAAGATAGCTAGCTAACTTTTAATAGCCTACACAATAAATTTTTAAAAATCATACGAGAACATAATATCGAACACTGCAATGCAGCAGTTACCTATTATTGTACTAATTTAAAAAAAGAATCTGGATCTGATTTTCTAGATATTGTTCATTTATACAATTTGTTGATATGTAAATTGCCACAATTCACCAAAGAGATCGATTATTTTATGTTATGGGTTTTTAACTGATAAAAATGCATGGTTTGGGTTCCAATGAAGCTGTATTAACACTAAAATTTAAAGGCTTGAGATTGAGTGGAAAAAAATCGACACTTCTCTGGTTTTTACCGAAGACAAATTGGAAACTCTAGTCACAAAAATATATGCATGAAATTAATGTATTTATTTTATTAAATTAGCACATAAAAACCTTCTCTAGTTGTATAAATAATCAAAAAAAATTGGCAAAAAGCATAAAATATCTATACTTATATAGCAAATGTTTCAACTAAATTTAGAAGAGACTGACGTCTTTTTTTTCCCCCGCTATACATTTCATTTAAGAAACAGAAGTATTTGAGAGAAATTAATAAGCATATAATACAGCATGAAGCATTCAAAAGCCATGTAAAGTTTCAACTAAAAATGACTGTCAGGCAAAGGAATTCAACTATTTAGGGCAAAATATTAGATAATTGAATATTTCAATTGTAAAATAATAAGAACTCGAATAAGGATAAACAATTAGCAACCTTTTTCAGAATTATGTTCAGTATTAAACACGATAACATAAGAAAAAAATTTAAATCAGCTGGACTGATATACGGTTTACCCATATAATTTAAAATTTAATGTAAGAACAAAATGCATAACAGCAATCCTAAAGTAATCCTCCAAATAAATAAATCATATTCAGGCAATAATTTATGTTCATCAGTAATCATTTAATTGTGAAAAAAAGAAAACATTAAATAAAAAAAACAACAAAATTCCTAATGCTTTAATAAAAAGGCACTTGAAAGAAATTAAGAAATAAAAAATAAATAACTACAATATTCCAAATGATTTTATAATAAAACACATGAAAGAAACCTACTAAAACATGCGTGAAAAATTGAAATAAACCAATAATATCTCGAGAAAAAAATTGCTCACCCACTCTCCCCAAAACAATACCCATATTTTATGGGTAAAACAGAAGGAAAAAATGAATTTTATTACTTTCTGACATAAATCAGATGTTTTTATAATTTCATGATTATTAGTGAACATGATTCATGACTATTAGTTTGCAGCAATCATCTTGATAAGAGGAATACAGATAGATGGACTTAATAAATAACATATATTTACATATTCTTATAATATCTGTTCTTTCTGTACAAATTTAAGTATTACTTGAATTGATTAATAATCAGTTGCAATTTTAAACTAGTCATCTATATTCCTTATCCTAACTACCATTGTTTTTTGTTTTTTTTAATACCTAAAATTTAACTAGCCGAATTTCCATTCAGATTGACATAGCAGTAGTGAATATAAAGTTATAATCATTAAAATTGTTAATATAATTCCAAATATTTTTACTATTTGATAAAGTAATTATACACTTCACACAAAAATTTACAAATAAATACTTTTGCAGCATTATTCATACAAAATTGCTCAAATGTTTCTCTTTGTTGTGTATCCTAATAAATTATATGATTTTTTTCCCACAAATGATTTCTCATCCTTTTATAGTCAAGAGTGAATTAAAATTTTTTCGTATACAGTAAAATGTAAATAAATTTAATAAACATAAAAGAAAATTCACAATGAAAAATTTCAGAAATCCTTTGCATAAAAGATTGAATAATAAATCAACTTTTTAATGTAATGTAATGTAATGACTGTTTATTCTTACTACAAGTATAAAGGATTTTTCTTTATAAAATATAATTTACTCACAATAGGTAATGAGTATTTTTTTAATAAAGAAAAAAAAACCCTATATATTCAAGAGCAAACACAGTAAAATGTGCATTTATATTGGTGATTCAAATTTATTTAGAAAATTTGCCCCTATTCAGAAAAAATACATTTTTTATATTATAATGATAAGTGTGTTTCTCTTCATTCACATTTGACTATGATAGTCTCTCCTTTTTTTTTTTTTTTTTAATCTCAACTATATATTTTTAACAACTTTTGAATATAAAAAGTATATAATCATTAGATAATTTTTTGAGTTTATGAACCTAGAGAAAATAAAATAATGCATTCTAACTTTTATTGTTTTTCAAAAAATAGATATGAAAAATTTATTTAAATTTATAACAAAAAAATTCTAATCTACAGAAGTAAATGAAACTTGAAAGAGTGAAAGAGAAAATTTTAATCTTTATTTAAACTGTGCAAATAATACAATAAAAAATTTTAATATTTGGTTGTAGTCCAATCGACAACTAGTGCAGATTCGTTGTTGCAGCTTTTCACAGAACAAGTCTAAAATGCATTTACTTAAAAATCTTCTTTATCTCTGCATCCTGAATTTCGCGTTCAAAAAATTACAAGTAAAATATGCATGGTAAGCCAATTCTTGATGAATATTGAAAGAATCATAAATAGTATAAAGCATTAGGAACATGTTGAAAAAACACAAAGAATATTCCATAATGTATAACAAATATTTTGTACATTTGCATATTTTTCTATGTCGAAATATGTGTCAAATATTTTGATGTCAGATGTGAGCACATTTACAGCACCTTGCTTCAATATATAAAACAACTTTATATGGTTCATTTATACAAATGGAATTTCATGCTCATTTTGAGCTTTATGCTTATCAGTCATGAGGCACTGATTATGAATACATCTCCCTCTCTATCACAAAGGCAATTTGCAAGTTCTACATTTCCTTTTCCTATTTCTTTACACCTTGATTTGCTTTCTTCCCTTTAATGACAACAGGACGATTTTTAATTGTTCCCTTTTTTCGTTTTGATGTCTGAAAAAGAACCATAAATATTCTCACAAAAACAGAACATGAACATTTATAAAATACAAAATATTGAAATCCACAATTTTAATAAACTAAAAATTAACTCTTGATAAAAAGATATAGAATAAAATTCACCAGACACAAATATGTACTTTTTCTTTAAAGGCAGAACTGAATAATAATTTTAAAAAATTTAGACAACTTTGAACTTAAATATTTTCTGAAAAAATAAAATTAAAGAATATTTCCTCTTTTTTTATAAAAAGATATTCAGCTTATAGGTTTCTTTTAAAATAAAAATACTTTTAAAGAAAGAAATATTAAAGAATATAATTAAAGAAATAATATTAAAGAAATGGGTAAAAAAGTATTATTTTAAAAGTTTATTAAAAAGTATTTATATTTTTTTTATTTTATTTTAAACCTTTTTTTTAATTTAACTACTTATAAAGCTCAGCTTTTAGAAATTTTTTGAAACAGGAATTTTATTTTTAAGATTTGCTATTTACAATATAAATACTAAATATTACTCTATAGGGTTTTAATTTATAATAAAATTAAACTGAATAAAAAAGCAGTATAAATATAGTAATAAACTGTTCTTTTGTCTTCACATTTTAAATTAATTGCTTAAAAACAATTTTCTTGACTTACATCAATACCTATATTTACATTATATGTTAAAATTAATAAAGGAAACGTTTTTGTTCAATATCCTTCAATATTAATTAAATAGAAATAATTCATAGCAATTTATTACTGATTGGCAATTTATTTTCTTTACAATTATAATGACAAAAAAAATTTTAAGTGAAAGCAAAACTTATTAAATAAATTTCATTTAATACATAAATCTAATAATAAATCAAATATTTTCCATCTAAATCAATGTACGCACAGAAAAAATTTATTACTTTATGAAAATAAGATGGAAAATTAAAGAAATAAAGCATAAAATTTCTTAAAAACTAAATTGTTTAATTTTTTTTTAATTAATAAAAAAAATTCTATTAATTTTCTTTTTCCAAGATTTACATAAACTATACAAATATTCAAATGCACAGAACTCCAATATTCTCAAATGAAATAAATCACAAAAACTCAAAATATACTGATTATAAGAAATTTTAGATGTATTTAGAAAATAAGTTATATTTTTCTTCTCCCAGAATTCATTTTTAAGTATTTAGTCACATAAATGGGCACAGCAATGCAAGTTTAAATCAAATCAAGTTCAAAATTCCACTTATATAACTATTAAAAGTACTAAATGTGCATGCCTTATGTGCACTGCCTAGTGGAACAAGGAGCTATGAATCATGTACACTTTTCCTCAGAATTTATATTTTCACTCAAAGTCTTTAGAAAAAAAATCAAACATTTTATTCATTGATAGGCAGTAGTACACCATTATTGTCTAACTACTAATATAAAGTGTCTGTAACAAGAATTAATGCCTGCCACATCACATCTGTGACAAATCCAGGCAAAAATCAGTACATGTCAAAAGCTGCTATAGCTATTCAGCTAACTCACTGGGCGATATCTTATTATAACATCGTTTCTTCGATTGGTGTTATATTCTCTTTGTTAATTTGTTCAGAAAGAATGTGTAGGTAACATGGCACCAAAACTCATTCCCAATGTTATTTGATATATGTTATATTTACATGCTATCAAATTATTGATGAAAATATGTTGGGAAATAATTACGATGCATGATAAAATTAATTTCCATTATTAATAATCTAACTAATTTTTAAGTATCTAAACTCTATATGCCATTTGTGATTAGAACAGCTGTATGTAAAAGGTTCAATCTCAATTAAGGCAAATTCAAGGAAAGAAAGATTTGACTTTTAAAAATATTTCTGAACATATAAAAATACGATACAAATAAAAACATTTTATACAAGTTTGATGGAAGCAAGTACAATATTCACCATTTACTCTACACAAAAACATGTATAGATATCATAAAAAAATTTAGAATTAATGTTATTTTACACGTATTTATTATGACAATTAAAGAAGAATTAATTTCCAGTTTCAATGAAATGAATATATACTGTGATTTTTAATTATGTTATATTTTTATCCAAATAATAAAAGCATTTTAATCCTACATTTCTCAACAATAAATTTTTAGTTATTCCTAAAAAAATACATAAAACATTCAATACTTTTAGAAAACATTCATAAGTTTGAAATAGAAGATACCTTATTTAAGAATGGATGTTAGTTTACAAGCAGAAAATAGTTGATTTACTTACATATAAAGCAGCATTAACTTGATGTTCATTTTAGTATCTTCATAAGAAGCAATTATATCAAAACAAAAGAAAGAATTACTTAAACTACAAAGTTTCCAAATGCAATGAAAAAACAATTTAGCATTATAAAAATTAAATATTTAGGTTATTTTTTTTTATGTACATACTTATGAGAGAAAAAGTAATAACTATCAATGACAGTAAAAGGATATAAGTATGAAAGTAAAACACATAATTTCATACTTCTAAAAACAATTTAAAATAAAACAATCCAACAATACAATAAAAATTTATATATTAGAGATGAAAACAAAGGTTTGGCTTGCTTAATATTATATTACCTTTTTAGAAATATGTACATTAGGGGATTTAACTTTTCTTTGGTTATATAGAACACGTGGCCGGTTACTATCCTTCTTCACATGATAAATTCTCACTAACCAATGTTCTGTTGTATATGCTTCTTCCAAATGTTCCAATTCAAAATTTTTATTCCCTATTTCCATACTCCGAGTTCGATCAAACCCAGCAGGAGTTCGAAAGTCCAACTGAAATTCAAAGTTTTTAAATGGGAAATATTTCAATATCACCTGCATAATTAGCCATTATTAGGCAAGAAATAATTTTAACAAAGTTTAGTTAATATTTTAAAACCTGAATTTAAAGTATTATAAATAGCTTCAATATCTAAAAATAATGCAAAACAAGCATATAATATACATAAGTTTTCAAACTTAAAATGATATATAAATTACAATAAATGGGGTTTTATTTTTTTTAATTACGCTATATAAGCACAATAATATTTTTAAAATTTGTTAGCTTAAAAAAAACATTTCTGGTTTCTTTTTTAGAATATTCTTAAATGGCACAGTACCTTGGAGCCAAAAATATCATTTTAACACACTATTTTCCTTTTATGACTTATCATAAATCATAAGGTTTTACTCCTTTTTAAGTAAAATTTTGGTATGCTTTATAATGAAGTTTAATTTTTAAAAATTTTCATTTTTGTAATGTAATTGTATATTTCTTAAATTGACAAAATAGATACAAATTTTCAAAATAAGTTACACTTCACTTTTCCACAAGATAACTTTTGAAAGAAAATGCACAACTTGAATTTTTATATAGAATAAAAGATAATGTTTATTCTAAAAACCTCAAATTTTAAACATGTATAATATTTGATATTTAAAAAGACTAAAAAAATTGAAATTGTTAAAATTTAATATCTGTCATATTATACATTTAATATATTAAAATGTATAACTTCTTTTAATAAAACTGAAATTCATAGAATATTATAAGTAAATAAGTAGAACATTAATACAAATTTCTGTAACTCTAGTCATAACATTTTTAATAATCTTGTGGGAAAGTGGAAAAATCATATCGAAAGTTTAAAAAGATATGAAATGGTCCAATTTGGCATTTGTTCTTTTTTTGTTACTATAATAATAATAATAATTTGCCCTATTTAAATGAGATCTATTTTAAAATACTAACATTTAAAATTTAAAAAAAAATCTTTTTTTTTTAAATTTATTTTTTGAAGGTGATAAGGTATAGTCTCTTTGAAGGTGTATAACTACTATATTTAGAGAAAAAAGGAAGTGAATTTATTGGCAAATATTTTTTTTTTAAATTCTCCTCTAAGTAATGGCATTCACATAATAATTCAAATTTTTTAGGCATAAAATTGTGGACATAATTCTTCAACAATCTCACCCATTACCAATTAAGATAGATGACTAAATTTTGGTCTATATATTTTATTAAGGGTCTTTTGAATAAAATGTATCATTTGAGAATACATAAATTTATGAAAAATAGTTCAAGTCTGAACTATTAAAAGATGAATTTTTTCTGTAACCTTAAAGACATGTTTTAATTTTAATTAGTAGTATAAGTATTAAGGATGTAAAATGTGTTATTAAGAACAATCCTATTATCTACCCCAAACGAAATGACTAAAAAAAAAACATGACCTTAAAATTTACTACAATTCAAAATCAGGGTTCACAACTAAAGAGGTTTAATACAAGTATTAATCATATTTTTAATATCAAATATTTTTATTGTAATATACTGGGTCATCCAAGCAAAAATGAACAACTCTGCATGCAAATATTTTTCTATTTTTGAGAACATATTATATCCGATTAGGAGTCCAACTTACTTCTGAGAAGTTTTATTAATTAAATGTTCAAAATTAAAAAATTATAACATTTAGAAGATTAACATGCAATAATTTACATAATTTTTATACAAAATATTTTATCATACCTGTAATTCTCCAAAGCGATAATAACTTAATTTGTACATCAAACAGTTCAATAAAGTTGGTGATCCATGCTCATCAACCCTAAACTCGCCTCTACTTGTATAATAATCAGTTTCCTGTAAGAAAATTAATTTTAGCATACCAATACCATTTCATTTCAGTTCAGTAGACAGGGGCAAAAAAAGTTGAACATACTTTAATATCTCTTGGATGTTCTCCTTCTGCTATGCGCACCATCCATAAAAATTTATTGATGTCATCTCCAGAATACCCTATTACACCACCAAAGATTACAAGAACATAGTCAACATCTAAAGTTTTCATTATTTCATAAGCTGCACTTTCATTTGAAGCCATTGCTTTGCCAACCTGAAAATAAAATGAGGATAAAATATAATCAACAGTTTTTTCTGCAAACAAATGAATTCAGTTTGAACAATTAAAGCATCAAATGTGCACGCTTAAAAAGCAGATAAAATGTCTTAGTATGATGATGCATATCCTAGCTCTCAGAATTTATATTTTCACACATTAGCTTCAGAAGTAAGCCAAGCTTTATTAATAATGAAGAGGGGGGGATGAGTATGTCACCAATTATTATCTAATATAAAATTACTGCATCAAAAAATAATTGCCTGCTTCATCACATTTGTGATGAATTGAATCATGAAATCATACATGTTATAACCAATCAGCCATTTACTTTTTCCTCAAAAAATTAACATTGAGAATAAATTTTATATTTTCAAGATATTACATTATCTATACTGTTCATCTATATAAATTCAATGAATTTATAATCAAAAGAAATCTAATATTATATCTACATAAAATTCAATAGGTTCTTTTAACTGTACTGATCCTTCATAAACACAATTGCATTCATAGCAGCAATCAAAACTGCAAATGTAAACTTACGAATGCACATGTCCGCTGATTTACTACTCCATTCAGTTCAATCACAGTTAAAGAAAAATGTCCTTTTATAATGCTATGTGCACATTGAATCACTACTTCATAGCTTTTAAATCTGCATTGTGTGTGAACATAGGGAATTTAATAACATAATATTTTTTATGCAGTTATTCTTATAATTAGATGAACTTTTACTGTTATAAAAAAAACAGACAGGTCTATGCAACTTCAAAAAATCTTCTACCTCTAAAATTATAAATTTCACAAATGTATAATAAATGACATGGAAACTTCAGAAATTATTTTAATCAAATTTTATGCTAGAACAGAAATTTAAAAGCTTTTCAAGCAATCATCATTTTCAAGGATCATGTTGCAGAAAGAGGAGAATCAACAATTCTCATTAGAAATTTTTAATTAGATGGACAGGCTAGCAGCTGTATTTTTCCTTCGTTCATAATTACTGAACCCAAGATGGTCAGCAGAGTATGTAAGATGTTATATTTATGCAAACTATTTATTCACTATTAAATTACTTGAAGTGAAAAGACATTTTTCCCAAGATAGTATAGTCATTTAAGAAATGGCAAAGTAAAAATTTCTTTTTGGAAACAATTTTTAAATTCTTTTGAATTAAATAAATAATATACTTATTTTTGTTTTTAATAAGCTTTATAATTTTCAATTCAAAAATTAAATACAAAAATAACTTCAGTAACTTAATAACTTCAACTAAATTATATCAGATTAAATCTAAAATAAACAAAAACTAAATTTTATTTATACAATTTTTAAAAACTTTACGATCTGTTATAATCTTGAAAATCCACACTGAATTAATATGGAAATTAAATAATTCTGCATGCAATAAAGATTTAAAAATAGACTCACTAAAGCAATGTGACTGTTATTCCATGTATTATTATCCACTAAAGTTGTACGATTTGCCATCCCTGCTATCTGATAGCCATAATCCCACCAAGACATCACTCTTGCATCAGGTGCTGTGTTTTGAGAAAGCCAATAGTATGCTTCACGAAAATCATCCAGAATTAAACGAGACCTTAAGACAAAAATGGGTTTATTTCTATTTATACGTAAAGCACACTGAATATATATCAAAGCAATCAACTTAAGTTCATTAATAAGACTTCAAAGTAAACAATACATACTTGTATTTACTATCATACATTTATTAATTATTATGGTCACTGTAAAAATTAAAAAGATATACAAACCCGTCTGAGCTATAGCTGGCTAACACAATACTAGGACTGGAATATGCATTACTTGTCACCCAAGTACAGTGGACGGCAAACATCATTAGAATCATCACTAATATTAATATCACAATACTACGTATATTAGCTCCTATGCCATGGCTATCTTTTGACTGGTCAGTTTTAATCTTTCGTATTTTTCCAGCCTAGAAGATAAATTAGTAACATCAAATAAAATTTGAAATTAAACATTGAAGGATTAATTTATTCAAATCCTGTAATACTTTACACAGCTAAATTATGCCCGATAAAACAAGTTATTGCAGAACAATATTCGCAAAATAATAAATATTAATATCATGTATTTATAATTTTATATTTTGATAAAATTAGTATTGAAAAAATAATTTTTGAAACTTAAAATTATAAATATAACAAGTTTTTAGAAATTTCTTCACAAATTTTGTCTTTCACTCTTACAAAAAAATAGAGAATTAGTTACCTTATCATATAGGTTTTTATTTCCTTTTTTATCAGTACCATCACTCTCTTCTGAATCACTATCAGAAGGAGTGAATAAAGCTTTTGGACATTCATCATCTTGTAAGTACAACTCCACAATTGAAGAAAATGCTATGGCACTTAAAACACATACAACTGGTGTCAATGTCAACATTAATCGAACCATCACACCAGCAAAATATACAGCAGTAATGGCATAGAGAATAACTAAAAAAATTAAATTGAAATTCAACCAAAATTTAACCAGCATTTTAATATAGTTTTTTTTTTAAGTCAAGCATTTTCTGTCAATAGTTGATAACTAAAAATATTCAGATCAGAACTTAAATTATATATAATAAATCTAACAAGATATATCTAAGTATGTATATGGCAAGAAAGATGCTCAATATATGCCAACAAATGCTAAACAAATATCAAAAACATCTATCAAAGCAATATTTTATTCTGATACATATTTTAAACTCCTACTAATATTAATTTTTAAAATACATATATAAATGCAATGATAAATTCACTATAACTTAAGTACACTGGCGAGAACAATTAAACGAACGACCATAAAAAGTTGCTTTACATTATTTCTATGAAGTAAACTGTAATGAAAGGTGATTGGCCAGTAATTAAATGTCACCATTATGTGTAATTCAATGGGATTCACCTTCGCTACAGAAAAATAGACAAATTTTTGTGCAGGTTCTCTCAGAACATGTAAAAAGGAGTGCACATGGGTGATTTGAAATCAAATTGCAAGGATTGTATGAGTAGTTGGATAAAACTTTTTGCTTGTAACTGTCGAAATATGTCGTCTTTATTAATTTGACAGATTGTGAGAAATGTTGTGCGAAAAGAAGAATAGAAGTAGGACAGACACTGACAGGAGTCTGTAAAGGCTTAACAATAGTCAAAAGCATTGTCCAGAATTTTGAAACAGTTTAAAGGCACTTTGAATATCTATCAGGCATGATAAAGTAAAGATCTTGTGCAAGTTTCATGCTCTTATCTGCTTATTTATTCAAGTTAAGATGATTTTTCAGAGTTGTTCCTTTAATTTTTCTTGCCAGTACAAATATGACATCTTAAGCATTTGTAAGTTATATAAAAAATGCATTAACTACTTTATTTACAAATATTTATTTGTATTTTATTCTGAAGTATACAACATTCACAAATTACTTTACATATATATATATATTCAATATCTTATTTAGCCATAGTCACTATAATTTTAAGGATAAAAAACCTTACAAATATGTTAATCTGCATTTTATTCCAATTATACTTACACAAAAATTCATTTAAAATGAAAATGTGTTTTCAGATATAATCATTTAAAAAATTCCATTTTAATTTCTTACTTAAATGCCTTATTTTTCAAACATGAAAGTAAATGTATAAAATTTTAACTATGTGCATGTAAAGATAATTTTAATTCATGCTTCCCAATCACAAAATTATCAAGCGGCATTTTATAGTTTTCAAAGTGGATTGTTTTCAAAATCATAATTTAGTTCAAAGAAATTTAAAGATATTCAAAGATCAAATTTCACATTTAAAATAATTATTTCAATTAAGCTAAATCTACATACGTATTTTTTCATTAACTTTGTATAAACAAATTTTTGATATACCAAAAAATTTTATTGAGAATTCCAAATCAGAATTCAATATTTACAAAAAGCTTAAATATAACTCAATTTTCAATTAAAAAAATTTAAAAATCAATAGTTGTTAAACAGTGAAATGAATTAAGTGGAAACACAATTTTTAACTGTTTTTAAATTTATTTCCACCTAAAAAAAATCTTTGTATTTTAAAAAGTATGATTGTAAAAATAAAAAAGTATGATTTTATAAAAATTCTGAAGCATCTAAAAATTATCATTAATTTCTAGAATTATGCTTTTTTATTTTCAAACATGCACTTTGAGTTAATTTATACTCACTTTTATTTAACTATTTTTTATATCTCAATTCACATAAAGATTTAGGCATACAAGAAAATCAGTTAATTTCAAGAATATTAAAAAAACAACTTACTAAACACCCGCTCATCATTTACATTTTGAATGCAATACCATAAACCCACTGGAAATGTAGCTACCAAAACATGTAAATCAAAGAAGAAAGAAAACCAGGTGGTAGGCTGATGTTCAGAAACAGATGCAATGATAGGAATGTGAACTTTTGCATATCCAGTGTCCCAAAGTGAATAAAATCTACCACTCCAAGGAGCAATGTAACCTTAAAAAATTACCAATTTTTATTATGTGCTAATAAATCAAAAAAAGAAATAAAGTGATTAATTGCACTTAAATAAAAAATAAAATTTTTACTTCTTGAATTTTAAAAAGCTTAAAAATGCTTGCCATACTATCATGAGAAGTGAAAACTAAATGTTTAGTTGTGGCAAGAAAAATTGGACAAAAATAATGTTTTTATTTCAACATTTTATTTTATTTATAACCCCAATAATCAACCAAATATTTGTAAAGGTTTACTATAACTTGGCAATAGGCGGATTCTCATCTGGAAAGAATCTGGTACACAGAATATTCCCACATTTGTGCACAAAAGCGTTCGATTTGGCAGAAGCAGAATGATGGTTTGGGCTAGCATTTCTATCAATTGCTACATTGACCTGCACATTATCAGGAATGAAGCACAAAAGGCTCAGCGATATAGGGATGAGATCCTCAGACATATTGTGGTCCTTTACGCTGTAGCAATCAAAGATTTAATTCATTCTCATGAATGATAAACCAGACCACATCATGCTCAGCTAGTGGACAATTTCTATCTGACGAAGAAATCCTTTGAATGGATTGTTCAGATTAATCGCCAGACATGAAGTCAATAGAACATGTTTGGGACATTCTAGGGAGAAGGATTGCTAATCACTTATCCCCACAGAAACAATTCAGCAGCTGGAAAAGTGTCTTCTACATGAGTGGGAGAGAATACCCTAGTCCTTCGTTGATAACCTCATTGATTCCATGTCCAATAGGAGTAAGACATTTCTTTCAGTCACTGAAACCCATATCCCTTATAGAAACTCATTTGTATCCAAGAAATTACAATTTTTGTTTGTATAATATGCACAAATTATACATTTTTTTGTTTACAGATAAATATTGTCAATGAAATTTAATTATTCCTTGTTCATTTCTTTTTCTTATATCTTACACCTATATATCATAAATCAGTCGCCAACACATTTAATCATCGGCAATTAAAACCCAAAATCATAATCCCCTAATTGTTTTGAGCAGTGTACTTTCCTGAATATGTTTAAGGGTCATAAAATTTTATCAGATATCAGGTTCCAAAACAATGCCCTTATAGTTTTACTTGGATTTGCTTTAGAGGTAAACAAATTGTTTACTAATTCTACTCCAAATTAGAAAGAAATTTTAGCTAAAGAAAACTGTTAGTTTTAAAGCTTCAATTTAATAAATATTTTAATCAAACCTTTTTCAGGGACCATGTGTCCTTTTAATTATTTATAAAAATTATCTATTATATAAGACGCAAGAACATACATTTCAATAATTGTTATTTGTGGATGTATGGCAAGATATGCAATAAATACACATTTTAAAATTAGATCCAAAGCAGAACGTAGTTAACTATAAAAAAATTAATCTTTTTCTAAAATTATGTTTGTATTGAACTAAGGGTGATTTGTATGATACAAAAATTTTAAGACATTATGTAAATATGACATTATTTGTGTATAAAATAAATAAAAGTATGCTCATATAATATTAAGATTTAAAATTCAAAATAAAAACATATCCTTGAATATTATTTTACAAATTTAAAATAAATGTAAAAAAAAATTTTTTTTTTAAATCACTCAACTAAAATTTTCAATCTGATTTTAAATTGAACAAATATCACTTAACACAAAAAAGATTAATTATAATCAACATTTTATTATTATTGCGGTATGAATCATAAAATGCAAAAACATTAAAAAAATTATATTTGAAAACGCTATAAAAAAATATGGTAGAAATATTTTACCTGCATAAGTAAGAATTACAACTCCTACAAAAACGAGAAATGCAACACCACACACAGAAAATATAAATATTGTTCTCAAATCTGATCTAGACATGAAAGACTGTAAATACTTTAAAAATGCATAAGCATTTATGAGAATGAAAATACCTACAAAAACAACAGGATTTGTCAGTAAAAGTTATACATTATAAAAAATAATTTACAAATTAAAGAAAGTTTTATTAATAATTTTTTTCAATAAATATAAAAAAAAACTTTAATCAATAAAATAAAATTTTAAAAATTATTTGAAATTAATGTACAGAATTTTCTAAAAGCATTTAAAAACTATCAATTATGAACTTTCTTTCATCAATCAAAAAATACATATTTAAATAATTCTCAAACTTCAAAAAAAAATTTATAATGAGTTAAACTATTAAAGAACTGAATTTAATAAATTGATTTTAAAACATTTAATGTTCAATGAATTAATAGTATTTAAAAATATTACATTTTAAAAGATTGTTTCTAAAATTAATTACAAGCATTATTCATAATACATTTCTAATTTTAAAACAATTTTATTTAATAGGATTTTAATTCAATTTACCAAGGAAATTATGAACATCAAAAATATATATTAGAAAACTAAAAGCTGACACCTTAATATTTTTCCTCTTCTGCATATTCCATCAGAATTTTGTAGCATAACATTACTAATCCTTGAAAGCTATAAATTTTAATTAATTTTAATAATGTTAATACCTTTCAAGCTAACTAAAAGTCAATACTTTTTATTTTTAGATTTTCTTTTAATCAGGCTGAGCGCATGGGGGTTCTTTTCAGAAAGTACTCCTGAAATTTTTCGTTCTCTATTACACATTTGGTCAGTTAATAGGGTTATAGAATGACCCTGATCATCTTCTCGTTTCTCCCTCAGACCAGTTATTCCATGTGGCTGATAGTGAGTTGCTTTCCTTGCATTGGATTCTTCGCTCATATTGGATTTTCCTGTTGTTCACAATGCTGACTCGATACAAAAAAGAAATGAAGCATATATGTAAACTTCTTGAAGATGAAACTGATGAAGATTAAAACATTGACAATGAGGACAATGTACCAGATGATATTTAAGAAGAGAATTTTTCAGATTATGAAAGCTTTAGTGAACATAAAAAAGAGTGCATTAACACAAATCTACAAGTAATAACACAAATCTTCCTCATTGAATATACGAGATTAGTGTGTAACAGATGGAATTGCAGCCTTTTCAGCTCTACATCTCATTAGTTGGGTGTTTTTTCCCTTCAAAACTGATAAGAATTGACAACATAAATGACAGGAAATAAGCAATTATTTGATAAACTTTCCACTATACAGACCTTTCAGTTATTTGTATTGATTTGTCAGGAACATTATACACTGGGTGAATATATTACCATTGACAAATTAATAGTTTAAAAAAACTAAAAAATACGCTTTTAGAGTTAATCAAACTAAAAAGTAAAAAATAATTGTTAACATAAGAATAAAATGACTGACGAGAAAATGAATGTCACTGTTCTAAAAGCGTGGGGTGCTTTGTATGACATTTTTAAACTAACTCTGCATTTCGGAATGAAACTAGTGAAAAATTATAACCATTGATATTGAGCACCCCACGCTTTTAGAACAGTGACATTCATTTTCTCGTCAGTCATTTTATTCTTATGTTAACAATTATTTTTTACTTTTTAGATAGATTAACTCTAAAAGCGTATTTTTCAGTTTTTTTAAACTATTAATTTATTTTTTACTTTTTAGTCTGATTAACTCTAAAAGCGTGTTTTTTTTTTAGTTTGCATGAAAATTATATATTTACAAGAATAAAATAAGAAAAAGTAAAATTAAGGAATAAAAAATTTAAAAGTTTATGAGAAATACAAAAAGATAAATACAATGCAAATAAAAATTAATGAAAAAATACTAAAAAAGCTAAGTACAATACAATTAATATAAGCAAAAAAAAAAAAAAGAATAATATAAAAAGTTGGAATATACTACAAAGTAGAGTAATTGCTGCTAGAAAGGATGACTAAAGTCTAGGTCTGGTGCAAATTATGCAGAGACGGTACCTTGGCCGATTATCCACTAAGTTTATATACTTTTTGCCCACCGAAATTTTCGGCCAATAGGAAGAGCGCAATTCGACATGATCGCACTCCTATGCCTTTGAGATCCGCCTCTTTTTAGCCACGGAAATTTTCGGCCAATAGGAAGAGCGCAATTCGATCGCGGATATTACTGAATTTCTACCCGGGGTGAAAGAAAGCTGGGCAACGGGCGTACCGGTTATGATGTTCCTTGGTGGTTTTAAGAATCACAAAACCTCCACATCTTAAATTAATTGAAACATTAGCATAAATTGTAGTTTCTTAAATTAATGAATAGAAGTAATTAAAAATAAATAAATGAATTTAAAATTTAGGAAAAACATCTGCTTGAGAACAATTAAAGCATGAGATCAAAAAAAGCTAAAGCTATCGGTACAATTAAGAGTTCGTTGACGATGCCCAAAAATAAAAGGTTAAAGTTAAAAAAAATGAGAATTTTAAGATAAAAAGTAAAATAAAACAAAAGGAATTAAGATTAAACAAAATAATTATACAAAATAAGTAGGGTTTGATCAGTTGACTGACTCGCCAGTAGATGGCGCCATCAGTCCCAACATCGAGCCCAAAAAGTGAGTCACACACACACACACACACACACACACACACACACACACACACACACACACACACACACACACACACACACACACACACACGAAGCTAATAAAAGCGTATTAAAAATTAGAACTTTTTGTGGTCGTTTCATAAGTTAAGTCTAATCACAAAAAAAAATAATAATGCAGAAGATTTAATTTGTGTTAAGCACTGTATTCTTGAAGTCTAAAATGTCAAAAACGTTATTTTTTCAGCTAAAAATTATGTTTTTAACAGCAAAAGGTTGAATTTCAGTTTGGGGTCATTCTATGACCCCCATGCATCTAAACGTTTGCTAACTTCTAATTATATTCTAATTTTTAACATTCAAATTAACTCTCAGGTTAATTGCAAATTATAACATCAGATGTATATCATGAGTTTTCTTTTTACATACCAGCAGAAGCCATGTGTTCACTTGTTCTTACAGGCTGGAAGCCAACAAATGGTATTTGCATAGATAGAAGAAGTCCAAGAATAAAAAATGTTGTATAGGCTATGTAGGGGAGAAAATACTAATTTAATATTCATGTAAAAAAAATGCAAATTACACAATTTATTAACACAGAAAACTAAAAATACAGAATTTTACAAATGTATTATAAAACAAATACATTAAGTAATTTCAACATCATTAAATGATATTCATAAAACACTAGAAACAAAGGCAGTTAACCTGCATTAAAGGTTTTCATCATCATAACTGGCTCGACAGCCGGTTGTGAGCCTTGGCCTTCTTTAAAAGATCCAGCCATGCTGTTCTCCTCTTGGCCGTGGACCTCCGTTTTTTTTTTATCTTAATAACATTAAAATCAGTCTAAACAGTCGACCCATCTCTTTTTCGGTCTTTCCCTTGGTTGTTGTCCAAAAGGGATTGCATTGAAAACCTTCAAAGTAGCTCTATCACTTTCCCTTCTCATGAGATGACCGGCCCATCTCATTCTGTTCAGTTTAACAAATTTTAGAATGTCAATATCTCTAAAAAGTTTGTAAAGTTCAAAATTGTATCTTCTTCGCCAATTTCCATTGTCATTGATACCGCCAAAAATAGTTATTAAAGGTCTTACTCTATTTAAATCATATTTAAATTAAATTAAAATTTGTTAATACTTAAAAATTGATGACAAATAACCAATTTAATAATTATGTAATAATGAAATTCAATTCTGTATATCTGCAAAAAAAGAAAGCATGCTGTTTCTTTTCTATTAAATTATGAAAATTAATAAAATAAAATAACAAAATGAGCAGTTTTTAATTGTTCACAAAATTTAAACATAATAAAAAAGTACAACTCAATACATATTTGGCCTGTTAAGAAATCATGTAACAGGAATTTTCATCTTTTAAAAATATATCTAATTCATTTTGTAATAAACTTCTCCACAAAATATAGTATATTTTGAGAAATTTTAAATGAACTTATTAAAAAAACATAAGTAAATTAATTAGAATATAAAACTAAAATAAAAATGAAAAATTGAGTCTTATTGAATTGCAATACAAAGAATAAAAAAATTACTAACCAACATATATTTTACTAGAGTATCTTCCCATTAATAACAGCACAAACACATGAAGTGGAATTAAATTTATAATAAATACATAACCACCCCAAGCAGAAACCTAAATAAAAAGAAAAAACTCTGAATTAATAATTTTCTAATTTAAAAAATTATTTAATGAAATGAGATTTCTTTTTAAATACATACCATGTAAAGATATGATAAGGCTGTCAGCACAGACCAAAACACAGCTCCAGTTTTCACAGATTTTACCTTGAAATAAAATTATTTGAATTTCTCACAACAATATATCAAATCTATATATCAAAACATTGACTTGAATTCACTATACTACAAAAAATACTGCAGTATTAATTTTATAATTTTTTAAAATGAATTTATAAAATAAGTTAATTTTAACATTTGCATTAATTAATATTAGTTTAAGTGAATGCTTAACTTACATTGAATTTCTTTAACCCTTTATATTTTATTAAATTTATAAAATTAGTAAAAAATGTGTCTATTAGGTATTTATAAAACATAAAATAAATATCTTCATTATAAAAATGCCTTCTTAAAACAGATAAAAAGAACATATAATTTGGGCTTAATAAGATTTGAAAATCAAATAAATGTTTTATTTCTTCCTTTCAAAAATTAAAATACACATCAAATTTAAAATAACTTTTCACATACCCATAAGTAATAAGTAAGCATAAGGGCAAATATGGCAATTCCTTCATTATCGTAACTTCCAGCAACAGATCGACTAATATAACCAGGGACTGATGCAAAAAAAAAAAAAAAATTAACAGATTACATGCATGAATCAAACAAATATCTACACACACATATTTTTAATCAATATATGATATTTCAATATGTTTTAATTTAGTAACTTAAACATATATTTCTCTTATGTCAAACAGGTTGAAAACAGCAACGTGCCTTACAACAATAGTAAATAATTCTTTAAACTTCTTAAGTTCAGAAAAATATTACTATTCAAAATTATTTTGTCACTCCATAATTACAAATAAGAACTACTACTTATTAACTTTTAAAATAATTCATTTTAAAAAGTCTAGAAGAATTCATGTTTAGAAACCCAAGGTAAAAAATACAATAGACACAAAAGGCAGATATTGAAAATTTTAAGATATTAAAATGAGCAACTTATACAAGCCGGGGATAGTAAAAAAATATAAAATCAACTTAAAATAATTCAAATGAATGTCTTTTTAATATGATATATTTGTGGCATACTTTAAATAGCATCTACATTTCAGATTTGGAAAAATAAAAATAAAAATTTTCCCCTTCTATTATCACATAAAAAAAACTATTAGCACTCTTATAACAAAATACTTACAATTGTTCACTACATTGCCAGCAAAACTTTTTTTTAAATATAAAACATTTCAAGTAGTTTTTAAAATAATCAAAATGTTATTTTAATAAATAAAATTTACCATATAATTCAACAGAAGTTTAGAAAAAGAACATGAAATATTTATTGATTTTTCAAAGAAATTACAAGACTTTCCTAAATTAATAAGATTTATTTACTTTTTACAAAGAATGAAAAAACAAGACATGAAAAAAAAAGCATTGAATGTGCATTTCATTTAAGAAATTAATCAATAAGATTTAAAATCATATAATTAAAAAAAATTATCAAAAACTTTAACTTTGTGTAAAACTCAAGTACATTGAAATTCCAAAGACTAAAGATTAAAAATTATTAATCTCAAAATTATTAAACAATGAAAATTTTAGAAACTGATCATTAAAGCTATATGCTCAGTTACATACTAAACTAAATAAAAAAGAAAATTTAAAAGTAAAGCATGAAATTAAATTCATAAATTAAAGCATGAATTAATTCGTATCAAATTTGGCCATAAAATACATCATAATTAATTTTTATTAGTTAACAAGAAAAATGAAGATAATCTCACCTATAGCTATGAAACAAGCAGCAAACAAACCAGCTGAAGAACTCCATAACTCCTTTGTTAAGAAGTAAGTTGAAAGTGCAGTCAATCCACTAATTTAAAAAAAAAAAAAATGAGGAAAATATGTATATAGTTAAAATAACAGAATAACTTAACTTACTTTAAAATTCTTGATACAAAACATATTACAGGATAAGAAAAAAAAAATACAAGTTTAAAATAGATTTTTTAAATTTAATATATGATTTTCTAAGATAAATTTTAAAAAATAACTGAGTAAATTCATTAATATCTAAGCACTACAGTTAATATTAGTTTTTCTACAAATGTAATGAATAAGAATGAAAATAAGGGAAACTAACTTTTTTAAAAAGTATTTTTATCCTATTCCGATAACTATAATTACTAGAAAATTAATAACTATAATTATTACTATTACTAGAGAAGATTTCTTTAAAAGTTTTCACAAATGAGTATTATAAAAGAAAATTTTTGTTAATGAAACATTACAAACCTGATCACAGGGGCAAGGAAAACACAGATATCTCTAATATGAACCGTTATGTTTAGTAAAGTTAATACATAATGAATTGCCCCTGATGTAATCATCAAACCAGGATAAACCTACAAAAAACAATGAACATTGATTTTTATTTTCTTTGAATTTTAAAATTCAATTATTAAGTAGTAAAAATGGATTTAATGGCCAATGTATATTACATTGGCCATTAAATTTCATTCACCATCATTTTTCATAATTAAATTTTAAATAATATAAAAATTATTTATTTTTCCCATTTTATTTTACAAAATGCATTAAAAAATCAAATGTAAATCAAATATTTATATTACTTGAAACATAATTAGTTACTTGATATTTTTGCTAATTCTAAAACAATAAAAAATCTTAAATGGTTATGCAAAAATTTGTACTCCAAGAGAAAAATATTGCTTGATTACAGAAAATGTTAAAAGAAATTAAATTGACTATTTCAGCCAAAAGTTTGATTAATATTTATCTATAATAATTTTTAAATGATAGATCTGTAAGCAACTTGGCAACAGTTGTAGGGCTGATCTGATTACATGGTTTCTTCACTAGTAACACAAATCTGAACCTATATGAAAATGTTTCCTCATCTCAGCCTAGTGATATACCCTTGGAATGCTTGATCTGCAATAAACCTGTAGTTTCAATGTTGAATTGCTTCTAATCAAGTAGATAACATAACAAAGTTACATCTTTTTTTAACAAAATTCAACTCTTTTTTTTTTTATTACAATTTGAAACAGCTTCAAGTATTTCTAGCATGAAAATAATTTCCCTGATAAATCTAATACCAGTCAAAAAATTTTAATCAAGATTTTATTTATTATTCAAAATTTTAATGATTAAAAATAATAAAAAAGGCAATCAATTTAAATGGAACCTTAAGCTTGCAATATTATTAGAAAAATAAAGGCAAATTATTTAAATTTAAACTTAAAAAAAAAATGTCCAAACAAAAATCCATTTTAAAGAAAATTTTTCATTTACATGAATTTCAAAGAACATAAAATGAGTAATTTAACTAGCTTTAAAAATAAAGGTAAAAATAACAACAGCTAAGAAGTACTAGCAAGCACTTTGGTGGGGATTAATAAGATGAAATCATTACAAGTGTCTTTTGCAGGCTTTGAAGCTGTTAAATTTTATAAATATAAGTGTACAAAGAAGTTGTAAAATTTTAAGCTCAGAATAGGACAACTAATATTAATCACTTGTATAAATTAATTAAAGCAATAAAAATCTATCAATACAGTTTACTTAAAAACTTAAAAATGACAGGTTCTATATTTTGTTAACAGTATTGCACTATATTATTTGAACCACCAGAAAACAGATTTTTTTTATAAGTAATTATTTCTTAAAATTATAGATTAATATTTCTTTTTCCCCCAAAAGATGACAGTTTATTCCTAAAGCCTTGCTTACTTTTTCATTACCATTTGCAAAGAACACTATATCTTAAAGTCTAGTTTACATCATGTGATTTTCACACTGAATAAAGTAAGAAACAGATAATTACTCAATAGCCATTGAATAAATTCAAAACCAGACTAAATGGCATTTCAGTTAGAATTACTGCTGCTTTTGTTCAAACATTTTCCTATTTACACCAAAACGCAACACAAGGAACCTCATTATGAACAAGCACTCCAATGGATGGCATCTTGAAGATTCATTAATATCTGATTTTCATTTCTTTCTATTTATTTTGCTATGATAAAATTTTAGATTAATATTATATTTGAAAGTTTCCCTTTTTTCTTTTTTTTTTTAAATGTAAAATAAACTGTGTACCTTACTCAAGGTGGACAATTTCAGGTCAAATCAGTTAGTACTTTAATGTTTCTTTATTAGAATTTTATAAATATTAATATATATCCCTAGTTTATCCCTAATCAATCCCTAGTTTATCCTAGTTATATATATATCCCTAGTTTCCCAATTAACGTTTTCTTCGTGACAATATATCTTTCGTCAATAATGAATTCACTATTCTGGATGAAGGATCTCTACGTAATTTTATTTCTTATCCTAAACACAACAATTACAACTATCAAGAAGTTAACTATTACCAAATTTTTCTTTCCAGAAATCATTATGTATTTTATTGGATTGCTCATAAATACGCTCTATTTTAAAAATTACGCTCTAGAAAGTAGTTCCAATTATTGCTAAATAATGTACTAAAATATAAGCCTATTTAAATCAACATATATTAGTGAAAAAAATTCAGGCATTAATATTATAAAATCATAAATAAAAAACACTTTAATAATAACTACAAAGGTTACTACAAAGAATGAACAAAATACAGAAAAATTTATTAAATTTGTCAACAGCAACAAACCTATCGATTAAGTACCCCGAAAACTTCCACGTCTTAATTACTGAAAGGATAATAATTAAAAATATAATAATGCCAAAAGCTATATTAACCTATTACATTTACCTACTGAATTTGCATTTAAGGCAAATATGAGTAACAGAATCTCAACAAAAAAAAAATTGAATGAACTTACCGTTCCACCAACTATACGACCTAAAGGATACCAAGCTCTATCATCAAACCAATTGAGAAAATTATAAAATCCATGCTCTACCATATAATGTGTAGCTCTATAGTTAAACCTAAAAAATAGAAATTGTTAACAAGACTTGAATCAAACAACAATTTTATATAAAGAATATAAAAAGTTTAATCCCTAAAGATATTCCCTATATTAAGTTCACTCAATATCCAAATTATAAAATAAAATTTAAATTTTTTAACCAAGACTTGTGAAATATAAAAATATATATTATTGATAAAATTGCTGCTTAAGAAACCTTGGGATAAGAAAAAAAAAAAAAAATTCTCGTCACTACATTGGCAGCATACAATGAAATGCATTTCTGACCGAAATGTTATCCTAATTTTTGCTGATTGAGATGAAAAGAATTTTTGAAAAGTGAGAAAAATTAGTTTAGGAAAAAAATTATGAAATTTATGATCCTAATCCACTGCAATTCTATATCTATTGCAAATCTTGAATACTCAAGATAATGAAAGAAAAAATACAAAAATTACAGGACAAATTCTAAAATGAAAACAAAGTAATTAAAAGAAAAGTGACAAACAATTTAAATTAACAAATGAGATTAAAATAACTAAAAAAGGGATAAAAAGAATATTTTAGATTACAAAAATTCTGTTTGATTATGAAATTTTCAGCACTTTATTATTTTTTTTCTTGAATAATAAACATAAGATTGGATTATATAATTCAATTATCAAAGCAGTCATTTTTGTTTCTAAAAATCAAAAATAGAAAAAAATTGGGAAAAAAATTCCAAATTCCATTTCCACATTTATCTAGAGATATAGCCATAACAAAAATCCTTTATTAAAATTGTGACAGTTGTTAGTAAGAATGCAAGACAATCAAGACTGATGACAATTGAAAGGAGACCTCTATATCAAATTAAGAATTCAAGAAAAAAAAATTCTAAAACCTAATCAAATTAAAATTTTTTAAGTATTTTAAAATTCAGGAGAAATGGACTTCAATCAAGTAGAAAAGAGGAAACCACATTTGATGTATTATTGCCCACAAGTAAAAGTTGTCAAATCATATGGTTCTCAGTGATTAGGCCATATTATTAATAATTCAGTTTAATTAATGATATTTTTAACTCTATAAAAATTGTCATTTAGTTTATATTTGAAACGCCATTTAATTTTCCTAAAGCTTGTGCGACATCAAATAATAGACTGAATATACAGGGCCTGATGGGCAAGTGACTAGAGCGCTGTGCCGCAGGTTTCAGGTTCAAGTCCTGGGGGTCCATGGATGTTTGTAGCCATTCATAATCTACTTTAAAACCATAGGTCCTGGTTATGACTATAGTGTTAGGAATAGGGTTTTCAGAAACAAAAATATGTCCTGTCTCCAAATCTGTCAGTAGGCAAACTGCCTTAGCCTGCCATGAGGATGTTGCACCAATGAAGATTGAATATATATAAATAAAAAGGAGGATGAAAGAAACATTTCCTTTCTTACAAAATCTAATGAATTAAAACTAAATTCAGATTTTTTTTCTATAAGTTAAGCACATATAAATAAGGGGTATTTCATATTAAGGCAAGTTCTTTATCTTGTACCACCATTCATAGCTCTTATCTTTGGTAATTTTATAGGTGTAAGAGGAAAAAACTTATGAAATATTGTGACTGCCCATAGATTACTATTCCCATTGTATAAGTAATTAAAGCAGTTTAATTATTCACCTTAACTTAAAAGTATTATTCACATATGGGCAATAATAAATTTTTCAAAAATAATTTTTCTTGATGCCCAATTAAATGGCTTATTTTTCTGAATTCTTTCAGGGTGACTAGTACATATGCAAGTCATTTAGATACCTATATAAAAAAGTTTTCTAATATCATTATCTAATTATACAATAATTACAATTAACATCATAATTATTATTCTAAATAGAGAGCTTCCACTGATATCGTAAATTATATAAAGCCAAATAGAATTTAATGACTAGGACACAGAGAATGGACGATAGCAGAGGCACAAAAAAGACTTTTCAAGGGAAAGTACTAGGGCCAAAGGAAAAAAAAAAGGGGGGGGCCAAAAAAGAGATGGAAGTAAATGGAAAAGGATCTGAAGAACCTAACGATCACAAATTAGAATACCGAAGCTCAAGTCAAAACGATTTTGGACTCGTACTGTTAGGGAGGCCAACATAGACTGCAGTGCGGCGAGTTAATTAGGAACTTGCGTTATCAAAATGAACACTTAGCTTTCTATCTGGTTTGATACGAGATATATTTGCAATGTGCAAATAAAAGAAAAATATTATATTACAAATAAATGTTTTAGAAGTTTTATATTCATAATAATTTTAATATAAATGTTATATTGATAAAAAAATCAATCAGCATTGCAGCATATGAGCAAAGTGATATTGTTAGAAGCCACGTTGATTGATTATACTAAAGATACAGTTTCAAGTATAAATAAATTTAAATACCATTAATTATTTAATACCATTTAAATTTGTTTAGTCAATGGCTGTTTTAAAATAAATATAGATTTAAAAATTTCTTAAATTATCATTATTCACTAAGCATTCATTAATCATGGTACTATTCTTCAATTTCTTTAAAACAGACTAAAATATAAGTTACCTTATAAAAAAATTGTTTTAATGAATCATACATTTATTGATCAATGTAGTACAGTCCATTTATGTAAAAAAAAAAGTAATGGTGTTAATCATATCTTTTTAAATCTAATATAATGCAATCAATAATATAGAATATCAGGGGTTTTTTTTTTTTTTTTTTTTATTTATTTATTTATTTAAAAAATTTAGACAAAAATAAATGAAAATTAAAGTTTTTAAATGTTTTAGTAAATGGATAAACTGATATGATTTATAAAAAAAATGCTGTTCCAATGTTGGTATTTAATCTTTGTCACTTAGAATTTCTTGTAATAAATCATGGATTTCACATATCTAACAATTTTGAACATAAAATAAACTGAAAGCAAGAAACAAAGAACTAAGGATTAACTACACTTTTATTCCTTCAATTTATTTAGGTCTTCTTAGTTAAATGATTTAGCAGTAGATAAGGCAAATCAAAACTAGCGATTAAAATCTGTAACCAATTATACAATAATATTTTTACACTTAAAATGAGGATTTCATTAGAAAATTAATATATATAAATAAAAAATATCGCATGCATTAAATTTAAAATAATCATTCATTTTCTTAATGATCATAAATTCATGACAGAATATTGGGTACAAAATCGAAACATATTTCAAAAAAATAAAAAATAAATGAAAACATTTATAATATATATATAACTCTAATTATAAACATTATTTTCTTTATTTTAGAATTCAAAATCAATATTAATTGAGATTTTTTTTTTCGTTTAAACACCTGCATAAACTATAGCACGGGCTTACCAAGGATCGAATTCATGGATTATACTTTCAAAACGAATCACAGCAAAGAGTCTTGTGCTAAATCCTAACAACCATGCTAAAGTTAAAATAGTAAATTTTAATAAACTAAGTCCTCCAACATTTTGCCAAATTGAATTTTGCGGTGGAATTGTAGGGTTTCCTTTCACACCGGCAGTCGCCATGTTTACTGAAATGTTTCGCTGCCGTGCGCCGGCCACGTCTAGTTACTAGTAGACGTTAGCGAAATCAGAATAATTTTCCTTACGTTTTCAATGATGCCAAATGTAACTTACTGAAAAGTGTATTTTTCGAAAACAAGACAAAAAAATTAAAATGCCACATTATATATAAATTTTCTTAATAAAAACTTATCTCAATTTTATTTACAAATACAATATTTTTAGTGAAATAGCAAAGTTTAAAATTAGATAATTGTTATTATACTCTTTTATTTTAAATAAAAATTGAGCTCATAAAAGACACATGGAGTACTAAAATTAACTAAATCAAAAACTAAATAATGCACCGTGGGGTAGAGAGTTTGTAAGACAAAGCAATCTTGAACATTTATCACAGGATCAAGTTAAAGTTCGTTGGTTGTGATGTAAATAAATTGGGGAATGTATTTGAGAACAAGTTCTCACAGCAAACATCTCAATTTGTTCAAATTGTGTTATTTGGGGGAGGGGGGGTTCTGATAATATTTTCCTTTTCTATAGCTTTTTAGCTTTCTTGTTCCACTTATATAAATCACCTAGATAATTATATGCTTATTTTTCTGTGTTTACGTCATACTTTAATTTCTTCAAATTGTTAGTATTTAGTTATTGTTTTATCGTCTAAAGTCACCACTCTAAAATGCATCAATCATATGCAAATTACCCGTCAAGAAAGTTATTCATTTCCACTGATCATTACGGCGGTGCCAGAAAACTAGCAAATATGCAAGTTATTATGAAAGTCCGATTTCAGCATCCCTTTACCCGGCAAAATCCCCACTCGATTCCTATTTCGTAACAACCTCACTGATATCTCCCTTGAAGAACTCGCAAAAGAACTAGAAGGGGAGAACAGCCTTACATTAGCAGAACTCCGTAATTTTTCGAGATATTAAAAATCAAGGCATTACTAAATTGCTAACACCGCAATCCCTGGAAACTAAAAAAATGATTAAAGACATATCTTACCCACACCCTATTCAATATCACCAATTCTATTTCAAGAATCAATCAAAGCACTGATGGAGAATATAAATGCAATCTTAACCTCACTCTGTCAAGCAGTGGAGAAACTCTCTCAATGCGATTTCATTCACTCATTTTAAAGATAAAAAAAACCTGGGCTTTGAGGGCTTGCAGAATTTGAGGTCTTCCGACAATTGTTGCAGGGTGATTCCCTTCAGACGTTTCACGCCGTATACGCCAACGTCCATCTGTCCGATGGAGCATAAAACATGATTCATCGGAAAAAGCCACCTGTCGCCACTCTGTGGAAGTCCAGTTTCGGTACTGGAGTGCAAATTCCAGCGTTTGTCGCCGATGAACAGCAGTCAGCATAGGTGCATTAACCAGGCGTCTGCTGCGGAGGCCCATCTGCAGCAACGTTAGCTGAACCGTTGTTGAGGATACACTCTTGGTAGCCCCTTGGTTCATCTGGGCGGTCAGTTGCACGTCTATTCGCCCGAACGCATCTCCGTAGCCTTCGTTCGCCTCTGTCATCTATGGCCCGTGGTGCACCACATGTGCCACGCCGCTGATTTTGGATAGTGCCATTTTGCCATGCCCGGTATACTTTTACCACGGCGGCACGCTAACAGTTCACAAAATTAGACGTTTCCGACATGCTTCCACCCTTGGCCCGAAAGCCAATAATCATGCCCTTTTGGACGTCGGATAAATCGCTACATTTCTGCATTACGCCAACGATTGAAATGCTTTACGATGTCCTAGGACATCCTTTATATACACTCCACTGCAATGTGTTGCCACTTCATTTTGTGATTGGTTATTTCAAGTTGACGTCGAAAGTAGGTGGTGGTCACATTAATGTGACTGAACTGTGTATATCACTCATGGTTATTTTAATTCACATCATCCCATTCTCAGTTGAACCGCTTCGACTAATAGTTCTGAAACTTTAATCAAATGGATTATCAATATTAATTTAAACATTCTAAACATCAGCTCACCAACTTTTATTATTCTATCTTCATTCCATATTGACCTCTCCATTATCTGTGCAGATATGTACCCGAGTTTATCTTTCTTCATTCACTCAGATATTTTCGACAGTGATCATTTACCAATCTAATTATTTTTTGAACTAAATATTAATAAAAAAAATTTAGACAGACCATTTAAAGTTCTTTTTTCTCTGTTGGAATAACAAAATGCCACACACAAATTCAGGTAATATTCTGATTTACAGTCTTTCCTAATCAAAATATTTAAAAATATGAAAAACATTTACAGAATCTACCATCAGCGAATGCTACTTTGATGGAAGATACAACAAAAGAAGACTTTTGTATAATGCGCGCACTCAATTTTCCCGCTCCCTTTTGACCGCATACAAAAAAAACTTCTGCCAGACTTCACCTTTTAATTTCACAACTAAAAGAAAATATTGGAATTATGTTTGTGCTTCTAGTGCCTATAATGGCAAAATTTATAAAATTATCAGAACTCTTCACACCACAAATAATCATCTTATCAGCAGCAAAATGATTTGTACTACACTAATCTGGGCATCATAGATCTGATTCAACAAGCAAATCTTCTAGGATCGCTTTTTAATAAATCATCTAACCATCAGTTTATTCCCTTTCATCTCTCAGACGATTTATTTCACAGTTATAATGAATCCTTTACTTTCAGTGAATTACAAGACCCTACCTTATTACTGTACCCACTGTTCCTCATAGTTTCCCTGGCAGTGATGGTATTTCAGATAAATCAATTAAAATTCTTCACGATCATTATATTCATGAGCTTCTTCATATTTTAATAACATTTGGCTGATGGGCAATATTCAACCAGAGTGGTTCAATACACAAATCATCCCATTTCTTATACCAAACAAAGATAGCAAACAAACCAAACTTATTTAAACCAAACAAAGTTACCTACTACAGGTAACTGGATCAGTTACTTACCCTTCAATTTTATGCAAAATTTTTGAACGGATTGTTCTTAAGAGAATCATTCATTTTTCAGTTCCCGACGATTTCATTCCGGCTTTATTTCTTTTAAAGATTGCATGTACTCTTTGTCGCTACTTCACCACAAGATCGTCGAAGCTAAAAATGTCAAAAAGTATTTCGTTTTTCTTAAATTAGACATTTCTTCGGCCTGTTTCTGTTTGAAGAAATGGTTTATTTTATAAAATCTTGCAAGTTGATATAAAGGGCATCGCTGCAAGTGGATGTTTAATTTTATGAATTACAAGAATGTTTACTTAAAATGGAGAAACTTTGCTTCGAGGAAATTATTTTCTACTTGCTGAGTTCAACAAGGTAGTATTGTAAGGGCTTTCCTAAATCATATTGTGGTAAAGAAAATAAAATCATATCATATTGTGTCAGAGAAAAATAAAAAAAATATATTAAAAAAAAACATTAGGCGAGTTTGAGGAACTGGAAATGGTTATACTCTGCAGTCTAACGGAAAGTCACATACAGATCACTGCTGTGCACTTTAGATGAATGCGAAACTCTAAACAGTACAATAAACAATCAAACGGCATTTGCCAAATTTTTGAAATTTACACATTTATGCCTCTGGCATAAAGGGAACGATATAGCAAAGCAGCCTGGTGCGTTGCATTTGGTTTCCGAATTAAGAGATCTTCGTTTGAAACTCAACAAGTAATATCAAACCGATTGCCTTGCCAACTCTCCAAGAAGGAGAGCGATAAATCCGCAATTCTTTTGTTGAGCTTAAGAAGAAGCTCAAGTAAGTGTGAACCTCCAGGTGCCACATATGAGATAGTTAGTTTCCAATTCCAGCGGAAAAATGTGGTGCTGTATAGTAGGCCTTTTGTGCATCCTGTGTACATTGAATCTACTATTTGTTTTCCGGCAAATAACCTGAAGTCGAAATGGCCGATATTTGAGGATAACACAAATTATTTAATTGATAATGTACCAACATTTTAAACAATTTAAAACTATAAAATAATATTTCAATTTTTGACCTTAGCAATAATTTCTATTCTTTGCGGAAGAGACTAATTCGCTATGTCTGACGAATTTTGCACCAATTTTCCTAAATAACTCATTCAAGTGGCTCCTGCTTGTTATTGAAGGTTTTTACATAGCATTTCAAGTACAGGACACACATCTGCGATGACATTAATGTCTGGGGGGAACTGGAGGAGAGGACGGGGAACTGGAGGAGAGGACAGGGGAACTGCGAGGAAATAAACATGGGAAAATCTGTGGTAAAATTGTACAAATAGATAAGGGGAACCAGAATAATAATAATAAAAAAAGGTATGTATATATATATATATATATATATACATACCAAAGGTGTATATATATATATATATATATATATACACCTTTTTTGTCACAAAATAACTGTCCATAAATACAGCTTTTAAGCATTGGTGGCTAAGGAAAATTTTAAAGGTGAAATTATCTAAGAAGAATGAAATGTAACGCACCCTTAAATGAGTCCTGTTTTTACAATAAATACTCTAAAGAGCTATTACCAACACTAATACAAGTTTCACATTATCAGAGCATGATCTCAGAACATTTAAAAAAATTTCCCGCATGATTCAAGCATTTTCTGCTGCAATATATAATCTGTTAACGAAATCTTGTTCAGAGTCAATGGGAATATCATCCATATTAGCTTGTATTAGGGTACACATATTCTGTGTCAAGTTTCCTAGAGTTCTGTAGTGGAATGCAGGTGGTGTGTCCCATTATCATCGGTGGCATTGCTGCGGCTTTTCTGTGGTCACGATTGTCTCCGAAAGCACATTCATATTAAACTGACTCCTGACCCTCTCTGTCACCTGTAGAATAACCAGGAAGAAATGGATATGTCTCACCTTGCTTGCGGTTCTGCATTGCCTCCTGTTTCTTTATGAAAACGTTATTGGATTGTCAGACTTAAGTTGATGGATTAATCGATGTCATTTGTTTCAGTCTTGTTCTTTGTATTTATTTTCTTATGATATCTGTTGTCTTATAAACTTGCCATTGGAAATTTAAAAAAATCTGCAGTAATGAGAATCTTTACATTTAAACTGAAAGTATTTCATAAGGAACTAAATATTCATCAATACCGGCTAATCTTTACTTAGAACTTTTCTAATTCACAAACATTTTAGATATGTGGAGGACTTAACTAATCTTGTTCTTTGTATTTATTTTTTTATGATATCTGTTGTCTTGTAAACTTGTCATTGGAAATAAAAAAACAATATTCTGTGTCAAAAAACTGCTGATTGTTTCTTTTGGAATACCACCACATCTACTACTTTTAACATCACATTATGTACAATGATTGTGTAGCAACTGTAACTACAACTACATTTCTATTTCGTGTTACACCTTCTGCCTTTGGAGTTTCGTTCCTTTTCTTTTTCTCTCCTATATTTGTTTTCGATCAGACCATCACTTCTAGAGTTCGCATTATTTCTTCACGCATTACTTCACACTGTAATTCTAACAATTAAGTTGGGATTCACATTAATTTGATATGAATGACCTTACGGGCAATTTTTAAGCAATACTAGTTTTTCTTTATGAATTTTTATTGTTGGGTTATCGGTTCAAATAATATTTACAAAATTAAACTTTTTAACAGAAAAGTTGTCTTATTGAAAAAGCAATTCGAAATGCAATGTAGAAATTAAAAATTCAATAATTTAAAGGTAATTTGGTTATTATTTAAATAATAACATTAATAATAATAATTACAATAATAATTAATGGTTAATTTAAATATTTATTTATATAAATTTAAAAAATTTTCAATTCAGTTTCAATTTTTATATATAAATTTATTTATTTATAAAAATTCATATAAATTTGAACAAGCATATTTTAAAATGCTTAATGCGAAACTAAATATACTTGATTTTGATTTGTGGAGAAGCCCGAAGAAAACAATAAATTTGATGAATAAAGAATGTTTAAAAATTTACCGTTTTATAGAAAAATTAATGAAAAATGAAGTGTATAAAGTAATGCAAAATGAAGTGTTAATTATATTTATTGTTTGAATGTTGTTTTTAGTTTTTAAATTATAAGAAGAAATAATACCACCAGTTTTCGTAATTCTACACTTTTCGTACTACATTCTACACACATTATTATTCTGATTGTAAAGATGTATTAGGGGCTTGATGGCCGAGTGACTAGCGCTCTGGCACTCGGTGCCACAGGATACGAGTCCCGGCGATGCTATGGATGTTTGTAGCAGATCGAAATCCACTTTAAATTGTATCACCTATCTAATATATCCGTAAAGCGTTGGGTGTACGGCTAAAAACCTTACTCTGTAAAAAGAAACCATCTCATGTCTCGAAATCTGCCAGTAGGCAGACGACCTTTGCCTAACATGGGGCTGTTGCGCCAATGAAGAAGAAAAGGATATATTAATGGCAAAATATCACTAAAAAGATATGTTTTGTCGTACAACCCGAGTACACCTTCTGTAACGCTGATTCTATTCTATATCCGAGGTTCTAATGGCAAATGACTTCAGTGATCATGACCGCATGATCTCAAAGTGATTGACACATGAAAGCAATATATTTTCCAGAGTAATTTTTGTGCTTTAATTATTTCCTGTTTCGTACAGTTTTTTTTTTTTTTTTTTTTAACTTCTCTTATCTTAAATTAAAAAAAAATATGAATAAGACAACTCCTATTTTAAAGTAAATAAAAACATAATAGTCTCAGCCATTTCTAAATCAGTTAAAATTATATATGTAATTTTCAACAATATATATATCAATATCAATCGCGTACTGCTTTATTTCAAGTTATCCACATAATAGAATAATATTTAATTCGCAGTTTGAATTAAAACTGACCATATTATCTGTAAACAAAATCATAAATATACGCAAAAATATAAAATTTAGAAAACAACCTATTAGAACGAATTAGTGAATTAACCTAGGAACGAAACCTAGTGAACAAAATACATAATTTATCTCGTTCGAATCTAAAATTTAACATATATGGAAGGGAAAAAATACAACAAAATATTGTGCTTAGTTCTATTTCTTCATTTCTTATTTAACATTACACTCATTCTAATTAATAGAAAAAAAATCCTACAACTAAACATATTTTATTTATATTATTTTTTCATTCATACTTTTTTTATTTTACCTTATAAAAAGCCTTGTTTTTCTTTTTAAACAATAACTCTTAATTGTTGCTTAATTTTGTTTTTCGTATGTAAGTGTTTCTGTAGAATTATTCCTGATTTTAGCAGTTGGAATAAAACATTCAATCAGAAAAGAAAACTTAACTAGGAATCAGAAAAAAAGTATTTGGAATAGGAACGAAATATTTTATTTCAACAGAGAACTCAATTAGAATTTTATTTGGAAAGACTTATTTGAGAATAAATGCAGAATTGTTAAACAAAAGTTTTAAGAAAAAAAAAGGGGGAAATAATAAGTTAAGAAGCATCAAAATATCAGATGATTAAGTTAATGAGCCTGTATAGTATCTTCAGTAAAAAAAGAAAACTGAAGTGAATAATTTTCATAAATGTTAATTATTTTTCTCCGATGTACTAAAAATTCTGAGCTAATAAAAAAACTCGTCATTCGCGAAGTGTTATAGATATCGTGATACATACTGGTTATCTTGATTTTTCTATTGATATGAACCTGGCTCTTGCAATATTTTTTTCTACTTATAATGAATCTTCTGTTTGCAAGATTAGAATAAGAACGAAATATTTTATCTCAACAGATAACTCAATTAGAAGTTACAGGAAAAGAAAAAGAAAATAATAGTAATAGGTTAAGGAGAATTAAAATGTTGGATGAGAAAGTTGACGAGGTTGTATCTGTAATAAAAAAAAAATTGAAGTGAATAATTTTCATAAATGTTACGAATTTTTTTCCGATGTACTGAAAATTCTCAATTAATACAAAAATTCGCCATTCATGAAGAGTTGTAGATCTCGTGAAACATATTGGTTATCTTGTTTTTTTATTGATATCAACCTGGCTGTCACAATATATTTTCTACTTATAATGAATCTTCTGTTTGCAATAGTAGAGTAGGAACGAAATATTTTATCTCAACAAAAAACTCAATTAGAATTTTCTTTGGAATGATTTATTTGCGAATCAATGCAGAATTACCAAACAAAAGTTACAAATTAGAAAAAAAGAAATAATAATATTAATAATTAGTTAAGGAGCATTAAAATATTGTATGAGGAAGTTGGCGAGCCTGTATCTTCAGTAAAAAAAAAAAAAAAAAATTAACAATTTTTCTCCAATGTACTAAAATTCTCAGTTAATACAAAAACTCACCATTTATGAGTGGTGTAGATATCGTAATATACTACTCTGTCCAAAAAGTAAGACCGATTTTCAATTTAAAATTTCGAGTTTTTGAAAAAAAAAATAATTAGTCTTACTTTTTGGGCACAGTAGTATACTGGTTATGTTGTTTTTTTCTATTGATATTAACCTGGCTGTTGCAATATTTTTTTTTCTACTTATAATGAATCTTCTGTTTGCAATATTTTTTTCTACTTATAATGTATCTTGTGTTGACATTATTCAAATAGGAACGAAATATTTTATCTCAACAGAGAACTCAATTACAACTTTGTTTGGATTGATATATTTGCGAATGAATGCAATTGTCAAATAAAAGTTACAAGAAAAGAAAAAAAAAAAGGTGGGGAGGATAATAATAAGATAAGGAGCATTAAAACATGAGATGAGAAAGTTAAGCCCGCAATGAAGATGAAAGCCCGCATCTTCAGTAAAAAAAGAAAACTGAAGTTAATAATAGTGTTGTAGATATCGTGGAGCATACTGGTTCATTTGTTTTTTCTATTGATTTCAATCTGGCTCTTGCAATATTTTTTTCTACTTATAATGAATCTTCTGTTTGCAATATTTTTTTTTTCTGATTAAATAAATACTATCATGCATACTAACATTACACACAAATTTAATAACTGATATATTGAATAAAACTTGTATTTTCATTTCCTGTATTCTCAAAATTTAATTTAATTTCCCTATCTCTTGTATTCACATGCTCCAGAGGTTACAAAATTTTCCAAAAAATGCATGCATTTGGAAAAATTATAATAATTGTAATTATAATTTTATAATAATTGTAATTAATAATTTTATAATAATTGTATTATAATAATTGTAATTAAAATAATTATAATTTTATATCGAAAATTATAATTTAATATTAATATAAAAGTAATATCGGGAAAGGAAAGTATACTTTTCCACACAATAGGCAAATATATATATATATATATATATTGTGGAAAATACTTATTATTTATGATAAATTAAAATGAAAAACAGGAAATTTTCTACACTATTTTTGCAAATAGAACAAATATAGGGAAAAAAATTTTACATCTTAAAAAAAAAAAAAAAAAAAAGAAAAAAAACTGCTATATTATAGTTCATATTTTGTTTGTTATATTATATTTTAAATAAGTTTATAATTTGTTTTTCTGTAGAAATAAATATTTCATATAAATTATTTTTATTTTTTTTATTTTATAAAATTATTAAACCCGAATTATTGTTGTGAAAATACATAATGTATGTTCAAAACTATAATGAGTTTTATGTTAATAAGAAGGCCTAATATATCTGAAAAATAACACTTACTATTTATATGAATAAAAATTAATAATGTAGTTCATTACAGTCACTGCTTTCGGAACTGACAGAAAAGAGACAGTTGTGACATCTCATATAAGCGTCTCGCATCAATAGTCAAAAACACCTTGCAGAAATTTCCCGTTATTCTTCCTTATTCTGCCATATAACATTTAAAGTTGGTTCAGTTACCCCGGAAAATATTCTCGGAATGTCCTCCTTTTATTACCAGTCGGTGGGCTGTTCATGGTATGCATATGGGGAACACGAGGCCCACTAATATATATGTACCACGGGCAGTCAAAAGATTCCAGGAATTTAGTTGTAACTCGTTATTACCACAATAAAGGTACACATTTGCTTAATCGGCTCTCATTCGGAACACACTAGCTCCATCGTTCTTGTCATTGCTGAAAATAACGATGAAAGTCCTGTTCCTAAGTTCAATCATCGCATTTATTTTTGATGTCTTCCATAGTGTCAAAACCTTTGATGCCTATTTTGATCTTGGGGAAGAGCCAGAAATCCGAGGGTGTTAAATCCGATGAATGAGGAGGCTGGTGGAAGAATGGAATGTTATTTTTTGCGAACCATGTCTGCACAACAATCGATGTGTGGGAAGGATCATTATCATGATGCAGTGACCATTTGGCGGAACGTTTTCTTTTGGTTGTCTCTCTCAGTCTTTTCAAAACTTGCGGGCGGAGTGAACCTCCCCCCCCTTTTTTTTTTTCTCCCAGGACCGCTTAGTTGGCTGCTTCCCGGTCATGTCGACGGACCCCTAATTGTTTCTTCCTTCCATCGTTTCTATTATCAGTTGTTCCTGCACTCACTTGTACCTTTTTTTCCACAGTTTTAACTACTGGAATTATTACCATGTTCAATGAATTGACCAAAAATAAAAATCAATCCATTCAACTTTTAGTGCCGTATTAACACATGTGATTCCTTAATTTTTCTCTCAATTTGTAGTTTCGCTGCATAGGTACTCCTTGAAGAAATGTCCGTTGCTGTTGCCACGTACAAAGGGCAATTAACAGTTTTTCCAGTTGAAACAAATTCATGGTACACTACACCTTCGCTGTAGATAAACGCATTGAGCATCACATTAGTTTTGGATTTGACAGGATGTGATTTCGTTGGTCGAGATTTAAAGGTTTGTTTTAACGCTCTACGGTCATTTTGTGCACACTTTAGGCTAATTAGACCGAGACCTACAGTTTAATTTGGATTCCGAACCACTAACAAACATCCATCCGCCAGGATTCGAACCTGAAGCCTGTGGTACCAAAGAACAGAGCGTTAGCCAATTGGCCATCAGGCCGCCTTTGTTCGAGGAGAGGATATTGTGTGCCATTTTGTTAATGGCATCTTTGTATCCGGGTCGTTAGAGCACACCCAGGTCTCGTCGCCAGTAATGATTATCTCAAGAAACGTCGGATCCTCTGTGCTTTTTTGAAAACATTCGGTAGCAGTCACACTGGTTGTTATGAATTCCAGTAGTAAAAAAATTAATTAATTACATTGTAGAATAAAGAATTAATAAATTCCGGGAACTCTTTGACTACCCCTCATATATAAACAATAGTTAGAGCTTTACACAATGGATCAAAATGTTCAAAAAGCCGGCATGAAGTTAAAATCAGATGTGAAGAATATGTTTATTCTTAAAAGATAACTTATTTACTGACTAGTTAAGAAAATTATCTACATTACTAATAAACTCAGGAAGCTCTTATCAACAGGATTTCGACAGAGGTTAATTGCGTCATGGAGGAATTTTCGTTCTCGTCTCGAAGTAACATTCTTAAACTATTTTGTATAATGAACAGATGCTTTAAATCAATATATTGTAGTTTTGCACAGTCCTTGTGTTTATTTTAATGAATTGTGGCTCGTTATTACTAATTTAAAATAGTTGAATTCATTTGAAATTTTATTCATGCTTTTTTTAAGTAATAAATTAACTATTTACGTTTTCACTGTACGTAAAAACGTTCTATTTAACTATTTACGTTCTCACTGTACGTGTTCAAAAATATGTTCTCACTGTACTTTTATATATATTTAACTACTATAATTAGTTTATTAAAATTTTAATTAAAATCTTGCTCATAATCTCAGCTGTTCAAAATTTTGCCACTTTTTTAATTATTAATTTAATTATTAGCTAATTTTTTTTTTTCTAAAAAGATTATGTGGTCGAACTATTTATGACAAAAAGGGTTCTTTTTAACACCACATAAAAGACAGAAGTACAAAATTCTGATGACAAAATTATTTTTAAAATGATTACATCTCTAATGTATCAAATTACGGTTAAATTTCGATAGAAATTGCCTCTTTTTCTGCAAAATTTAAAAAAAAAAAAGGACAGAGTGGAAAAAATTTTTATCCAAAAATTCAGCGAGGGTTGTTTTTTTTTTTTTTTTTTTATTTATTTATTTATTTATTTTTTTTTTTGTAGATTATGATGCGATCGAACTATTTATGATAAATAGGGATCTTTTTAACTTCTCGTAAAAGGCAGGAGTACAAAATGCTGATGGCAGACTTATTTTTGAAATGATTACATCGCTAATGTCTTAAAGTATGGATAAATTTCTGTAGAAATTGGCTCTTTTTTTACAAAATTTTAAAAAAGGTAAAGAGTGGAAAAATTTTTAATAAAAAAAAAATTAATATTAGATTAACGCTATAATTTTATTTGTTTGTATGATTAAACCTTAACATTACTTGTTCAAATACTTCTTAAACATCTGCATAATCAATTAACGAGTAATCAGAATAATTAATTAAAGAATAATCAGGATAATTAATTAAAGAATAATCAGAATAATTAATTAAAAATAATCAGAATAATTAATTAGATCACAAGAGAAGTTGTTATTTTTCATGTTGTTGTTTTGAAAGAAGAATGAAGAAGCTGCATAAAAGAAGAATGCATATTAAAATGAATGCACTACATTTGATGTCTACATTGCGCACGAGCTTTGATGGATGTACTAACTACATTTCTTACAAGCCATCATTCGTTGGAACGCATATAACAATGATTCATATGGATTTATAACATTTGCTGCTAAACGATAGATGAATAATGCAAAAGAGTAAAAGTATTAATGGAAGCATGGTGAGATTTTTGTCTACTGCATTGCTACTTATTGAGCTACTATCTAAAAAAAAAAAAAAAAAAAAAAAAAAAAAGAGAGAGAGAGATTTTTCTCTACCGTTACAGTGACTTTAACTTATCATTTAAAATGTGCTACTTCAGCATGCTAGAAATAAGTGCATATTCAATGAGGGATAATATTTTAAAATTTAAATGTTAAGTCATTGTAAGGGTAAAAAAAAAAACCTCTTTGATTTTAGGAACAATATAAAAGGAAACAGAAATATGATAATTTTTATACAATTGATATTTTTTAATTAGTTCATAATTAGTCAAAGAATACTTTCTAAAAATATTGCAAATTTTACAAATGTCTGAAATTTTACTGTGTTTGTGTCTAAGTGATGAGAGTGAACTAATAGATTATGAAGGATTTAAAAATGATCAATGATTTTTATAATGCATTTTTTTCTCAAGAAATAATTTAAGTTTAAAATTTAGGTTTTACTCTGAAAGTCTTAAGTTTTATATTTAATTTCTGGACAAAATGTATGAGAGTTACTTGGAGTAATGACAATTTTTATACAATTGATATTTTCCGATTACTTCATAATTAGTCTGAGAAAACTTTCTAAAAATATTGCATATTTTATAAATCTCTGAAATTTTACTGTGTTTGTGTCTAAAGTTATGAAAGCGAACTACCGATTATGAAGGATTTAAAATTGATCAATGATTTTGTTAATGTATTTTTTCTTCACGAAATAATTTAATTTTAAAATTTAAGTTTTTCACTGAATGTTTTATATTTAATTTCTAGCCAAAATTTATGATTGTGACTTGAGAATGTGATTTTGTATTATAGTAAATGTAAAATATAAACAGTAAAATCGTCCCTAATTTTTCTTAAAAAAATTTTTTTTTCCCTTTTGCTAACTTCAAGTAGTTATATTTTCGTCGTTGTCTTTTAATTATTTGTAATAAATTTATTTTTAAGAAAAATAATGTTGTTTCATACCCCACTTGGTCGACAGCAACATCTACACCAAGTCCAAGAACTCGTGTGGTATCATGGAAGGAAGGAAAAGAGGGGTGGCTTCTGTTGTGATGGATCATCCGTAAGTAGAAATCTGACTTGGCTCCGTGTCGTTGAAGAAGAAGGGCAGTGCCTTCCGGGAGAACTTTTTAGGGGAAACTACCCCACATTTGCGCATCGTATCAGTTTGGTTTGGTTTGTCGCTCTATGTTCATTTTGTGCACAGTTTAGGCTAATTAGACCGGGATCTATAATTTAACTTGGATTCCTAACCCCTAACAAACATCCATGCCACTTCCAGGTTTCGAACCTGGACGCGCAACCTCATTTTTAACGCAAGATCAGTTTTAAGAATTAAGACGCGCATATCGTATGGGAAAAAACCCGGAAAATTCCCACCAGCTAATCAGACTAATGAGACAAGATGCTGAATATCACAAACGCTATCGAGTCTCCTCGAATCTCTTCCTCATCGAGTCTTTTGAAACAGTGTCTACAATAAAGTCGCCAGCGGATTGAACATCTGCCCTAATGCTCACCAGCGGCACACTTTTCCACTGAGCCCTGAGTCGGGCGAAAAATAATGTTCCTTGCAATATTGATTTTTTGAATCGTAAAACAAAGTATTTGAAAAATAATTGCAACAGCTTTATTCCCGCCATAATGGCAATATTTCGCTATTAAATGATCGTATTATAAGAATTTGTTGGTTTATTTGAGATAAAAACACGTTTGAGTGTGAAAATTATATACAATCTAGATGAAGTCTTTTTCAAAAAAGTACTGCGCAGTTAAAAATGAAAAAGAACTTTTTCTTCAAACTATTCAATTTGAAATTCTCATGTCAAAAGAGGCTATTTTCCGAAATATTAGGACAATAGATGATATTTTGCCAGAAATTAACGTATTGTGCATCACTATAACTCTATGGGATTTGGATCGTTCCCACTTTTAAGGAAGGGGTTACGGGCTTTGATCACCGTCCTTATAATTTGGATCATTGAAATATTAGACTCAACTCTTGCGTAACATAGTTCGCTGCTCTCTATTTAGCGTCAAGGTAGTTTTCCTGATTTTCTCATTTACAACACAAATGTGGGTGGATTTCTCTTAGAAAACATTCAGTAAACATCCTTTTCTCATTTACTTCTTACCCTTTTTATAATTGTTGTCAATTCCTGGATAGCACTTAATCTGCTGCAAATCTGCCGTCTTCGTTTTCTTATCCCACTTGGCAACCAGCAACATCTAGACCAAGTCCAAGAATCCGTGTGGTCTCATGAAAGGAGGGAAGCTTCCGTTGTGATGAAGCATCCGTAGGTAGAAATTTGACTTGGCTCCGTGACGCTGAAGAAGGAGGGCAGTGCCTTAAGGGAGAAATTTTATAGGAACTAATGGCGTACTGTGTACGCCATTAGTTGGAAACGCAGCTGCAAATTCCAGAATAATCAATTCATGACTGCATTTTATTTACCCTTTTTTCAAAGATCTATCAGAGCTGAAACGACGTTTAAAGTTAAGGGTTGCAGTTTTTTTTATATTGAAAAGCCTCTTAGCGCACAGAATACGCCACCCATATCTAAAGTAAGTATTTGAGTATAACTTTTTTTACTCCATTCTTTATATGGAGTTGCTTTCATTGATTCTACATGCTTATTGGAAAAAGTCCAGATCCAAATTTATATTAAAATATATTACATGGTCAGAAAATGGATAAGGTATTATCATTACTAATGAATATTTTATCAAATGTAATTAATTACTTTCATTCTATTTTCATGTAAAATATTATTTTTACATACAATTAGGTATTTATTATTTGAAAGTTCAGAAGAACCCCCTTCCCTTTTCGGAAAAAAAAAAAAAAAAAAAAAGACGATATAACTTTTGTGGATGCCAGAAAAATAATTTCACTATTGTAACTTGGGCAGAATGTTCCAATTTTGGCTTCCAAAACCGTATATAAACCAAGAGCATTTGTGTAAACTGCCATAATTGTTCAACTAGTGCGGATAATTTGCCAGAGTGACAGACATATTGTTTGCATTTTTTTAACTTATTTGCTTTCGTTTCGAATTTGTAATGCTGCAGATTAATTGCAATTTACATTTTTATTCCACCTGATCGTATTATTTTTATTAAAATTAATTTTTAATGTTATATTTATTATTTTTATACCATTTCTAAACTCGAGTATCAATAAAATTTGATACATAGTAGGCTGTAAAAGGCGTTGCCATCCATTGTTTTGTTTTCATGAGAAGGGATTAATTTTCTCTCTCTATTTTCTGAGGGAAAAATTCGCTTGGTGTAAGTCCAAGGCCCTTGAAGGGATTAAGGATGTATACCGAGTACCACAGTACCTTTCCAAACGTTTATGCACATACAAGGAGCACTTCTTAATAGGAACAAGTCCTTGTTCTAATTTTTAAAGGACTATTCATTGGTCTAAATTTTACGATGTCCATTTTGGTATAAGTCCAACTCGATATGCTCATATATTCGTCACATACTTTATCTTGATCAGTCCCTAGTAGTCCTAGAAGAGTTTATTGCCTCCCTTGAGGACTTTTAGGGGTAACTGGACGCATGAACGTATCATACTAGAGAAAAGCAAGAAAACTCTCTTCAGGTGGTTTATCGAAGTCAATCGTTCATCAGTTGCATTAAGTAATTAAAATGAATTTAAAATATTTATTTGTTTTACATCATCGTACTTATGCTTTTTAATTTCTATGAAGCTAAAGTTCAAGATCAGGTATTTCTAAAAAACTAAAAGAGGTACTGGTATTTCTAATTTTGTATCATGTTTTTAAAAAGACAAAAAAAAAAAAAAAAAAAAAAAAAAAAAGAATAACAATAATTATCGGCTGGTCCAATATACAGATTACCCATCAAATTTAGAATTTAATGCAAGTACAAACAAAAAAAGACGCAACAGCAAGCTTAAAAAATAAAAAATATATAGAATTCCAAATAATTTTCTTTCCTTGAAAAATCTCATTTTCACTTTGAAATAAAATAACTTTTGATTTCACCAGATGATCTTTTTGACCAATTTTGCGTTATTTAATTATATAATTATTAGCTCGTTAAATTTAAATAAACTAATAAGAATTTCTTGTAAAATAAATTTAAACAAATCAAAAAGAATAGCCCGTGAAAAAAATTTAAAAAAATAATTAATATATAAGAAACGCTGAAAGTGATCAAGGACAAAAAATTGATCAAGGAAACGAAAACCTCCGCTATCGAAAACAAAACTCATAATTTTATGGGCAATATTCTTAAAACTCCGCCTTTCAATCAATTTTGACATTGAAATGTTTGATTACGAGGTATCATTAGACGTGAATAAGCATTCGATTAAATGGAAGTAATCAAATTAAATCTTTCAATTTGTTGTTCTGAAAACTTGAATTTTTAATTAGAAAACTCGCTGTTCATATTTTTCTATTCGAAAATAAGTGTAAGAAATGTTAAAATATATTATAATATTCAGTTAATTTTTATAAATCTAAGAAAACAGAAAGGCACTAGTGTTTTCTTTTATATAGAGGGTGTTCACACATTTTTGTAAGAATTTAAAAAATTATATATACAGACAGGGGGATTAATTATAATCCCCTTGTATATATGATTTATTAAAATCCACTTTCGAAATGTTGTAAAAAAAGAACCACTCGTCACAAAGAGTTCAAATTTGAACTGAAGATACTTGAAGAAGGGGGAAACAGTACAAAGTTCATCCTTCATAAAAAGCATCAAAAAAAAAAATTTTTTAAAAAGTGTATTAATAGACGGCTCTGTAAGTGGCATAAAGAAAGTGAATTCAGCTGCCAGTGTTATTTTGAATCGAAATTACAACGTATTTGGCATGAGTTGCACATTAAACCAACTGTAGTGTTCAATGTGCTTGATTGTTTCGGTTTTTTGACGGAAAAAATGACTTCCAAGTCATTCAACAGTTGTGACACTGTTAGTGGAAAGCCCATCCACCACTGCAAAACCATACCAAATTAGATGGGAAAAATCAGTGGAACTTTTGTTTGATGATCCCCTTCTTTTTTGAACCCCTTCTTCAGATATCTTGAGTTCAAATTTGAACTCATTGTGACGAGTGGCTTCTTTTTTTTTTATAGCATTTTGAAAGTGGGGTGTACGTGAAATGTCTAGTTAAATAAAGATAAGAATTTTACTTTTTTAATATGCTCAGTCTGATAGTTGTTTTGTTGAATTATCATGTTACATTTGGAATTTCAAGATAAAAGAGCTTTTCTGAAAAATATCAAGTTAATTTTGTTCCACTCTTTCATCAAAATCTTCCTGAATCCATAAAATATTTTGAGATACTATTTATAAAAAGCTTGTTTCGAAAATCCAAATGCATAATAATCCATTGGAGACGCGTGGTGGAGACTTATGTAGTATGTATTGAAATGGAACAAACTCAATTCCGGTTTCACTTCTTTCCATTAAAGAACAGTAAGTTTCGAAATATGACTAGTAGCCATATCCTGATGGAACTTAACACTATGGAGATTGTCTGGGTAAAGTGATGGATTGTTCTTTGAAAACAGGTGTTAAAACATATTTCTGGTAGTAATCCAAGTTAATTTTGACATTTTTTTCTGCTTTCCTTATTTTAAGTTTTACGTTTTAAGAAAATCCAATACTTATTATGAGCTGGTAACTGGCGTACCGATTATGGAGTACCAATGGGGATAGACCCCTTAACCCCTGCATCTTAATTCATATATAAAATTTACGATTCTTAATAGGCTGCTTAATGTTAGTATATGGTAAAAATAAAATTTCTAAAAATTAAAAAATGGTAAACTACTTATTATGAAACCTTTAGCAAAACTTTCCTTGTTTTCTCTGAACCAACATTTAAGGTCTTTCTTCGCTTTTTCAGGCGGCTTCTTCGCTTTTTTATTAATATTCTATAGTTTAAGCAACTTCATTTTGTGCAAATTTTTTAACTAAATTAAGATGTGGAGGTATTGTGGCTCTTAAAGCCACCTTGGAACTCCGTAATCGGTACGCCCGTTGCCCGTTGCCCCCTGATGGCCAATTAGCTAGCGCTCTGGCCTTTGGTGCTTCAAGTTCAAATCCGGGCGGTGGTATGGATGTTTGTGAGTGGTTCAGAATCCACGTTAAACTGTAGGTCCCGGTCTGTTAAGCCCTCGTGTACACAAGATGACCGTAGAGCGGCCAAACCAAACAGTTTTTCAGTATTAAATCGATCTTTTAATATTGCGATCATATAAAGGTATCCAAAACCAATCAATTGGAACTACATATTTCCATTTTTCACCTGTGAAATAATTTTTATTCGAAAATCTGCACAAAATCTTATGCTGAAAAATATGTTTTGACGTTAGCAGGTGAGCATCATGGATTTTTTTTTTTTTTTTTTCCACGATTAGCTTTAAATCAGATATTTTTTTTTTTTTAATATTTCCTGTAGAGACTTTTTAAAGATTTTGTGAAAGTTCTTAAGACTATTAGTTTTTCTTTTAAAACATGAGATGCAACTTTAAATACAATAGGAGGTGGTCGAGTATGCATTTGTTACCCAGTAGAATTTAAAGTTTCGTATTTCCCTTTCTAAAATTGCATTTCTATTTCCTTGCTAAAAATCTTGGATATACAAAATAACGGAGGGAGGGTTTCGCTTGGTTATTAAAGAGATAAAATGCAAATAAAACTAAAGTTAAGATGTTAAAGAGAGGACACATGTTTGAAAAAAAGATGTTATGGGTGCTTAAATTCGAAAACCAAAACTTCTAAGAGAAAACTTCTTCTTCTTCTCTTCTTCTTCTATATTTGGAATAAGTTGACACAAATCAAACAATAAAAAAGCATAAATCTAAGTTAAATCAAATGCAAAACTGACATAATATAATTTTCACTTTAAAAATAGGTAGGCAAATTAAAAAGGTAATGAAATAAAACAGAAAGTCATTTAAATATGTCTATTTTCTTTCATTTTTTTTTTCTATGCTGCTATGAAAATAGTTTGTCTAAATGTATCCTTTAATTATAAAGAGTGTACCGAAATTCATGCAAGAAGCGATTTTATTTTTAATAAATTTTTAAAAATTGTGTCCGTCGAAAACTATTTAGTATGCAAAAAAATTATGCCCCCAATCATAATTCAACTAAGAGAATCAACGTAGACGATTTGACTGTGTAAAACATATTGAAATATCTGCCTAATGTTTATGAATTTTGCGTGAATTTTGAGACACATTTTATATTGCAAATGCTAATGAATATGAATAGAGAGAATATGTATTAAATTTTTTTTTTTTTTTTTTTTTTAATATTTGGAGCCTGATGGCCGAATGGCTAGCGCTCTGGCGTTCGGTACCACAGGTATCGGGTTCGAATCCCGGCTTTGTCCATGGGTGTTGCAGTGGTTCGGAATCCACTTTAAGCCGTAGGTCCCGGTCCTAATAGGATCGTAGAGCGCTGCGAGGGCATTGTTACTCCGCGTCCGTGGCTTACCATCAAGTTACACGAGCCCCTGGGTAATGCAAAGTGAGTAACATCGGTGCAGCCCTTATAGGCATCCAAAGACGTCCATGTCTGTTTGCCAGCTGCATCGGAAAAAA